>JBBIGC010000039.1:16643369-16657884 GCA_037576955.1 Lepidarchus adonis
AGAGAGAGAGAGAGAGAGAGAGAGAGAGAGAGAGAGAGAGAGAGAGAGAGAGAGAGAGAGAGAGATAGAGAGAGAGATAGAGAGATAGAGAGATAGCAGTTTATCTTATGAGATGACTTTATACAAACAGATTGCATTCATTACTGGACATGGGAAGCAATGTAATGCAATTTTTTAGCACATTTCAAAATGCCAGCATGGGTTCTGATATCATTTTTCTTTCATGAAAATGAACTTTGAAGTCACAGATTGAATATTATACTGTATATGCTCTTTGTTAAGCATTAAAATAGCTAATTGTACAGGTAACCACATTGTTTCCAGTTTTATAAATGTTTTATTCTTACTACTTCTGCTGCATTGGCTTTACATAGATCTTTGCATTTCTCTGCTTGATCACACTCAACGCAAGTCAACTCGTCAGCTCAAAGTTAACAGTTTTAGAGTATGTACACTATATTTGGGCTTTCGTATACAGTAAATTTGTCCAGTTTTTACTGGTAGTTTAAGCAGTATAAGTACATCAAAGAACTTTAAATGGTAAACACCTAAAGTTAACATCAATAATAATAATAATAATAATAATAATAATAATAATAATAATAATAATAATAATAATAATAATAAATAAATAAATAAATAAATAAATAAATAAATAAATAAATAAATAAAATAAAAAATTATGGCTGAGAATCTATAGATGAGGTTCGACTTTGCTGTGTTCCTTTCTTCCACATCTGTCCATTTTAGCCCAAACATGGATTAGGTTTGTCTGAAAAGGGTGCTGCTCCTTGGTGATCTGAATGCTTTTCTACTAACATTTTGCCTGATCATCTTACTGTCTTTGTTCATGCTTTTTCCTCACCATTCTGATAAACAATATTACTTCATGCAGTAGTGTTGTGCTAATAATGCATCAGAAGGTAAAAGCAAAAGTCTGCTGTCTGTGAGGTCACCACAATATTTCAGTTTTTGATTGCCTGCATTTATTAATTTTAAATGCTTACCTTTGTATTATTTAAGGATAATCAAATCAACAAATCAAACTACTTACAATAACCACTTTAATACCACTGGTCAGCACAGACATATGTGGTTGGATACTAACCAAGTCTTATCCCTTCCCAACCATTTTAAGGCAACCCAATTTACCCACCCATCCATCCATCCATTATCCATTCATGCATTTCGGATCGTGAGGGAAGCTGGAGCCGAACCGAGGCTAGGGTTCACCTTGACCTTTTTAAATTTTACACTCTGATTATTTGTCATTTTTTGTATACTGCACCAGTGCAGTAATTGTCCCCAGTTGAATAAGGATTCATTAGGATGTTCTTACAATTAGTATCCATGATATTTCAGCATGTGATGCCATAGTAGTATTACAAATCTGCTTCAGTACGTATTTCAGTGTCTTTGCTGTGTCAGAACAATGAACACTGAGTACATTTCTGATCACTGAAAACCACAGAAGAGCTTCCTGGTGTACTATACTATATATAAATAGATTTATACAACCTTATATACAGCTTTAATACAATCTTTGTATTTAAATAACAAATTAAAATATGAATCATATATTAAACAACACTGAGCTTTACCTTAGGTAATACTTTATTTTGCTTCCAGTTTTTAAATATATGACTCCAAACATTGCTTACCACATTACTTATGGTATTAATAGTTAATAGTTAATCTGGATTAAGGCAGAGAAAATGAATCCTGTACATTTCACAAAATAAAATTAGATACTGCTTTCATATACTGGTGCTGTTCTATTCATAGTTAAAATGACTATTTGCATAGATTAATGAGATTAATCATTTTTAGGATTTGTTGTTCTAAAAAAAATGTTTGTGCTATTGCATTTTTATAGTTTCAAAGCTATGTGCTTCTAGCTATTATGTACAGCACTGTAATAATTTAATAGACATATTGGAATTACAGGGTTTTATGGTTAAATTGCTTAAAGGTTAAACATTAGTAAACAAATTAATTCCTAATGCTGTGTGTAAAGCAGAGAAAAAAATAACGAGGTGTCACAGTTAGAGTTGACATTTACTGAGGCAGAGTCAGATCAGTGAACACTGGGTAGAGTCCAGTCAATCTATAACCGTCTATGCAGCACTTCCCCTCTGACCAGAAACCAAAAGCCACAGAGATTACAGTGAGAGATGGTGGAGCTGAAGATACAGACGCTTGAAGGAATGCCTTAGCCCATGCCATACACTATGGGGTGTCGCTCTTAACAGCTTGCCTCTATGATTGATGCCTGCTCCTGGGTCTGGAGAGAAGACACTGCTCTCTCCACACAGGCCCAGCTTGATGGCTTTTGCCGGCAGCGAAGGCCAAAAGCAGCCAGAGACTTCCAGAATGGCATGGTCTTCATTCGGGGGCCATCTGTTGCTGAGACTGATATAGATATCACACTAAAGAATCCCTCTGAGGGAGAACGGCAAGCATTTTTGCAGAGAAAAACCTGTCTTAAAGCATTTATGAGAGGATTTAGCTGTCTGTGTTTCAGAGTGATTATCCTATCAAAAGTGGATGTGCTATAGTAGTGTCAAACTATTTCATGCTCTGTGGAAGTCTTTGTTAGAATAAGTACTTTGGAGCTGTGCTATTGTGATTGCAATTTTCTCTTCTTATTCTACAGTGAATGTGAGGCAGAAAGAAGTGGGTTGAAGCCCTAGCCCTCTCGACTGACATTTAAGTGAGTTAATTAAATGCGGTTGACTGCAGTTGATTGACAGCTGGTGTATCCTTCTCCTCAGTGAAGGTGGTCACCAGGGGTTGCTTAGGCAGAGACTATGACACTTGACAGAGGCTGTCTGGGTGGCTATTGAACTGTGGCAGAATGCTATTATGGATGATAATACCAGCAGCAATGAACCCTTTGCTCTATATAAAAGTGCTCACCCCTTACTTTCCCTATGGGTCCCTGAAGAGGCCTGCAGTGTTTAAGTGCAGACAAAGGCAAAGATAAGAGATATCTGTGGGTACCTTCATTCCACACAAAAATAGCTGACCTCACTGTCCTTCAGCTGCCAAAGCACAGATTCACACTCAGAAAAGAATTTCAAATTAATTTGATTTGCGCTTTTAATCCCAGAAAAGGTAATCCATTATTTGAAACTTGTTCTTTTGCCAAATACAGATAGTTCTAACTGCACTAGTATTTTCAGATTTGTACAAAAGCATTAAATAGATCTCATTCCAATAAAATTTGCACTGCTTCTGATATGTGAAGCATGTTTAAAGTAGAATGCTGCAGTACTGCAAGTGGATAAATAATTATATACACTACATCAGGGCTGAATGATGTTGGGTGAATGTGTGTTTGTCATATTTCAATTAGGTCTGTTCCTACCATTTTATGGGCTTTGCATATTTGTTATAATTTCTTAGATCCTTAAAAATCCACATTTTAACATTTTTTAACTGAGGATAAGCAAATTAAATTTGCAAGAAAAAAACGTTGCCTTGATGGCAGCATGTGCGTCTCCAAAATCCTTTTTTTTTTTTTGATCCTGCAGTTTTGAGCTAAGCAGGCTTCAAATTCAAAATGTGTTCAAAAAATTTCCAACTGTTAAAAAATCAATTTAATTATACTTCCATCACTTAAATTAAGAGTTTTTTTTTTCATATTCACTTTTCTAGAAGTGGGGTTTACACCACATCTCTATTAAATTGCTACATATTGCTTCTAGCACATTGAAAACCATTAACTGTTGTGTTATGTGTGATATGGGTGGTAGAATAATGTATTGTTTTATTTTAATATATTGATTCAAACACCTAAAGCAATCATATAATCAGCCAAGATGCTTTCAAATAAAACTTCTTGACTCTCTAGTCATGTCTCACTATATTAAGCACACCTCCAATACAAAGCTAAAGAGAAAGAAGAGAAAGGAGATAAAGGAAAATACACAGACATCAGAGCAGTTGGAGAAAAAACAATAGAAAGAATGCGAACTTCGAATGAACTCCTCAGGAATGAGATAAAAGGCGGCGTTTACCTTGCGAGACGGTGACCTAAACGCACTGCCTGACAGCGGGAAGACATCTGCATGAGTAATGCAAAGTGATGCCTAAGTGTGCCTGTGATCACCTCCCCTAACTGAGTGGATACATCCAATTTGGAAGTAGTGACACTGACTGGGTATGCAGTGATAAAGAAAGCCTTGAGGGCCTTAGGAATGTGTTTGGCAGGCATGATCAGCTCAAGACAGCCGAGGCTCCCTGAGAGGTGTGGGACAGCCGAGGGAAAAGGCAAAATGAAAGTAACTTGGTGAATGGCTCTGCATTTAGCTTTCAGCATGTACTTCACAGGAGTGGTACAGTTGATTAAGCTCCACATTTATAGCCTTTTACTGTCAGAACTGTTTCATGTTCTGTCTGTTTTTCTTCCTTTTTGTTATTGGTGCCCAAAATACCGTATTTGGCATTATTTATTGGTGTGCATAAATCCCAGAGGACATTTACTTTTTTCAACTGTGCTGTTCAATAAAAAGTATAGCAAATAAATGGTTTTTTTTCTGCAATATTTTACGTACTTCTGTTGCCTTGCTCTTTTTAAGTAGAGAGGTGTCATGAAAATGTACTTCAGCTAACATTTCATAGGTATGACATTATCCTTTCAACCCTATTATCTTTTGTTAAGTAAAGTTTTCCTGGTTTTATTACAAAGCATTTAGCTTAATTGAGCATCTAATGTGCTGCAAGCAATCACATGAGGTTTGCTATATGACAGAACCAAAGTGCAAGACCTACATCCTTAAAAAATTCAGGATAATATGGCAAGGTGATAAACACAACCTTACTATCAAATTTCATATCAGATGTGGATTTGGGAATATTTATTTGCACTTTATGGCTTGAAAAGGAGTTAAAACTGGGGGGAAACTGGCGAGCTTAAACAAGAAGATTAAAACCACAAATGCCCCCTCAAGTCAAACACAGGAACTTGTTCTCAAGCATTAGAATAGTTGTTTCTTTGCTTTTTAATATTCATACTAAGTCACTGAGAGAGCAAGCTTTGGTTTGGGTGGTGAAGTTACCCAGAGAGAGACCCCTCAAGTGGAGCTTTCTTTTTTAACTCTAGAGGGCTTTTTATGTGGCCTTGTCATTGTCAGCATTTGACATCAACTCAACAAGGAGGAACTGGTTCATGTACCTTAAGTAGGGAGGACAAAGGTGCAGTGTGTTGGCTGTTTATTGCTATAACCCTGCTCTGTCCCTCTGTCTACTGATCATGCAGGTATAACACCTTGTCCAGCTGTGTGCTTCCCCTTTGATACTCAGGAAATGACAAAAGTGTGCTAAGCATTAAAACGGTTAAAACTGAACTTCTCCTGCTTAATATTAACACGCAATCATACAGAGACCCTCAGTTACTGGTAACTCAAATTTCAATTCAGCAACCATAGAAATGACAACAATAATGCCACAGGCAACAAAAGATCAGCAATATTTAACCTCAGAAAAAAAAAATGTTTGTGTTCTCAAGGAACTATCCCTCTGGTCAAAATGTTGGTGTAATTCCTCCAAAAAATCTTATCTATTCAAGAGGTAAGCCAGTGTATCTATTCAGCTGAAGTGTCTTGGCAGGCTGAGGTAGCAAGGGAATACAGAAAAAATGGAAGAGGCAGATTAAAGAGATAAAAAAGACATCTACCTTTCCCAACTAGAGATAAACTCACGTAAACATCTTGACACACACGAGTGAAAGTGAAACAGGGGATGAGAGAAAGAGAACGGCAGAATATATCATGTGTTAAAATGAGCGTGAGAGAGACACATATATACATACAGATAGAGAGAGAGTCACACATGGGCAGACAGCGAGATGAAGAGATAAAGCATGTCTGCTCTGAACAAAATATATAGGCCTCTTCAACAGAAGCCAATAGAGACCTGGTTCTCTCATGGCAGCCAGGGCTTGATAGTTCGCTGTTTATTCTTCCATAATTCTCCTGCTACAGACTGACTCTCCTTAAGTGAGAAAGCAGCCATTAAATGGATTCTAATGCACTAAACTAAGTGCTCAGAATTATCGTTAGCTCAGCAATTTGTTTCTCATTAGTAAGCAATTATTCATTTTTATAATTCTGATTTAATTATTCATTTTTTAATTTCTCTTTAGCTAAATGTAAACTTTTTCTCAGGTCTCACAATATAGGGTCTCCCAGATAAGTCTGTATGTGGTATTGAAATGCTTTCCAAGCTGAATTAAATACTTTTTCATCACAACTGAGTCTAAAAAAACCCTGTCATTCGGTACCATCTTATAACGAGGAGATAATAAGCCTGCTTGGTCCTAAGTGTTAGAAACATCCGCACATCCTAATTACTCTGTTGCTATTGGCAAATATCTACCAACACATTTATTAAAGGCAAGTACATAATACAATTCAGGAAACTTAAGATTATCTGTGTTAACATCATAAAAATGTATCAATAACCAGCCCATCATGCCATACTTCTGAGCAAAAATGCTGTGAAAATGCACAATAGTAAAAAATGGTAGAACAATTAAACACTGGCATTTAAGGGCTGAATGGATGCATCAGCAGGTTTTATTACCACTTTTTACTAGTTACTTTCTTATTATTACTATTTACTATTCTTATCTGCTAAATTAATATAGTTGAAACAATTGTTCTGAGAGGATTCTGGAAGCTTGTTAGGTACAGGGTCTTTGGTAACACTATTGTCTTAGAAGACAGATACCAAATGCATGAATGAAAACTGGCCAGAGATTATTTCTGAGCATAAATAAATAAAATAACACTTACTCACCTTGATTTTAACCAGATTTTTTAAATGTATGAGAATATTTTCAGGAATCTGACAACTCTTCTATACACTGCCATTCTGTAAGAGTTTTATTCTTCTTGTTAGTAGCTTTATAGAGTAGCTGAGTTAGCTAATCATCTGGTGTTAATACTCATAATTTAAAAATGAGTGAGGGGAATTGAACTGGAGAAGGACAGTGAACACTACAAACAAAGTACTGGCAAAAAGTACCAACAAAAAAAGAAAGCACCAAAATGCAGTGGCCTTTTCAGCCCTCACACATTTAAATTAAATTTAAAAAATGATTTTTTTTTGCTTGGTGAGCCATTCCTTGATTGATTCGCTGGTGTGCTTAAGACCATTATCGTGCTGAAAGGTCGATCTCTGGTTCATCTTTAACTTTTGATTAGATGGTTTCACATTAACTTCCAACAATATTTGGTACAACACAGAATCTGAATCAATGACTGAAAGCCATGCTGAGGCAGCAAAGCAACCCCATACCATAACATTGTCACCGCCATCCTTCAAATTTGGTATATGGTTATTCTCTTGAAATGCTGTATATGTTCTTATATGTATATTTCTGACAGTAATGTTATTTTGGAGGTTTGGAAATTTTACCTGACATATGTGCATGTAGGACCAATTTCTGAAAGATCTAAAGAATTATTTTGATCTGGGTATGATGATACCATGCACACAATCTAATCATTAGCAACTTTTCTGAAACACCTGAGGTTAATTTTATGGATTGTTATTTTATTAAGGCAGAGTTGTATATTGGTATTTTAGAGAGACATGTGCTGTTGTATTGGTTTGTTATTGTATTGGAAATCACCAAACCACATTATGTCTAGTTTGTGAACTGCTACGTTAGTCATTTACTTACCTTGAATCCATAGGTGTCATAATTTATATGGACAAGAACCACTGACAGAAAGTTATTGTTCAACAAATAACTCATTGTTGTCATGATTGTTGAATTGAAAACTTATCATGAGTAATAAACCAATTTTCATTCCGTTTTTATGCAAATACAAAACTCTAAGTGATTAAAGATGATTAAATTTACTCATATGCCATATGTAACGTGTTCTAAACAAAATCTGTTACTCTCAATATAAAACAGGGCATACCCTATATAGAAAAGCCACATATGATACAGAAATCAACTTGTAATTTCCATGTCTTTACCCATCTGAGACAAATTAGCATGTGCAATCAACAAAGAACAAAGAAAAACTAACATTTTTCATATCGACATTCGTTATGCTACCCATATCAAATAAAAGCTAACAATCTAAAAAAAAAGGTGCAGACACACTAAAAGGGTCTCCTAGCTTAATAAAAAACATAGGAAAGTAGAAAGGTGCCTCCAATTTGCCAGTCATGTACTGTACGAATGAGGAGCTAAGCCATTCTTACTTACAGCTCAATGACAGCTCGACCAGCTGTGCCTTCTTGGACTCCTGGGGAGCATGGATAAAGCCAAATGAATTTGAACTTGATTCAAATGTGTTCATCATTTTCACATGAATAAAATGCCTCACATCAAGACCATTATGCCTTTTAGTATACTTATGTTTGAGGATAATCAGAATGTAATATGCTTTATCGATGTGGAAATGATGTGCACAGTAGAATCATGTGAATTCAATCCAGGGCACCAGCAATAGAATCCAGTCCTGATCCTGTAAAGCAGTCCTTTCGGTAGTGGAGCCATTCAGGAGCCCCTGCCCTGCTGACTAGGGGTGGGAATCACAGGGTATCACACGATATAATACGGTACGATACACGATACCTGACCCACGATACTGATAATATCACGATACAGCGATAAACAATATATTGCAAGACAATGATATAGCAATAAATCACAGAAACACAGGGGGTTAACAGAGTAACAGAAATGCTTTTGTTACCTTTCCCGTATTTGGTTTGCACACACCATCAGAAGCACGGGAAAACTGATACTTCGGCTTCAGGGCTTTACCTCTGTTCCCCTTTGTCACTTACCAAGTTGCTCTAGCTTCATGCTACCAAACAAACTACAAACTTTCAGAAAGCAACTCTTTTTCCACCTCTTTTCCACCCATAATACCCACCTATTTTCCTGCACCAGAAACTACATGGTCCACAATGCATTGCTCCCCATGAAATACATCTTCTGGTTCAACCAGCTAGTTTTAGCCCTCTGTACAGAGACAAATTATGGAAAACTATGCTTCTGTCTGATCTAAATGATTGTTGAGGACAGTTCAGCAAATGCTAAATTTAGATGGGGATGGAAAATTCAGCATACTTGCATTACTAAGTCTTTCCCTCTTTTATCAAAGAAGCTCTTCAGTAATGTTCATTTTTTACTTATGTTGAGAGGGTTTGCTTGTAAAATCATCACTATGATTTTAGATTTAAATGTGGCTGGTGTGTATCTCAGCCTAGTTTTCTCTGCTACCTACATGTTGGGAAGTTCCTCTTCAACTTTACCTGTCACCCAGAGACATGAAGTAGCAACGCTGGTGAGTCAAATTGCCGGGTAATGTTTATACATTAAAATATCAATATTGCCATTGGCGTATCGATTATCATATCGCATGAGCAAGGACGATGATATATCACCAAATCGTTACTTTGTCACAATCCTAATGCTGACTGATGAAAAGAGGCAAAACCTCAGCATGCAACGCCCTGTAATCCCTTAATAAACTCCAAAGCACTTGGAAATGTCAGTTTGTCAATGAGATGTGGCTTTCTTATCAACTATCAGGAATGCCTCACACTGCTATTCTTATTGGTGCTTAAAGGACAGTCTGTAAACTGGCATCCATACAAGGTTGTGTGTAAAAGGTCTTTGATCCAAGGATTACTGCTGCTATTGCCGTTCAGACAAGCTTTGGCTCTTTGGCCTGCTTCTCTCTCTTTCCTACTTTCTATCTCTGCTATTCTCTCTTTCACTCTGAGTTTTAATCACTTTCAATCATTGGCTAGCAACTCAAATACATTTTTTAGCTTCTGACATTCAGTGACAAAATAAGAATGCTATTCAAAAGCATTGACTGATGAATAATTTACAGTCTAACTTTGTACCCATATGTAATGGAAGCACAAAGTCACATCTTACTCTCATTTCTCTCATGGCATTCTCAATGCTGCATGAATGCCATTTATCAAAATCAAAAGACAACATTTAGGATGAATGGTTAGAGTTTTTGTTCAATGAACACCAATGAAGCTTCATACTGAGAGGACAAAAAGACCAGGGAGATTTGTCATAAGTTCTTTTCTAATAAAGTGCAGCTAATTTTAGGTGAGCTGTTGCCATGGTGGTACACACTGAGACGTAAAGCATTGCCTTGACTCAAAAGGTGAATGGTGGAGACTGAGAGGTAAAAATAAACATAACGGTCACCTGCAGCATGAATTAGTAGCAAAGGTATTCATTACAGCTACTTAAGTGCAGAGAGGGTCTCTTTACTCACTGCTGAGTTCACTTAGAGAATGCTGTTTTTATTTTTCCCAAAGAACACCACCAAGGATGTCAGTAATGCATCAGACACATACAAACACAATTTATAGAAAAGACATGTAAAATGCCAATAAAACAAGATTATTTTTATTTTATTGACATTACATTTTCACTTAATTACACTGTGTAATTGCTTGAGAACTAAGAATATTAACATTTGAAGTTGTGTTAAAGGATTTTGTTGCCCATTTTTTTGTTGATACAGGATGCTTAATAGAACATGATCTCTGTTGTCTACATTTCCAATAAGAGACATATCTGCTGACAGGCCAGTCAAGCACATGCACTCAATGTCTATAAAGATACACTGTTATAGTGTGTACAGAATGAGGCCTGGTGTTGTCTTGCTGACATAACCATGGACTTCCTACCAAAAGATGTAGCCTTGATGGCAGCATGAGTCTCTCTAAAATCCCAATATACAACTCTGCCTTAAAGGTATTATCACACTCATGTGTAATGTGTCACTGTGCCATGTACTAATAACAGTTTTGTTGTTTGATTTCATATTTTTCCCTAAGAACTCAAAAGATGTTTTTGTTATCTGTTTTTCCCCAGAAAACAAGCTGAAATGTGGACTTATCTGACCACAGCACACATTTTCCATGTTCTGATCTATGAAATTACTGCATACAATTGATATATGGAATCCTCTTTAAATACGTTTTAATTTGTAATTCCGTGCCGATTGTGAAAAGCTAAAGTGGTTTTCCAAAGTACTCTTGAGTCACGTGGCTATATTTATCACAGTAGCATGAAAGTAATGCCTTCTGAGACCTCAAAGGTCCCACACATAACACCAATGTTTCTTTCTTTGCCCTAAATCGAGAGATTTCTTGGGATTCCCTGAATCTTTTCACAATCGTATGCACTGTAGATGATGAAAGAGCTAAATTATTTTCAATATTGTATTAGGATTATTCTTTTTGAACTGATTAACAAAAGTAGTGAAAAAATGTTTGTTTGCAAAGGTTGAGCCTTAATTTCCTACCATTTTATTTGATCACTGTGGATAACCATGTAGCATCAGTATGCTATATATTTCAGTTTTACTTTTCCTTCTTGTTTGTGTGTTCAGTGTGCTGCATTCATCAAATTCAAAATGAAGTGAATTTGGCTAGCCAAAACATTAAATATATTTTCTTAGTATTTTTGTATTTGTTGCATTTTACAATACATTCCTATTTTTTTCCAGACACAGGATTTCTAAATATCTGAGGCTGAAGTTTGTCTTTGTAATCTATTTTCTTCTACAAGGCACTTTTGAGTGCCAATGTGCAAGCACAGCATTTAAATCAGACTACAGGAGTGAAAAGAAAACTTGTCCTGCCAGACAGATTCCTTTTTGTGTTCTTGCATATAAACATAAGTCTTTCTCTGTTAATTCATTCAAAAATATATTAATTCAAATCTTGTTAATTTAATTGTCAGTTACTAGAAGTGTTGTGGGCAACATGGTATAAAACAACATGGCAATGGAACTTTTTTTTTTTTAGTTCTCTGAAGCTGATTAATATTAGTTTATACAGTATGTGCGTATTTACATATTTAATTGCATTAAATGGCTTAAAAAGAAAGATATTGCTTGTGTCTCTCAAATGTAGATTAATTACAGTCAACAGGCCATTTTCCTCACTGATTATTTTACGTGGATTTCCGTCTAGCACCCTTGGAATGCAAGTGGCTCTACAGGAACTTTCTGGGGCTAGGGTTAGGATTCCGAAGCTGCTTGATGTTATTGCAGAGGTCATCTTTCCAGAAAATATTGACATGGTGAGTGACAAGCACTCCATTTAATGGATGGAGCATGAGAATATGATATCTGTTTTTAAAGTAGCTTGACACTGATCTGTATATTTTTGCCTTTATAATTAATTATAAATAAAAGTTAACATTACTGTTGTAAGGTTTGTCCATGTCATGTGTCACGTGTTTCAGTTCACCTGGTCCTTGCTCTGTGTCCCCGCCCTCACAGGTGTTCCAGGTTGTGTCCATGTATATATGCCCCTTTGTCTCAGTTCCATGTGTCGATTGTTATTAAAACCTTTGTTTTGCACTCATCCGTGTGCCTGCACTTAACAACCACCATCCACGCACCTCGTTACAACTGGTAACACAAAAAGTTGGAAAAAAACTGCAATTAACGTGAAAAACTGATTAGAAAAGTATGTTGTGATCTCTGATGATTTATTTATTTATTTTTGTTGTTGTTGCTTTGTGTTATGTGTGATATATTTCTTCGGTAGAAGGTTTGTTTCCTGCTACCTGTGATAGTTGACTATGAATAGGAATGTGAGTGCAGGAAGCTCTATAAACTTGACAAATTATTTGTTGAAGCATCTAAACAAAAAGTTTTTTTCTGTGCATTTTGTCTCTTATCCACTTTTGAGACTCCTTTTAGAGGAAAGATTTTCCAAAGGGTTAGTGTTAATGTGTGGTCAGCGAGTTTTTGGCCTGTGTTGTCAGAATGTTTGCCATTATTCTCCTGCATTTACATGAGGCAATTCAGGCGTTGTCTCAAAGGTGGAATGAAGATTTCTTTCCTCTCTTCTTGCCCTGATCTCACCTGATCCGTGGCCTATGACCTCTCTATATATACCAGTAGAGCTGACTAGTATGTGGATCCACTTGACAACCAGATAAGTCAAGAAATATTTTAGCAAAGGAAGCTTTATTGAACTAATCATATGCAGCCACAGACCCTGTGTCCAGCGTCACCTGTTTTGAATAAAACTGTTAGACTAGCGGTCCCCAACCTTTTTGCGTCACGGACCGGTTTAATGTCAGACAAAATTTTCGCAAAGAGAGTAACGTCCTTCTCTCTGCCACTAATGTGCTCTGGTTGCTATGGTAATGCGTAATCGTTTCTTTCAGAATAAGTTTTTAGAGCTGTTGTGGCGATCTGAGGGTTTTCTGCCATGATTTTTATCCAGAATATCAGCAAAGTTAATGTCTTGAACACACTTAGATGCTATAGATTGAGATCCTATATAAAAAAAGGGTTAATTTTTTGTATGTTTTGTACAAACAATAAAAAGCCAAATAAAAAACTGGAAAAACTGAAGAAAAAAAAGAATTAAATATAAAGTCTTTATTCACTTTCCAGTAAGATATGTTGGAATGACTTGTTTTTGTTCTGTTCATTTAATTGTTTAGCCTTCTTTTGTAATTAATAGTCAATATTCATAGCATTGATAGTGACAGTGCTCCTCTTTTCTGTATCAGGTATTAGATTTAGCATGAATTCAGGTCCAGAGCACAAGAGTTGCTCAATGATGGCTTTGCATTTAAATGGTCCCAGTCAAATCTCCAGCCATAGACTAGTGCCGCAATTATTAATGTAACAAAAACCAACGCATTCTATAACTTTTGGGGCCTAATTACCATTATAAATCAGTGGTCCATAAACATAAACTATATCTTACACCAGGTCGTCTTGGCTGGATTCATGTATCCATTTTTCTAGATGTGAAAAATATAATTGGCATAGATTCTGAAAAGAAAAAAACATCCCCAGTCATTTTGTTCTCTAATGAGTCCAAAACTGCAGGACAGGAGAGCAATGCTTTCACCCGCTGAGGAAGAAAATTAAGTACTTCCTTCCAAACTCTTCCAACGTACAAAAAGTAAAAAGAGGAAGATCAGAGGAATTCCAAGATGAGGCACATAGATGCTACCAATGCTTATTACCACTCAGTCTTACAGCACTCAAAGAAGCCATTTGATGGCTGCAGAGGTTCAGCACTGATGAAACTTGACTTAATTATTGTACTTTATATAACTTTTTGTACTTTCAACTCCACTCCAGAAAGTCCAAATTGCCACTTTTAAAACACTCTGAAAAGTAAAAAGCCATGCGAAAGAAAAACAGGCAGTGTAGGAATACAAAATATATAGAAAAGGTATTAATTTTAACCTTAATATGCTAACCTACACTCTAAAATTGATAGCTGTTGTCTGTGTACCACTAAAAAGTGCAAATTTAAGGAAAGCTAATATTTTTTAAACAATTTAAGTTGAAAATTTACAAAAGAAGGTTATTTGTATTCAGACTTAGTTTATGTGGGTGCTTAAGTAGATTGTATGGGTGGAGTATTCAAATGTAATACTTCCTGGTGTGTGTGTGTGTGTGTGTGTGTGTGTGTGTGTGTGTGTGTGTGTGTGTGTGTGTGTGTGTGTGTGTGT
>JBBIGC010000039.1:16668279-16684510 GCA_037576955.1 Lepidarchus adonis
TGTTTAAATGTGGTGTATAAATAACTATATTATTATAAAAGTTCAAGGAGCAACATGTTTGTGCACTTTCCACATTTCTTAGTTCTGTTTTTGAATAAAGGGTTAGAAATGAATGTTTTTCTTTTTTATCTGATTAATCGATCAATCGGGGAAAAAAAATAATCGACAGATTAATCGATTATTAAAATAATCGTTAGTTGCAGCCCTAATTTGTTCTAATCCTCAGAGAGTTCTTTACCATAAGGTGCCATGGTGAACTTCCAGTGACCAGTTTGAGAGAGTGTGAGAATGATAACACACATGCTCCCCATTTATACCTGAGATCTTGAGAACACTAACTGAAATGGCTAATTGGGCACAAATTGGACATTTTCACTTAGGGGTGTACTCACATTTCTTGCCAGCAGTTTAGACAATAATGGCTCTGTGTTCAGTTAGTTTTAGGGGACAGCAAATGTACACTTTTATACAAGCTGCACACTGACTACTTTACATTGTATCAAAGTATCAACGTGTTATATCTTTAGTGTTTTCCCATGAAAATATATAATAAAATATTAACAAAAATGTGAGGGGTGTAACCACTTTTGTGAGATACTGTATATATTATACAGTATATTGCCACCTTTCAGTAGGGGTCCTTAGGAAAAACCTCCTTACTCTACATATGAGATATGAGAGAGAAACATAAATACAGTGTCACACTGGCTTAGACATCGCCTAGATTAACAAGGTCTGGGACTGATGTTGGGAAACCAGGACAATCTGCCAATAAGTGGGCTACATGAACAACAAAAACAAGACATTCATGGACAAGAGACGAGAACAAGGGACTTCTACTATACAAGTAACATCAATGAAAGGGGATACATGAAGAGGATGTGGGACCTATAGATTCTTCAATACCCAACATCAAGATTAACAGCTAGTAGCTCAGTGTTAACATTCACAAGAAACAACTGCTATTACAAGTAGAGATCAAAGAGGTGCACACAAAAAATATGGCAAGGGGAAGCCAGGACAACAGGTTGGGGAATATATCATCATCCCCAAACTCTGTGATTGATTACCAAGCCCCAAGAACAACACACCCATGTATTCTCTGTCTGTTATCATTCTCTGGTGTTGACCAGAAGATGGGTTCCCCTTCGGAGTTTTGGTTTCTCCCAAGGTTTCTTCCGACATTTTAGTGAGTTTTTTCTTGCCTCTGTCGCCTTTGGCTTGCTCATTAGGGAATTGGACTCGGATTCTGTAAATTCTGTAAAGCTGCTTTGTGACAGCATCAGTTGTAAGAAGTGCTGTATAAATAACATTGACTTGACTTGACTTGTAGACTGAATACAGCAGCAGCTGACCTGAGAGATAAGATCTAAGCTGAAAACCTGGGCCCTCTGAACACCGATTACCAAGAATAAGTGAAGTACATAGATAAATAAGTAGAAGATGTGAATGCAGCACTATGGACAATCCCTACTAGGACCATCGCTTACTATGACCAATCAGCTTGTAACAGTCAATATAATGAAATGTACTTTTAAAACATACTGTAATGGAATGGGAGGAACTGCATCATTAACCAGTGCAGTCACATGTGTTCCCTTCTTCTTTTTTTTCTCTCTTTTCTTCTTTTTGCTCCACTTATGTCTGATGCACACTGTTTTTGCTTTACCGTAAGGACTGGGTTTGTGCGGCACCTACTAACTACATGTATGGACCAGTGAGATCCATGTAACCGGGTTTATTTCTGTTTTTGTGGTTTAGTCATTTTTTATTTTATAGAAATAAAAGGCTAGCACTGGGAGAACCCCACTTTTTTGTGGCCGTGCCTTCTTGCTTTCCGCCTTGTGCTCACTCCACCCCTTCAGATGAACCTAAGCTCCTTACAAGCTGATCTACACCACAGCAAGAGTGTTCCTTGAGTTTAGAGGCTAAAATCAAGTCAGCATAGAAAGAAGTTAGTCAGATATCAGAACTGCAGAATGAAAAAGATGTGATGGAATAAGGGATATAAAATGTATACTAAGATGTATAAAATGCTGTCCATAGCTCATGCCTTAGAAACTGCCAAGCAAAGACTCACAGCCTTGGCTACCCGTCTGAAGAGATACACCATGAACATAGAAGCCAAGAGAATATACCGGGCGTTCTCCACCAAACCAGCCAAGGTGTACAGTAGCGGGGTACTAGAATGAGAACAAACCCACCGAAGGCTGGAGACTGAGCAATACTGGAAGAGCATATGGGAGAAAGAGAGAACAGGTAACAACAATGCACTGTGGCTTGAGGATCTAAGAGCAGACCACAGCAACCTCCCTGAACAATCCCCAGTAACTCTCACATTGGCAGACATCCAAGAAAGAGTCTCAAGAATGAAGAAATGGACAGCCCCAGGCCCTGACATGATCCACATCTACTGGCTCTAGAAGCTAGCCATGAGTGCCTGGCAGCACAGATTAGACAGATGCTCATAGATGGGACCCACCCAAAGTGGTTGACTAAAAGGTGGACGGTTCTTGTACTGAAGGCCCCCCAGGAGGGACAGGTCCCATCCAACTACCAACAACATGTAAGCTCTTGTCAGGCACACAAAGGAATAGGTAGTAACACTAAGGGAGCAAAACAACACCTACTGGTAGACAGAGCAGTCACCCAATACAGTGAGACCAGACATACCAACCTGAGCGCCACCTGGATTGACTACACGAATACTTATGACTCAATGTCTCACACATTGATCCTGGAATGCTTAAAACTATACAAGATAAACAGCACTCTAAGAGCCTTCAACAGGAATTCAATGGAGCTGTGGAAAACAACCCTAGAGGCTAACTTCAAGACAATTACTCAGATCAACATCAAGTGTGGGATTTACCAAGGAGATGCCCTGTCCCCACTGCTGTTCTGTATAACCCTGAACCCCCTCAGCCAGATTATCAAGAAGACTGGCTATGGATACCGACTACGGAATGGAGCAAACATCAGTCACCTCATCTATATGGATGACATCAAGCTGTATGCCAAGAGTGAATGAGACATTGATTCACTGATCTACACCAGGATCTACAGGAATGACATCGAAATATAATTCGGACTGGATAAGTGTAGTCAAAGGTAAAAAAGAGGAGGTAAGTAGTCAGAACTGAAGGGATCACACCCCCAGAAGGTAACATAGCAGACAATGAGGACAGCTACAAGTTCCTTGGAATCCCACAGGCAAATGAGAACCATTATGAGGCCACAAAGAAAGCACCAACCACCAAATACCTGCAACGATTAAGGCAAATCCTGAGAAGTTACCTGAATGGGAAAAACAAGAACCAGTCACCAGATACCCCACTGGGATAAAAATATATATTACACATCAATATATAGATGACATAGGAGGAGAATGGAAATGATTAACCAGGCAACATTACCAACCAAGTCATATAATAAAATATTTAAATAAATATATACATTTTTAAAATTGTAAAATAAATACAGTAACTTTCTGAATTTGCAACTTTATTAGAACTTTTTAAAAAGAGTTGACAGTCAGGCACCAGTCAGAAAATGCAAAAGCCAATGAAACTGCTGATGTGTGTTTAGGATGTGGACCCTTGAGAAAACAGCACAGTTTAACCCTTTGTGTAACCATACGCGCAAATGACATACTCATGGATCATTGCGTTTCTGTTTGAACAAAATTATTGGTAAAGACATTTGAGCAATTGACAGATATTGGTCTTCATGCAAATTTACACCCCTGCATTATTGAGTTTTTCCCACATTTAAAAAACAGCTCTCCAGTCATGTTTACAGGTTTCCCTTGTAGACTTCATTCGGTACATGAACCGGTCCATGGCCCGGTGGTTGGGGACCACTGATGTACAGTGGGTCACCCTTATCCAACCATTGTGGCATGGCAGCTGGCATTGGCGCATGGACTTTCAAAACCTCTTAAGGTGTGCAATGTTACCTAGCACCAAGATGTTAGGAACAGATCCTTAAAGTTGTGTGGAGGCCTCCAAGGATAGGAATAATTTGTCCAGCACATCCCATGGAGATTGAGATTTATGGAATTTAGAGGCCAAGTCAGTCTCTTGAACTCTTGTCATGTTCCTCAAACCATTACTAAACACTTTTGCTGTTGGGCAAGATGCATTATCATAGTGAAAGAGTCCAATAAAAGAATGAAATAACATTTAGCTATGCCATGAAGATGGCAACATTGTTGTCTAAAACAATGTTTAAATAGTTAATATGTGTTAAGCACTGCCCAGAGCATCACAGTCCCTCCAGTCAAGCACTGCCCAGAGCATCACAGTCCCTCCACTGCTAGCCTTTTCCCCAATTGCATCTTGAATCCCAAGTTAAACACCACAAACATGTGAGTCATTAGACCAAGCCCCACTGCTTCATGGTCAACTGATAAACTTTCTAATATTTTTTTTCAATTATAACAGGCATATAAACTCAAGCACATATCCATGTAATCTCCATAGACAAATACTGACTGAAGACTGGGTCACACTGAAGAACTCAGTGACTTTAAATATGGTTCTGTCATAGGAAGTCACCTTTGCCTCAAGTCATTTTGAGTAATAACACTTCAGCCAAAAAGCAGTAGACCATGCAAACTGATGCCAATGAGTGCTGAATACAGTCTTCCAAACTGCCTCTGGAAACAACATCAGACCAAGATCTGTGTTTTGGCACCTTGATAAGTAGACTGAATCAGTGGAACTTTGTTCATATATGGATAATGTGAATGTAAGGAGAACATTAAAGTTTGGTGGAGGGGGGATAATGGGTGTGGGTCTGTTTTTCAGGTTGTAGGCTAGGGTCTATAGCTTCAGTAAAGCATGATATTAATGCTACAGCATACAAATATTGCTCATTATATGCTACCATGCTTGTTGCCCTACCCTCAGAAGGCCCTTTTCTGTACTTTTGGGCACAAAAAGAAGTCCATAAAAACAATTTTGCCCATGTTCTTTACAAGTTCATATTGGTGGAATGGTCAGGTGTCCTCATACTTTTGGCCATACATCCTGATTTTCATTGAGGTGACACAGACTTGTTATTGTGGTTTAGGACACAGTATGGTTTACTGTGAGATGTTAAACTGAGCTTTGCATTTACATCTGCCTCAATGTAAGTGAAGCAATGCAGTAAAAAAAATTAAGCTAAACTTTATGCAAACTAGTATAACCAAATAAGGATGCAGGAAGTGTTTACATGGTTCAACATTACTTTGTGACATGGAAGGATTACATAAATAAAAAAATAAATAAATAAATAAATGCAAAAAAATAATAATAATAATAAAAAAATAAAAAATTTAAAAAATAAATAAATAATTTACCTCCTATACTCAGGCTTCTGGTGACTGCTGAAATAATGTAGATTAAAAAATGTGGTATGATTTGAGTGCATTGAAGTTTTTGGGATTTATTAGTTTGGGTGACTATTGACTTCTATTGTTTGTTAGCAACATTACATGTGATCCCCCAGGGCTAAACTAAAGATGCAAAATTTGGACTCCAAACATATTTTGGCTGATCAACTACATCTGGAGTAGGTTTAATACTGTGTATATGTCATTTTTGCTGAACATATTGAATTACAATATTTTTTTTCTCATACATACAGAGATAATGTTTTGAAAATTAAACAGGGATGTATTCTCAGGACCCCATGAACTGACCTGAAGTACCCCGGTTAGACTCAGAGGTCCAGCAATGGAGAATGTGACAAGCCAGTGAAGCAGCATACACTAAGAGAACATAAAGAATGTACACACAATCTGTTAGATCCAGAAGGCATCTCAGGAGAGCCCATTGGCCTCCACTAGAGGAATGCACAGTCTTCTCTTCCAGGCAACAGAGCACTGGGGCTAAGGTAAACGAGAGAAAAGTATCATATATATATATTTATATATCCTATCTTTTAAGTAGTTCAGCACTTTAATAATGTATCCCTGCTCGTCTTGGAGCAGCTTTACACATTTTATTAAGGCAACCACTGAACTCTTCAATCCCCTGAGGCGGACTTTTGGTGCGGATTTTTTTCCTGTCAGGCTGACCTTTGACCTGTAGGACCCTGGTGGATGGTAATCCCTGAGAGGTTAATCAGAGGGGTGTGGAGGATCTAATGAGTTATTCCCTGGAGCCTTGCATCTCCCAGCTGCCCAATTAGCCTCCCATAGGCTGGTCTAACACTGAGCTACTGTGCAAAGGGCAATTATATGAAGCCACAATGGCCACCTGTTGGAGGTGATGTGTAAGTGTTTAGGGACCAAACCAACATCTGAACAGCAGCTGCAACAGAGCAAGTATAGCATTGATGACATCAAATATGGAGAAGGGTTTAAAATTTGTTTGGTAACTTGATTGCGACCGACTATTCACATTTTCTCATACTAACTCCCACTGTCAACGTCAACAGATTTCAGCCAGGATATATTCCATCTAATTATTCATTTATTAATTCTCTAAAAAATATACAACTGCTTACAAATATTCCTTCTAAAAGCATATTTGGCTACAGGAACACAAATTCCTTGAATTGCAATATTCCCAGAATATTAAAAATGTCCCATTTACTTACTTACATTTTAGAAAGTCCTCCCAAAGTTAAAATAACCTTCATGTAACAAAACACTTTATAGTAGCGCTGTAGTGTTATGCAGCATTATTAGAATGATAATATTAGCAATTAACCATTAACAGAATTTTTTTAACCAGAATTTTAACTTTGGGATCATTTATGTTCTTCAAAGTGTTGCTCCCTGCTAGCTGATAATTAAGCTGTTTCTGTTAAGCTATTATTGAGTGTTGATTGTGTGTAATCATTGCTATATATGTTAACATGGAGTTTTATTTGGTCTCTGGTCACTCATAATTGGGTTTATATAGGAGGTTGAACAGTTTGGGCTTTTTCTTTGCTCATATCTGACTGACATTTTAGGCTTCTCAAGAGAAGCAAAATGGTTAAATGGATATACAGCAGAAGAAGTGAATCAAAATCCAAAGGAGTGTAAGGAGAATGTTGCAACCCTGCTTTGGCTTATTTGCTTAACACTAGTTGACTTTAAGCATGGTGCCCCCGAACAAATGTGAGCAATTGTGCAGTAGTTTGAGGGGGGAGTATTCTGTGCGAGTCACCTGCAGCAGCCGTCGCTTGCACTCAGCTGCGTGCTTACCCTCGGGTGTGACCTTTGCTTGACGCCTGTCTGTCTTGTCATGTCAAAGTAGTGTTAGAAAGAAGGGGACTATGTGTGGCTTGACCTGACAGGAGCTCAGGCATGTCAGCAAGTGTATGTGCGTGAGTGTAACAGTAGCCTGCTAATATTTAAAAAAATGTTTCATCAAGAAAAAAATAAATACAAATGCCAGAAGATACTCTCAGTGAGTGCTTTTGGATTGGAGGTACATTTAAATGTTCTTGGAGCTGATTAAAATTTTTCTTTTTCAGTTGCTACTGGCACCTGTGGAACCATGAGCGACAAAAGTGAATTGTAATTAGTCCAAACAAAAGTGTGGTGATTTGTCCAGAGGAAAGCATACAATGAAACACTATGTCCAGGTTTTGCTGAGTCTATATGCACGAGGGAATACTGCTCCATCTTTTTGTACACGGTTGCTATACCAACCATCTACCAGTGTCAGTGTTCCTCCTGGCAGTTTAAATGTATACAATGCCCTAAAAAAAAGGAAGTGTCATTCTCATGGGATATCCACAGTAGGTAGTTCCTCTCAAAATTCTTTAAAGGTCTTTTTAAAAATTGATTTATTTATTTTGGTCTTTTATTTCCATGGAAGAACCCTTTTGGTTCACCAAAGGAACTTTATAATGTTCAAAGCCTCATCATAATGTAAGTGTTCTGGTGAAAAAACATACTTTTAAAAAAAAATGATTATTAATATGGTGAAAATTTCCTTATTTTTACACATCTCATTTACAAAGGCAGTTAAATTCTTCAAAACAGTACATCTAAAAAGGATGAGTTCAGTACCTCCACTTATCAAACCTAACTGCACCAAATTCCATTGCAGCCATAATTTAGGTTGTATGGCCACTGTATATCCTGTACACTCCAGCATTTGCATTGTATTTTGTAGATTTAAAATTTTAGTAGGTTAGTAAATGTTATTTATAAGGCACAACTAAATGAGGTTTGTCCCATCACACAGTTCTTCATCAGACTCATTTACACGAAGGCCAGGAAACACAACACACATTCCTCATCAAGCACAAACCATTCAGCAGTTAATAAAGGCCAATCAATAAAAAAGCGGGTTGAGCTTAGATTTAAAATTGATCACTGAAGATCACTGTCTGATGTCCACTGGAAAGCTATTTGTGTCTTGGTGCAGCAACACCCAAAGCACAATCCCCCTTGAGTTTAAACTGAGATTAGAGAACAGTGAGGAGAAATTCAGAAGCTGATCTTAGTGGTGTTGAAGACGCAAGGCTATAGACATAGACATTACATATAGTGGTGCAGGGCTGTTTAAAGCTTTAATAACAAAAAAAACCTTAGAATGGAATCTGTAATGAACTGGGAGCCAATGAAGAGCTGCTATTACTGGGTAGGTTCTAAAATTTACACATATGCATCTTTCGTTTGGGAAAACAAATGTAGTGAACCTTTGAATCCCAAAGACTATTGTTGTAGCTCTGAGGGTACAACACATTTTTGTACCTTGGTTAACAAAAACGTGCCTGGACAATGTCGTTTTTCCTGACAATGAATAAATCTAATCCAGGATATAATCAAAAGTAGGGTTTTGTTGATTGTTCCACAACCATAAAAGCAAGATATTTCTCTAATCATTACCAGCCGTCAGCTCCTTTACTGCAGTCTTGCCAATCCAAATAATGAAAAATGAAGAAAAGAAATTCACTGCCCTCTAGAAGTCACTAAATGGCAACAGCTCTGGCTTTTGATATTTTTCCTTTGCATATTGCCAGTAAATGTTCTCTTTAACAACCTAAGGGTGCTAACAGCATTTTGTTTCTGCACCCATATTACCCTTCTTAACACTTTAAGAAGGTCTAATTGCTATATGATTTATCAGAGGGCAGAGATGGGGTGTTGTTACTTGCACCCTGGTAGCAGAGGCTGACCGTTAAGTACAATGTGAAATGTCATAACAGTCATCTGAGCACACGCGGTATACAATCATGACTGTCACTACATAATTCAAACGTTTCAGCCCTTTAATGAAACATTTAAACACATTTGCGCTATCTCACTCTCTCTAAAGCAGACACCTGCATAAACAGATGTTAAACTGTTTGGGGAATTGGTGAGCTTCCAAAAATTCTTCCTGCAGACATTCCTGGTTAGTCATAGACAATTAAGACACACATATGGAGAGTTCACATATTTATAGGAATCATCAGATCATTGGATTCTCTTCTATCTCCTAATGCTTAGGTAATGAAGAAAGTCTTCAGCACTTGTTTCTGCCCCTGTGATCATAAAAGTGACTCTATGTCTCTCTCACTGTCAAGCTTCAGGCTTAAACAAACGACAAAATCTGTTTGAAAAGTCAAACAGTCAGTCATTCAAAGCTTGAGAGGATTCAAAAAGAGAAGGAAAAATGAAAAGGTGTGCTGCAGAAATCTACAGCAAGCCAAAATTAATTTAACATGAAGGTCAAGAGGGGGGAGAGATAACTTCATGATGCTGAAAACGTTATATTGTTATCGCAGGGCTGTATTCTCTTCTCTCCACATTATCTTGCATCTGTGGCCATGGCTAAATAAAGTGGTGAGTTCCCTGATGACATTGCCTCTGGGCATAGCTCGGTAGACAATTCTTATCTGCACAAGGCATATCTGATTTCTGTATTTTTGCCCAGCGTAAAAATAACAAAAAGGCAGACAAGCCAAGAACAGAGCAGTAGTAGAAGATACTGATGCTGTTTCTTACCCTACAGTGCTTTCAGATGCATGTCTTTCACTGGTACTCTTCATACAAATGTATGTTTCATCCTGTGTTCTGTGTCCTACATACTTTCTCTGATAAGACATAAGGTTTCAAAGTGAAAATATGAAGTCTAAAAAAATAAATAAATAAAATAGATGAATGAGTGCTGCCAGCGTTGTTGCAGAAGTTGAAGTGGTGAGTGTTCAGCCAACCAGTGCTCAGACCATACGCTGCACACTGCACTAAATTGGTCTGGAAGCCTTTTTTAAAGCCTGCAGTTTAAAGCCTAAAGTTTGCTGAAGATGAGCACACTAAGAACTTGGATTACTGGAACCATGTCCTGTGGTCAGATGAAACCAAGAACTTATTTGGTTTAGATAGTGTCAAGCGTGTGTGGCGGCAACCAGGTAGAAGAGTACAAAGACAGTCAAGCATGGTGGTGGGAGTGTCATGGATTTAGGCTGTATGAGTGCTGCCACCACTGGGGAGCTTAAAGTTCATTGAGGGAACCATGAATGCCAACATGTCCTGTGACATACTGAAGCTTAGCATTATCCCTTCCCTTCAGAAACTGGGCTGCAGGGCAGAGTTCCAACATAATGATGATCCCAAATACACTTCCAATACGACCACTGCCTTGCTGAGGGTAAATCTGCTGGACTGGCCATTCCTTCCCAGCAACAACCTCAACCAGGTGCTTCCTCCTCATATTCTTTGAACATCTCATGTGTATGGCAATTCATTTCATTGCATCTCTATTGGGTTGAGGTCTGGGCTCTGATTGGGTCATGGTGGATTTTGTTTTTCTGAAGCCATTCTGTTGTGGACTTGCGTTGATGTTTTGGGTCATTGTCCTGTTGCATCACCCAACTTCTAAAAAACTTCTGCTAACGTACAGACATTCTCATATTATTCTGAATAATTTTTTAATACACTTGAGAATTCATCTTGCCAAGTGTATTAAATTGCAAGCTGGCCAGGCCCTGATATGGCAAAGCAAACTTAAAGTTTCCTCCCCGATACTTTAAGGTTGTGATTATGTTTTCATGGCGGTATGCAGTGCCATGGGTATTCCCAAATAGTTTAATCTTAGTTTCACCAGTCCGTAAAACATTTTGTCAACCTGCTCTTTCACAAATTTTGGGCATGCCATATACACCCTGCTTCTTCAATGTTTTACACACTGCCCAGCTTTATATAAATCAACAATTCTTGATCATAGATCCTCTGAAAGCTTTTTAGGCCAAGGCATGGCTCACATGAGTGTATTTTTCCTGTGTGGAGAAAACTACTTTATTAACCAAAGTAGCTCTGGCCCACACCTCCAAACTCATTTTCTTAACATCTGATTCTAATTAGCTTTTTGATGTCCTTAATTTAAGGATTCACATACTTTTTCTACTAGCAGTATGTTATTTATGGTGTTCTCAATAAAGACATTAAAAGATCAGACATTCCTGTTTTATTATTTTAGGCACATTATGTTTGTCAATACCCTTTCCCTTACCCTTAACTGAATGTGAAAAAAAAGTTTCCCATACTATTTCTTGCCTTGTAAATAGAAATTGTGCATGAAATATGCATAAGGCTTATTTAACCGAAAGAAACTTTGCAGCTTAGATAGGCCACTTCATTTAAGCAAGCTGCACCTAATATGCAGGTTTGTAAAATTGATGAATATGCTGCTGTCTATTGCTGGGGAAATATGGTAACTGCTAAAAAAGCATGCTAATATCATATTGTGAGGGTTAAGGTGAAGTTTGAGCTGGTGTTTGGTCCTCACAGTGCTGATATGTATGTGTGCCATGTCAGGGTCATGGCGGGTACAGAAAGCAGGAGGGGGATGGATGAAATATAGCACATTTTTGGGTCTGTGGCACCGCACAAGGACTCATAGCTCACGTGTCATATGCCATCCTAATAACACAAATGACCTAGAGAGAGTCACTTTGGTAATTCTCTGCTTAATCACTGAGTTAAATGTCAGGAGCCATGCCTCCTGCCTGCTGCCCCAGAATGTCTCACACATTCCACACACTCCCTCAACTTTAATTGCTTTCTCTGGGTTTCTCAGGCTGACTTAAGTTGGTTTTGGTGTAGGGCAGGAGCAGGAGCCTTTTGCACATCATGGCTCATCCTCCCTGCCACACCACTGATCCATTTCAAAGGAAGATTAAGATTTGAAGAACTTCATTGCTTAAAATAGCCACTTCCTCCTGTGCAGTGTAGCTGTGGTGTGGATAGAAAAGAAAGCATACTTCAAATGCCATCAGAGAGATGCTCTGAGCAAACCAGTTTACTCTATGGGACAATAACTGATAAATGATGTATTTTAACACACTCACATGATTACTGCTCTTAAATCTCACACGTTAAAGCTTGAACCTAACAATGGCTTTGAAATATGTCCACGCTGAATTTCCTTCGGTGAGCAACAACAAAGCAGGTTGCCCGAATCCATCCACTTTTTTTTTTCTCTTCCAGTCTTATCTAAGTGATGCTCTTTATGCTCAGGGGAATGACTTCATTTAATCTGGTCTATGTTATCTTTTTCCAGTTATTGATTGATAGAAAAACGGGGGCTCTTTTTAGATAGCTCCTGTCTTTTTTTCTGAAGGCAGGCATTGGTTCTGGATAAGGCCAGAGGGCACCACCACTGGATATGTCATCAAAAGTGATGTGCGATTTGTCAGTTCTCGCAAGAATCAACAAAGAACCAAAAGGCTTCTCCATGGCTACGTTCAACACCAAGATAAAGAGCTTTACTTCAAAGTCTGCCTTAAAAGACATTCAGTGTGCCAAGTGAGAATGTCAAAACCACAATTGGACACAGAGGTCGGTTTGTGTGTTAGAATTTCAGGTGGTGTTTGAGTTCGGATGGAGACAGTAAAATCCTTTTTTTCTGGAGGTAACAATGACCCAAAGCTATAGAGCCACTTATAAGATGGCTGTGGTAACACTCGGTTATTAATATTGATTTCCACCCTAAGAGTATTGATTTTGCTCCACTGCTATTGATTGCGGTATACAGATCCTAATGATGAAACTAGATCTTTAGAGAGCAGAGTGAAGCAGACTCAGCAGGAAACATAGATGTGACAATGAGACATACATTTAAACAAGAGAGATATACACTGGAAGACACTTACACAGACACACACACACCCATCCATACATACATTTATTTATATATTTACTATAATTCCAGCTGATTTATGACCTATAAAAATATTTGCATACAGCCTAATATTTTGATTCTAATTGGTATAAAAGCACAAATGGAATTAAAACGCTCCATATAAACACCTTAAACAAATATATAAACCTTTTCATAAAGCAAAATAAAAAACCCAAAAACATTCTATTTAAATGATTCATTCAGATCACAATTGGCTCCAGTGTTTTTGCCCTTCCCCTACATCTTTACATAAGTGAGTGGTAACATAGATTTCTCAAGAAGCTTTTAGGGTCAGCAACATGTCTTTGTAAAGATCTCTCACTCTTAAAGAACTGCACGTTATTGGATTAGGCTAAATAACAGCATATAATTAATATTTTAAGCAAATCTAAAAAAAGAAGAATATGAACGATGCAATGTATCAGTGCATGTAAAACACAAGGCTGTATTAGATCACCTTCCAGGTAAACAGCTGAACCATTGGAAACAGTTCACACTGATGCAGAAAAATATCATTAAGTACCACTGAAAGTTGGAAAAAAAATCCTTCATTTATTTTCCATTTCCGGTAAATTTATTAAGGTTTTTATAAAGGTTTTTTTTCCAAAAGTGGCAAAAACTACAATAATAATATCCTGAATGAGACATATTTATATAGATCTTTGCACAAACTTACTACCAATAGATAATGATCATTTAATTATTTTTCACTCAATACATCACTTAATAAAAATGACACCACACATACAGCTTCGCACCTGACAGACAAACCCATATCACTTTTTAGGTTCTGTGTTATTTCATTGTGCATTTTCCCCAGAACCGCTACTAGTTGCAGCCCTATTATTGACAGAAGTGTCATACAATAATAGCTTTGTTCCATCTGTAGAATGGAACATGTTGACACTCAGTTGTGTCATTACTCAATTCCCATGGAGTTGCTTCTCTGAAAGGGCACAGACTGAAGCATTTTTTAAAGTTGAGTGTAATATTCCCCACAAAGATACACAGCTCTATTTATTCAAAGGCATTCCATCATAATGTCATGTCTGCATGTCGGAATACATTATTACACAAGCTCTCCACTCACATGTCTGAATAAGAAGAATTCCATATTCCCGAGACAGAGGAAGGCATTTTATCTCACTATGTGGAAAGTCACAGTCTAGGGAACATTTCATCGCTTATGTTTGGAAGGAAGGCCCAAAACTATTCCACCCTAAGCTGGAGATGGGACGTAATGGGAAGTATGGGGAAATGGGTGATATGAAAAATTGCACATCCTCATACACACAATGATACATAATCACCACTTAACTATTAGTATTATTATTAATTACACCTTTGGGAACTGTACTCAAGAGATGGTGAGAACGCCCAAGGAACACGATGTGTAAGTACATTCATCAGTCTTTGCTGTGATTTGTTTAATCAATATTTAATACAACTTATTTCACTGGCAACTCTGAACCCTGTTAATACCATGTAAGCTTTTCACACATGCTCTTCAAGTGAGAGTTATGAGTCAAGACTGCTCTGCATGATTCTGGATGATATAATTATTTCTAAACACAGTATTTAGCCAGTCTTCTCTCCTGTCGTGCCTCTGATTGGCACCCTGCCAGCAAGGTTAATATGGCTTGAGTTGATGATTAATAGAAAATTGTCTATATAAATTCAATTTGGCGCAGGCCCAAAGCACACTATCATAGTGTAGATACCCTCTGCAGGATTAAACCCTTGAAGACAGAGAGATAAATTAAGAGTTCTTTATTGTTCAAAAACCCACAGCAAAATTTATCTCAGCACTTTGTGCACTTAATCACAATTAGTCAGAATTGAATTATTTGCTAAAAATGTACCTAAAAAAGTGAACAAGTTTTTTCATTTTAGGTGTTTCGCTATTGTGTGTTCTAAGGAGGATTCACTCTGTCCACCATATTAATGAGTGCTTTCAGGTCAAATATGAAATGGTGAAATTAAATGGCAATTAATTAAACTGAATCAATCATATGACAGAACTTCTGCATTTAATATATCTGTGTGAATTAATGTCACACATTAACAGCAATCTTGATAAAATAATAAAGTGGTGTGCACACCACTATTTATTTATTTATTTATTTATTTATTTATTTATTAGTATTTCTTATATTTTATTTTTATATATTTTAAATTTTATTTCTCATTTCTTCATTTTGTATTGACTTTTTCTTATTGTATTTTAGCTTGTGCATTTTATAGTGATATTGTGTGTAGCACAGTCAGGGTATTGTCAGAAAAAAAGAAAAAAAAAACATTTTACTGATTTACTGTTGTACTTGTAGAACTGCATGTGACAAATTTAACTTGAACTAAAACAGATAATTGCAAATGACAAACTCTCATCTGAAGAATTCTGTATTATTTTAGTAATAAAAAGGACATTTTAAGCGTATACCAACATTTGTGCTTTTGAATCTGTGAATCAGACAGTAAAGAAAATTGAGAATTATCACTGCCCAAACTGCCATTAATGGTTGTGCAATTACATATTGACAAAACATGCAACAACACCATAACTACCAGTAACAGTCACTTTAAATTAGGCAATTTTCACTTTTCCCTGTGACTTCATTAGTGTATCTTGATAATTGTAACAGAGAATGTTCTCTGATCAATGGCACGTGTAACAGGGTGAACTGCTGTTAATCCAAGTTTTCTGATTGTAACATAAGAGTACATTGTATCTGCACAGAAAAATACATCTAAACTTTGTTTAGATCACCACATCACAAAAGAACAACTATAACTAGCTTTATTATATGTGTTAGTACATACAGTACATGGCAATTTGTGTTAATAAGTGAAAAGACAGGAGTTGAAATTACATGAGCAACTGTAATCCGCCTGTAACAGTGACCTTGGTACCATTAGCTGCATGTGTCATTAGTGTAATTACACTGTTTTAGGTGTAAACTTAATATAAAGTGGGACCATATTTTCTACCCTGCTTACAGTAGCATGTGTGTGTTTTCTGTGTGTGTGTGTGTGTGTGTGTGTGTGTGTGCGTGCGTGTGTGTGTGTGTGTGTGTGTGTATGTGTGTGTGTGTGTGTGTGTGTGTGTGTGTGTGTGTGTGTGTGTGTGTGTG
>JBBIGC010000039.1:16714510-16724664 GCA_037576955.1 Lepidarchus adonis
TGTCTCCCCAAGTTTATCCCAGCCAGGACTGTTTTAAAAGAAGGTCACCCAAGCAAGCTGAGAAATCAAGACAGAAGCGCCAGCTGCAGGGCCTGCATGACTGGGATTGAGGGAAAGTGAAATGGAACAAAATACATAGATATCCTCAATGAAATCCTGTTCCACAGTGCTCAGGACCTCACACTGGACCCAAAGTTTACCATTTAATATGAGGAAAACATGACAAAAACATGATTTTAACATGAAAAAAGTCTTAATGTTTTCACAAGCCACATATTTCAAAACAAGAAACAAATTATTAAGTAAAGTGCAATGACATTCAATTAAGCGATTTTATTTTAAATGAACTGAATAAATCTATGAATAAATACCGGCTAAAGAAAGTAAGGACTATAGACACAGCATGGGTTGTCTCAGCTTCCAAGTTCAGATATTTTTTTAGCTGTCTAAAAAAAAAGTTAAGTAGTGGACTGCAACTACCATAAATACAAAAACCTCAACCTCTTAAGGGTTGGCACAGCTATGCTTGGAAATGGGCTTGGACAGTGGGAAAATGGGATTTGAAATTACACACAAGTGTAATGCACAAATAATTAGCTAAGACTTGACCAAATATTTGAATAAAGATGTGTACATTTCACACACTTATACACAAGAGGCACAGTCCAAGTGCTTGATAGTTTTACCGTTGTTAACTCAAGATGATGACTAACAGCACATAAGCATAACAAGTTATAATGGCGAAGACACTGAGAATAGAACACATATTAGCACACTGTTGTACCATTAGGACAATAAATACAGACATGGTAGGAGCTGTGAGGGAGCTTGGACACTAATGATGCATTTCAATTGCAACCATAAGACAAATATTTACCAGCTAGCAGTCGCAATCTAAATGTGTTATGTTGCTTCTATTTATAAAGACATAGATGTCCGTAGTGCACCGAAGTTTGTAAGGTATTAAGTACCTCCAAAGTACATACTACTGTAATGACAGGTGTGTTTAGTTCAGTTATACCTTTACATTGACAACCATGCATGTTTTTAAGCTCAGATTTTCAGCAGCAATGTAATGCACCATAAGTACAAACAAATTATGGAGAACAGGAGTCTAACAGCAGTTTCATAACCAGGCTGTAGATCATCAATGAAATTAATAATTTGAAAGGTTAAATAGTTTTCAGCCTTTTACTTTTTTTTAATAATATGTTATTAGAAAAGTAGTCAAATATTAGCAAGCCTCTGTTGAGTGAATACTAAGTAGTGGCATCATTCAAGCTTGGCATTCAACAGTCATTCAGACAAACTCATTTACATCTAAACTGTTCTTCTCCCTTCTGCCATCACATCCCACTCACTCTATGTGCATCTATGTGTGTGTGCAGTTATCTTTACACTTTAAAGCTGTCATCATAATTCCACATTAAGAAAATGACACACTCACTGGGTGTAGACGTGAAGTTGAACGTTTATGTTTATTTGTGTATGAGTGTGTGTTTGTGCGTCTCAAAATCTGCATGCAAAGACAAGTTAGATAGTCCAACAGTAACAATGTTAGCAGTCCTCACTTCATTTGTCGCCACAGGCCAATAAGAGAGCTCATTTAACAGAATGATGGTGCCTAATTAAGGAAATACTCAGGTTAGCATGAATTTTCCTAATATTTTCCGGTCCATCTTCTAATGACACAGTCCTAATGACTTCATTAGTCTCCTATGAGGGACATGAAGAGTACATGCCAGATGTTCTTTGACACATAACTAAACAGCATCTGCTCTGCCTTTAAGCTCAGTGACTCCGACTGAAGTTGGATGGCTTTACCATAAAGACAAAAAAAAAGAGACAAAAATGAATATGAAGATTAAATAGCAGAAGAGTACATTTCTTTGTTCTCTGAGGCTCTCTGCAAAAGTCACGAATCCTGAGACAATCGGCTGCACTCTGGAGGCAGCTGGGATTAGAGGGACAACACTTCTCCACAGCTCCACAGCACATAAGGAACCCGGTGTTACTACGATGGTAAAGGCATAGTGGATTCTCACATAAACATTTTACACTTTCAGTGTTCTTATGTCTAATAAATGCAGCCCAACATACTCTCCTAAGTACCATTCATGGACTCCTTATCTATTTCCCTTTGGAGACGATTGCTCAGCACATAGCATTGACCCTCTTCTGATGCAGTCCTTGTGGACCAGCTGCTTCAGCAAGAATGGCATTGTGTTCTCATTTTTTTCTGAGCAGAAATTGAGAGATGACATTGCTATAGGAGAAGGAAAAGATGAGGATGGACAAAAGAAGCCCTCCATCACCAATCATTACCAGGTGTGGGGAATATAAAACATTCATCTCTCAAGGTGAGGGTCAGTAAGAGCCGCGAGCTGCAACCACAATAACAAACTGAACCGAGGCTACAGATTGCATATACATATTTGGGATGTAGGTTAATGTATGTATAAACTATATTAGCTCTTTGTGGTATAAACACCTGGACCCAAAATAAATTAATTAATTATCTCTGAATCTCCAAGCAAATATGTTTTCCTTGTTCTCTTAACCTTTATAGCAAACGTTTTATTTCAGAAGATTTGTCTGCATTGTGCTTTGTCGAAGCCTGTTTTTATAGTCATTCTACTTATTGTGGTGATGTGCATTGATGGCTGGAAATCTCCTCCCATTACTCAAAGCCATCCAACACTCAATTAACAGTCCATTTGCATTCTGGCAGCGCTCTGCTCCTGGCACTTGACAAATACCTCTTTTCCTTCTCTGCCAGTCAATCATGAATCATCCTCTCATCTGCATCACGGCAGCCAGACCTCCACTGGGAGCGGCAGACGCGTTCCTTTCAACAACAGTTCCTCCTGTAAAACTTAACCTTCACAAACCAAACTGAGCTCATGCATCACTTATTGCTATTAACGCAACTCTGACAGAGCTAGAAGGCTGAGTCAAACGAGACACATGAAGATTGTGCACCGGGGAAGAACTTTTCATGACAAGATGAGCACAGACATTTGCATGTTGTGGTGGTTGGAAAAAAGTAAATTTTTAATTGAAGAAAATGATCAAAAATGAAAAAAAAAATTTGTTTTTTAAATGAACTTATATTAATTGCTTCTTTGAAGGATGTTAATTGTGAAAGATCACTAGAGCTCTAAGAGTCTGAGAGTTTACATATGCAGGTTAACACGGTCAGTATATTTTAGAAAACAAGATGCCCATGGGATCATGGATTTAGAATTAAGAGCAGGGTTGGTACCAGTGGTCCTGCAGATTCAGATCAGATTGAATACAACATGCAGGGCATTGAATCAACATTAAAGTTGGAGCAGAGATGAAGGTTGGAACAGGTGCAAGGACTGCAACTGGAGTAGGTGGATCTGCATCAGAGGCTGAATGAAGGGCTCAATGCCAGTGAGATTGCAGCAGCCGAGGCATGGCTGAGACAGTAGATCCTCTGGGAGGCAAGGCTGGAACATCAGAGTAGCATGGGCGTTAAGCCAGAGCTGTGAAGGCCAGAGTTTCTAGTAATCACCTTTATATGATTCTCAAGCTTCAAAGTGATGTCCAGGGTAGGCAGAGGATCACTGGTCAGGACACATTGAAGCCCAAGCCTGGGTTTAGTGGTGAGAGCCCTGGCACTGGGACAATAACAGGGGGAGCTGAGGCGACACATGGGAATTTCTCAGAGCCAGTATCCAGAGAAAAAACAGAGCCTTCAACCAGGACATGGCAGCCAGCATGGGTACTTCAATTACAGGAGGCACCACAGAAAAAGAGGCCATGGAGGCCAATGAATGTAGGGGGTCAGAGCCACTGAAGCTTTAGCCTGATACCTGGAGTAGATTACTTGGTAGTGGACAGGGACGTTTGAAAGGACATGGCCTGGATAAGGCGTGGGTGGAAGGATTGGAGTTGCTGTGGTCAGGCAATGGTCTGTTATCTTGTCCAGGAAGAGATTTCAGCACTGATACTGTGACCAAAGTTTCTTCAGAATAAAACAGAGTGACATTCCCTCCAACTGTCTGACCAAGAAACTCTCTCCATCCTCTGTAGTGCATTCTGACTTTCCCCAGAGGGAGGATATCATGGAAGCTACTTTAGCTTGCTCTGCCAGAGGACATCTCACTAGATATTTTTTATAAAATGCTCCCCACCCCCACCCCCATAACTCGTCCTATTGTACAGTACTGGTTGAGGCAAATCGGGATTTCATGATGAAATCAAAATGACAGGTTCACTCCGAGAGGGGACTGGGAAGAAGAGCATTGTATGTTGTTTATGTGACATAAAAAGTCCTCTGTCTAGCCCAAGTTGCAAAATTTGTCCACAGAGTCTTTAAATTAGTGTAACAATCACAACAAAATATGCCTGGCTGAAAGCAAAAAGGGCATCAATTTAAATCAGCTAATTTTATGCCTAAAACACTATATATATAGTATAGCCCCTTAGCTTGAGGTTCCCAAGCCAATCACACACATCCATTTCCTATATTTGCCAACTAGTGAATTTTTCATCAGGTTATCTGCTATAGCCTGGATGCATCCAGGTGGAAAACCCAGGAGACACTACAACAACTGCGATTGTCTGAGATATTGAGTGTTTTTTCTCCTGCTATCTCCATTCCAGATATGATGTTTAAGAATAAAAAAATAAATAAATAAATAAATCCATCAACCACAGAGTCCATTTCAGCTTGCAAAACATCTGAATATTCACACAGGAAGCTAAGCTATATCTCTAAAAGTCTTTAAAAGCTTCTTCAGAAAGAGGTTCAGACTGGGTAATGGCATTTAAAAGAGCATATAGACGGTTATGGCTTCCAAAGAGCTTCTGGAACCTAAAAAATTTATATTGCTTGCAGACCTTTGAAAGTTTTAGGCCGCTGGCCCACATGCTGCAGGTTCTGTTAATTAGTTAGAGCCCTTCGCCAATCATCTATTTACACATAGTTGTTAGATATTTCCAAGGTAAAGCTTTATATTGTGTCTGGTGTTGGTGAGGCACTAAAGCAATCTCATCATGACACTCAGTAAATTACTTACATTAATCATTCAGGGTCATTATTTGGTCATTAAAAGGTAAAATCAAAACAAACACTCTTTTTCAATACCACCCACTTCCACAGGGACTGTACATAAATTAACTTTATTGCAAATGTGATTGCAATTTACTTAAAGGGGCTTACTAGTATTGATACAGTTCTGCAGCATTAATAACTTAGTATATGATAACCAAATATGCAGTGGGCCATGTGAAGAGGCATATTAAGAACAATTTTGAGTATATGTTTATTCCTACTGCTTGCTGTATAAGCTTATTTGTTTAGAATATCTACTAATACCTATCTGTAATTGCTCCAAGCAGGGGCATGCGCCCAATATTTTCTAATATGCAGAATAAGTCCTCAATATTTATGCACTGGAAATACAGCACATATAAAACTCTAGAAGATAAGCCATATCTGAGTCTGCATGTTTAACCGGCCCTGTGTGTTCATTTACTTATTTATTTATTTATTGTCAGCATTGTAATGTCATAACAAAATTCATACAGGCCATAATCTTTAACATTCCACGGAATAGAAAATGGCCACAGTAAAAAGAGGTCATGGAGCTCAAACACAATTGCATTAACTACAGAAATGTACCTAACAGGGCTCACAGAACAGTTCCTGGCAGACAAAGATGAGTAAGTAGGACATACTGTGGATAACTGATGAATGGCAAAAACTAAAAATTGAACTTCCTTGGAAAATAAAAATGCCTACACAATGATTTTAGAATTATATTGGTATTGGTAAATATTACCTGGAAATATAATAATATTGGCAACAATAGAACTATAATATAACATTGGCACTTGCCTACATTGGTACTCTACTATTTTTAGTGCCATTTTTATAGTTTATTGTTACTGCTTCTGTATCAATGATTCAAAAATAGGGACATACGATGATGCTGAAATCATATTGGTATCAGCAGAAATTTGCTGAAGAAGAAACATTGGACAGATGTTTAGATTTGTTCAATGTATTTTTCAAACCAGTATTTAATAATGCATTTATCGCACTCTGGGAGAGTAGATTGTTTAGATGATGCTTTTGAATATACTTATGTTGTCTCATTTGACCTCATTTTCAACTCTTTAGCAATAAATATTATACAAGTTATATTTTTCTAATTCAGATAGATGTCCCAATTTTTGCATTTTTTATTGGCTCTGGTAGATATGTTCATGAAAAAACTGGATGTCAGCATCACACTACAAGTCCCACATTGGTGCATTCATGCAGAAAAGATAAAACAGCATAGCTGTTGTAGTTTGAAGAAAATGAATGAGAGGAGCCGACACTATGTTGCACTACACTAAAACTCTACTAATGAATACAAACCAGTTAGGAGGGAGAATACTTGAATTTTAATTACCATTCTTGAACACTCAATATGGTGCATCTCACCCAGAGGTCTGTGATTAAGTGGGTAAACTATATTCAGTATTGATGAGTCTGCATGCATGTGCATATCAATCTTTGCCATGTGCAAATCAGCCCCATAGTGCCATTTTGATGGCTCCATGAGTTGGATTATAATGCGTCTCCATATGGCCAGGCTTTAAGACATGCTCACACTGACGAGCTGGTGGAAATGCAAGATGTGGGAGTAGCAGCATGAATTGGAATACGTTGACAGAGATGGCTTTCGGGTGCTAATTACTGAGCTTAATGTGCATGCAACATCCTGTGGGATTCAGCTCCACATGAATGTCATGCCCTCAGAATTAACCTATGAAGAGTATGACATGGGAACCGGGAGACTTGTATTATAAGGATTTACAGTGTCTATCAAAGATGTATCAACCACTCAGTCAGCATTTTTTTCCTTTTTTTTCCTTTGTTAGATCAGACTTTCAGAACGCAAGAACATATGATTATACTGATCTTATTTTAACATTCTCAGCACTCTTAGAGACACCCCCCACCCCCAGGCCCACCCCAAAAGAAACGCTGCTAAAGCACATTGAGTCAAATTTTTCTTTTTAGCAAAGTTTCTGTGGCAACTGTGAAGCCATACTTACACATTTAATAAAGTATTGCAGGTGTAAAGGAGATTATTTGGTGTACATGTTTTAGAGACCTCAAACCCTCCACCAACACACAGATATCCTTTGGTTTAGCATCACAGTAGGTACACTCCTTGCGCCCACTCTCTTGTACATCCCTTCCCATCCTGAGATGCGCATCAAGTCACTGTGTGGGCTGTGCCATGCCTGGGGGGCACAAGCTACAAACTGCAGTCTGCAGGAGCTGATGAGGGAGGAAAGCTACAGGGGCTAACACACCACATGCCTACAGCCCACTGTCGACAGCACAGACATCGCTCTAGTCATATGACAGGATTAGGGATAATGCCTCCAGAAGATGTAAGGCTGATGTAGTTTTGAGGCAAGTCGTCAAATGGGAGTTTACAGCGGAACTGTGGAGCGGCTCATGGTGAAGAGGTAGAGGCTGATGGGGGGCAAAGAGAGAATCAATTTACTACCATGAACGGTGAATTTTCTTTTTTTCCACAGCTGTTGTGTTGACCTCTGCAGAGAGTTCCCTGAAGCACTCTGGCAGGCGGAGGACATGACGCAGCACCAACAGGGTGAACCCAACTCCCCTCAAGCCCTGAAAGGCAATCCGTCATTCTAGGAACGGTGTTATTCTGGTAAAACACACATTTTGACAGCTAAACATGGAGGAACAAGTGTGTCCTCCCAGACAGAAGCAGGAGTTTTCACATCTGAAGGAAAACGAGTGGATCCTCTACAACATGGTCAAATAAGGTTCATTTTAAAATGTCTGATGTTCACATGGAGGAGGATGCACAGGCCCGAGCTGCTCTCTCACCAGTTTACATGTTGTCAAAGAAATGCTGTTTGTGATTCACTTCTCATGAAAAGCGAGGGAAAAGACACATACTGTATACATTTACTTATGTATTTTTGTTTTGATTAAATTAACGTGTTGGTTTTTGCATATTTAACTGCTGTGATTTCAATATTGCTTAATTTGAAATTAAACCAACCAAAGCAATCTGTGACAGATAGTTAAGCTGAAATACACACCATTCCAAGATGGATTTGCTAAAGGGCACAGAATCCCACAAGTTAAAGGGCACCAATTATTCACATACAAGTGAACAACATCCAAGGGGACATTAATGGGACTGATCCACATCTACATAAGAGTTTGGCAAAGAATCACTTTGATTTCTACTAAACTGGGAGATACAGAAAGCAAACTTGTATAAATATTTGAAGATCCTTTCAGTTTTTGAGGCACTTTGTCCCTTTTCTAAAAAAAATAACCTAAAAACATTTTAAGAGCATTACTTCTATTCTTGGTGTAAGGACTTTACTGACATAAGTTCCTGTCAACATGGCTGGGAATGTAATTGTACTTGACGCTGATCTGAAGTATTATTTAAAGCTTCAGAAGAGACAAAATAAATTCATTGATGTCAATGTCTCTTGCACTGTCTAAAGAATGCATAACAACCCCCCTTCCACACAAATACACCCGTTAATGACAGAAAGTACCAGTGAGATGTTCAGCAATCATGTTTGAAGCACTGGGTTTAAACAGAAATCGCAAGTATGCTCGTTCAATAGCGGTGGGACGTTAAACTAGCATTCAATACATTGTATTCTGTCTTAGCCCTGCATCCTTCAGTCATCTGTTGAAGTTCTACGTTCACCAAAAGTCTGAAACAAACCACTGAAAATCTACACTGCTCAAGAAACACCATTGGTCTAGAGGACCAATGTTGAAAAAAATGTTGCCATAGTCAAGTTCTTGTTTTTCAGCCATAAATAAAGAGTACAACAAGCCATGCAATGTTCCATTTTTCATTTTAGCCATTGTGCTTTTTGCGATGTTGGTGCACTTGTGTGACTTTATGGTGAGGCGATTTGAATTCTTTTCAGGAGGCCCTTTTGCTTTTAATTATGAGATTCTTTTGTTATTAATGACTATTGCTTGTGATTGCATTTCATTCTCAATGCTAACTCCTAGCTGTTGCTTAATTCTTTTGTAGCAGCTTGCTCAGTTCTTTAAAATGTAAAATGTGACCCTAGAAGAATACAAAAGCACCAATATGCCAGGCTATTAGTCAGACTGCATACTATCATTTGCTTTAACTCAAACCACACTATACTATACTGCACTCTAGAAGTAGAGTGAGAAAGCATCATGAGACTGGTGTAAACTGGAAAAATAATGCCATTCTTAATGAGCAATCAACCAGTGCTATGTCTATTACTGGAAAGAAATGTAGCACTACCTGTTTGAGGCAGTTATCTAGCATAGCAGTCACAGGGTTCCTCCTGGTTGACTTCAGGTTGAAGCATGTAATGTGAGCATATTTCAGGCTGATCCTGCTTATCTGAAAATGCTGTAGACAGGGTCAACAATTTGCCTGTAATCTAATTGCCCAGCATGTTAAGTCATCACATGAGCAGAGAGCAGCAAACGCCTCGACATGTCAGCCACTACCAATCAAATCATCTAGGTAATGCCTGCCATAACCATAGTACAGCAGGCCTTATCACTATCCTGCATGTGTCCCTCTGCATCTGCCATGCTACCAGTAGCTAAACAAGGCATGCTGAATGAGAAGCTTACAGCCAGCTTTCTATGCTGCACTGAATAGAGACTCACAAAGACAAAGGACTGTTTGAGAGCTATTACAGCAATGGGCATTATGTCATAGAGATTAACACGACAGCTACAAACAAGCTACAATGGCATGTTTAGTGTGAAACGGGTGAGCCTTGTCAGTATATTACTGTAATTATCCATTGTGTTGGTCATTGATCTGGATAAATGGACTGCAATTTTAAATTAACCATAAATGTCACTTTTGTTGCATAACTGATGATGGTACACATCGTGATGACTGTTTAGCAGTGTTGGATGAGTTTATGTAAGGTGATTTATAATTTCTCCCCACAGATTTGCCTACAAAATATTGGCAACAGGTTTCCAGGCTTCTACAAAGAACAACATGGTACAATATATTATATTTGCATTAATAATAATAATAATAATAATAATAATAATAATAATAATAATAATAATAATAATAATAATAATAATAATAATA
>JBBIGC010000039.1:16743265-16754389 GCA_037576955.1 Lepidarchus adonis
GTGTGTGTGTGTGTGTGTGTGTGTGTGTGTGTGTGTGTGTGTGTGTGTGTGTGTGTGTGTGTGTGTGTGTGGCACACATTTTCAAAATTTATCTGTTACACTACTTTTTTTGTTTGAAAAAATTGGACTCTGTGGAAAGGCCTTGGACTCACCTCATAATTCACACTAGGGCAAATGTGGCGACTCCCATTTCTCATCATGTGACGAGCCAGCACAAACACATCCATGACCCATAGTTTAAGAGGCACTGCTCTAAAGGGTACTGGGTCTAAATAAATGTGTGCCTGTAGCTTTTTACTCATTTTCTAGAGGTTTACTCAGTTAACCCCATTACATATTCAGAGCTGGGCAGAATAATTTGTGGTTTAATACTAAATACACAGTCCTTAATGTATTTAGTAATGTATTCAGTTACAGCAAGTCAAATAGTATTGCCAGTATTTACATACAAATTACACTAAGGAGCCAGTTCATTAGGTACACAAACCTTGTTTTTACACTAACTGTCTGTTTTATTAGCTGCACGTACCATATCAGTGAACTTTGTAGTTTACAATTACAGACTGTAGTCCATCTGTTTCTCTCCATCATTTGTTAGCCTCCTGTACCCCATTCATCAATGGTCAGGACCCCCACAGGCCCAGCAGTGAGCAGGTACTATCTGGATGATGGATCATTCTCAGCACAGCAATGACACTGACATGGTACTGTGTCTGTGTGTGTGTTTCTGTGTGTGTGTGCGTGCGTGCGTGCGTGCGTGCGTGCGTGCGTGTGTGTGTGTGTGTTTGCACTGCAGATCACAAATCTTGTCTTGAGTAGATCACAGTCAATGCTTAGTTAATAGTGAACATATTGTAATGGGGAAATTGTGCACTATTGTTCTGTTTTGTGTCATTATTGTGCTGTTTTTGTGTGTTTCAGGAAAGAGAGCAGAGCTGGGAAAAGTTGTAGTTAATGTGGTGTGTTGTATGAGCAGGCCAGTGGTAGATGGGCAAGCCACCATCTATGTGATGAGTTTGGACATCAGTGATTCTGTGGCTTGGCCATCCACCATCATGCCTTGCTCACGGGTTAATGCTTGTGTGTATCCTAGCCTCTGAGGAATTCACTGGTAACAGGTTAGTCTTTCTAAAGACTGATTGAGCAAGCAATAAAAACCTGGCCAGTTCCTACTGGTTAAAAAGGCATTACTGTGTGTGAGTGCGTCATTAGTGGCTCTCTCTCTCAAGAGATCCATTACAATATAAAGGGAAAATGACCACTGTACTGTAGCAGTAAAATGTTCATAGCTAATATTGCATCTAATTTTAGTCAGTTTGGTGTAAATTTTGGTGCAACCATAATTGGAAAACATAAACAAGTCCATGGAAGATGTCAATAGACCAGGATGGAAAACTCAAAACAACAAGCCTTTAAAAAAATAGAATGCACAAAGATCCAAATAATGTAATAATTTTACAAATTGAAAAGTGAATGTGTGGAAACAGGAGTCGTGTTTTTGTTGGGGAACTGTAAAAAAGGACTAAATGAAATGGGATTTGCATCTAGAAAAGCAGCACTAACTCCTAACAAGAAGAAAAAGAGAGATAGTCATGCAGTGTAAAAAGTTGAAATGTGATAGTGGTTAAATCAGGAATCTGCATTTGCTAAGGAAATGATGGGAGACGATGCTAGAACTTTCCTCTAGAGCCGTTCTAATGATACATAACAATGACTGCCCGAAAAACACATGCAGATTTCCCCACTTATTTTGATCTGGAGTTTCCAGTAAAGGACGGGGGATATGGATATGGAGTTTTGGAAACTTTTCTCATTTCATAGACTGAAAATAAGTTTGGATAGAAATAAGTCCAGGATGATAATGCAATGCTCCACAGAGCAAAGAGTAGTGTTTTTTTGTGTGTGTTTTTTTTCCTTCAGGAAAGGCAGATCAGCTTGCAGATGTGTCAGCCTACAATGTGTTTGTCATCTGGACTGAGGTTTTCCAACACTGAAAAACTTGTTATTTCAATGTTATTTAAATTAAAATGTTGCTTTAATTTATTGATTTGTTGCTTATATCTAGTTTCATAAATACAGAAACGCTATTTTAGGTACTAGTTAACATGCCCCCTGACAAAACATATATATCATGTTTTTAAAAAAGGTTTTTTGTTTTTTTTTTCCAGTGAAAAAATCAGGTTTTGTTTGTTAGATTGGTTTGTTAAGGAGTAAAAGTCATTTATATGAAATATTGATATCTAATGATGCAAAGATAGGGTTTCTAGAGAATAAAATGTAAAACATTTTGTTTTTATAACTGGAGGGTTATTTTAACATTGGAACATTATTGTTGTACCACATAACAGCAGGTTGTAAACATCTTATTGTCACCGTCCTTTGACCAGAAACTGACTACTGATAAAGGACTAGAATTCTCATAATATATTTTCCCTTATTGCCTGCTTTAGTCCACTGCTACTTCCAAAATCCTCTGTGGCGTACAGCAGTGCCATCCATAAAAACTCAATAAAGTGACCTCTACTGAGAAAACAGTTCAGTTCAATCATCCCTGAAAAGAGCAGAGAAATAACTAAGATGAGAAAACTAATATTAAACACAGCAAATATTATGAATATTATGAATCTCCTCATGCTTTAGCACTGTTTCTAAAGTAAGTTTGTCTTTTGTTAGTTCATTTAAACAGCATGTTCATTCTGATTTTACAATAGTAAAAAAAAAAAAACTATTGAATAGTGAAAAATAAAAATAAAAATATATAAATATATAATGTGAATTAAGACTGGGAGTCAAATAACCAAAGAGAGATGACTCCAGATCCTTAGTTACCTTAGTTGTAAAGTATTGTTCTGCCTTTAGCAACATACTGAGAGAGCTGATTTAGGTTTCTGGCCTTTGGTGTTCTGACCCTAACCTGGATTTTTTTACAGATTAAATGTTGTTTGACACATGGATTAAATATGAATCATTAATGTCTGTATTCTGAACACATACATATATACATATACATATACATAACTCAACATGGCATTGGCTGCTGTGAATGCCATAACTCATGCTAGGCTGATTGGCACTATTGTGATCATAGCAAGCTTTATTATTATTATAAAGTGAAACTAAGGTGGTTTCTTCACGTTAAATGTAAGAAAATAGGTGTTCTGGATGAAACCTGTCTAGTCTATTTAAGCAATGGTGAAGCACAATATTGTTGTCCCCCACTTCCCTGATACAGGCACTGTGCCTCAAAATATCTTCTGCTTTTCCCTTCACTTTGTTTTTCTAATTGCTTATATCTTTGTTTCGGCTTTGCTTTCATTTCTGTTTGGCTTAAATCTATATTTTTGACATGTCTTGCATTACATTTTGGGAAGGTCTGGGTTTGGTGTCAGTTTAAACAGCTACAGCAGATGGTAAGAACTGAATAAAATGATAAGAAATATCAAAACATTCAATGATCACAAGCCATAGTGTGACACACTGTTCTCACAAGACAGCCATAGCACAGGATGCTAACATGTATGCAAATAGAATTAATGCTTTTCTCATATACGGTATGCAGAAGTTCACAAGGAAAACCTGAAACCTGTATAAAAAAGCTATTAATTAAAAGATGCTTTTATATATTTAAAAATTACTCTGTTGCGGCAGATGCTTTAGAAAAATCCAGGTTAAAAAGCTTTAGAAAAATCTAAATCCACCAACAAAAAGTGGATTTAGCTTCTTAGGCCACTGTGGAAATGCTGTGCTGACCAAGTCCATATGTATGTATGTGTTAACATCAAGTCCAGTTTGGTTATATACCAGGTGCACTTGTACAGTGAGGTTCAAATGGTCATTTTATATCTGTAGTGATATATATAGTAATGTGTATGGGAACACTACATTGTATTGTTGAGAGTTGTTGCCAGCAGGCTTGTTTTAAAGGGCTCTGACAGGTAAGAGGGGAGGCAAAGTTAGTCTAGGGATTAAGCCTTAGCATGCTGCCAACATTATATAATATCTTAATTGTTGTCATTTACAATATGACTGTATGTGTGGTATGCTGCACAAGGCAGTTAAGCCTGGTTTAGGAATATAGGAGAAAATGTTCCCTTAAAGATTGGAAGATTGTCCGATGACTACAAAGTTAAACCATATAGATGCATGAGCTTACCATGAACATGATGAGGATACATAAACATTTGCACAGCTGCCTGTGACCCATTTAGAAATAATTTCACTTATAAATATCACAACACATTATATTTGAACATGAAATTAAGACCTCTATCATTTTATGTTTTTTGATTTACTTCACCAACTTTACTTCAGCAGGATGATTACTGTAACCAACACATATAAATACAGTGAAACTGCTAATATTGTGGCCAATAAATCAATAGATCTGTGAATAAATGAATGTTTCTTTCAGTGAGTAGCCTATAAAAAGCAAGCTGTTCTAACTTGTTCATGCAGCCATGAAATTGGCTATTGTTAATGAATTTGGTCAAATAAAAGTGTGAATGTCTAAAAGGTTGCTAGACCAAAGCAGTGGATAGTATGCAGCTTTGATGTTGAGAATTACAGAAACTGGAGACCCCTGATCATGCAGTTTTCCATGTTCTCTACACACCTGTTCCAAGTAATCTCTTACATACATTTGAAAGTGAAAGTTTGTCATTGTGAACACACTCAATCCACCACAAATTGCTCAACAACAACATGTAACTTTTGCATTTAACCCATCACAGGTGCAAACATGGAGCAGTAGGCAACTAAGATCAGTGGTACTTCTGGCAATCCTCTGTTCACTGGACCGTCCACTGGGCCACCACTGCCACATTAAAGTGTGTGTGGAAAATATTAAGTGTTGTAGGACAAAGATGCTTTCAGGAGTATGGAGCAGTATTGTTGTGCAGCTGTCAGCGTTGTTGGTTCACAGTGAAAGGCCAGTTCCAGGGTGGCCAGGTCCTTTCTGTGTAGAATTTGCATGTTTTCCCAATGTCCCAGTGGAATTCTTTTGGGAGCTATAGTTTCCTACCACAGTTCAAAGACATGAACATCAAGTGACCTGGAAATGCTTAACTTGACTCTAGGTACGACCCTAAGTATGATTGCCAAGTGTTTCTCCCTCTAATGAGGTAGGCACAAGCACCCCACCCCCACCCCAATGACCCTGGTTTGTATAACTGGCTTAAGTAGTGTAAATGGAAAAGACTGTGTTTAGTGTTAGAAGAAAAGACACCAGGCTAGTGAAGAAAAGGACAGGGGTGTTCAGTATTGTTTCTTACTGTAGGAACCAAAACTTTCTGACCTGAGCAAAGAAACAATGTCGCTGGGGAAACATCACCAGGTGGTTCTGTCTGGTTGCTGAACCATAATGTTGCACTTTGTACACCCACTTCACTGAACAATCGAAGGTTGTACCATTAGTATATTTTTATATATAAAGCCATTCTAGGAAAATTGCTATTGTACATCTACACTAAGTTTATTGAAGTTCAGAACTCCTACCCTCTCAGACCCAGTGGCTGGCTGCAGTTTAAAGTGCCCTTTGCGAGCACTGAATCAGGAAAAACTGTCTTATTTGATGGTCTGGGAATGATCTGCAGCTCAAGTTGAGGCTAGATTCTCTTATTGCATTATCTCATTTTAAACAAAGGTTGAAAGAAGTTTTAGTCACCAACTGTACTTGTAAATTGAAATGTCTGGAACTGAAATTATAACTGAAATGTGTAATGAATTTATATATTCATGTTCACAAGTACAACAATGCATCAAATTCTCACATTTACCACAGAAATAAAACTATATATATATATATTTTCTTTTTTGCAATTTGATGCATTGCTGTACTTGTGATCATGTTGGCTTGTTTTGCACTTTGCACATTATGCTGCTTTTCATCTCGGTAAAAGAGATTTACTAATCTCAATGAATTTGTCCTGGATAAATAAAGATTTAATAATAATAATGATAATAATAACAATGTGGATCATGAACACTGGCAGCGCCTGTAATGTGTCACTCTCAGCGAACCCCCCCTTTAGTCATTCCCCACCACTGACCAGCAAAAATTGAGCTTATCTCTGTTGTATTCATGGCATTATGGTTAAAAAAAACAATCTCTTGTGGCTCCCTCCTGACATTTGGCACCATAGGCCATGAACTCCCCCTGGGATCATGCAGACATATTCACCACAAATTCAAAACAGCTTTGAAGTGATGCTATTAATGCAAAAGGTCTGCAAGTCAAATGACCCTGAACAACTTTTGAATGAGAGACATGGGCATGGTTCAAGGCAACCAGTTAACTGGGTCATTGTGAGTGAGCAAGTAAATGAAACAAAGTGCAGCTGATGAACACCTCTCACCAGACAATGGGAAAATGACTATTCTCAGCTAAATAGCCACAGAAAGAATAGGAGTATAATTAGATGGAAAACACAAAAAGTGCTTCTTTGACCTTCTATCTAGACAGGCTGAACAGGCCAAGCTGCTCCTTGCTTTCTGTCAAACCACTCAACACATGAGTCTGAATGACTATTCATCAAAACATCTCGCAGCTACGTGCAGACATCCATAGTCAGCAAACGTCCTCTCTGCACTGGGCATAAACAATTTGCATGACTCATATTAGGTGAGAGTCACAGAATGCTGGAGGTTTCACCACTCTAATTTATCTAAGAGACGGTAAAGAACAAAAATGAAATACAGTAAGTTACAGACTATTTAAATTGACACATTTAAATAGTGAGTACGGAGAGGGACTAAAAAAATAGGCAGAGGATGGCAAAAGCAGCTTAGAGTTTCTTTTATGGATGAGGGACAGTTCTACGCTAATACACACACACTGCTCAAATATCCCTTTGCTTTCCTGCTCCACATCTCCTGGCAACTTTTCTTTTCTCGTCGACAAACTCCATTACAGACTTGACAAATCCATTACAGACCCATGGAGAGTTTTTCCCTCTTCAAAAAAAGAGGGATTGTACTTTTTTTTTCTTCTTCTGACTGGTGGAGGAATATCATAAATAAAGTAGGTGCTCGAGCTGGCTGTTGTGAAGCCTTGGGCCATGGGTCCTTGTGCAAAGAATTGAGATTAACAGCAACACAGTGTAAAGAGGTGTTCGCACTGAGCTATGGAATTGGCGAACCCTCTAGTGAACCAATACACAAACCATCTGATAACCACAGATCAGCCAAAACATAAAGCTTGCTATGTTGTTAGTGCCTCTAGCTCTGACTTGCTGAAATACATAGTAGATCTATAAGGCCTCGCAAAACACCCAGATACCACTGGGATCGAGACATTAACAACAGACCCTCTTGATAAGTTGCAAGGGGAAGCCACTGCAGATCAGCCTCAATCTGGGGAATCAAGAGGACAAGTCAACACCTTGTCTCCTTCATCATCTTCCTGAAACCTTTCCCAAATCAGGTCTATAGTGTGTGTGTTATCCTTCTGAAAGAAGTCAATGAAAGAGTGTACCTGGTGCTGACTAATGTATATGTAAGTGTTATGGGTCAAACTGAAGTCTACATGATGCCTAAGAGCCAAGGTTTCCCAGCACAAGTGCCCATAGCATCACAATCCCTCCACTGAAAATGCATCTCTTTTGAGCAAGCGATCATTTGTTAACTTTTAACAAAGCGAAAGATTAAATTTTTTGGTTAGAAAGCAAGCAGATCTTTGAAGTGACCATGTTTAAGTTTTCAAGTTCAAGCTTCAAAAAGTTTTTATAAGGTAATTCCTTAGCACTCTAAATGGACAACTTGCTAGCCAGCAAGCTTTCTTTTTTTCTCATGAATGAATACTAATAAAAGCATTTTTTGGAGATTAGGCCGACATTAGTGTCTCGAATTAGAGCTCGAACACAGACTATGTGCTCCGGTTTCCCTCCACTGTCCAAAGGCTTGCTATTTTATTTGGCTATGTACTCTAATTTGCCCATTGGTGTGAGTGTGTGTGAATGTTTGTCTGTCTCTGCATGGTTTTGAAGTATGAAGGTCTTCTATCCAGTGTGCACCCTGGTTTGTGCTCATAGTAGGATAATCTCCGGCTTTTAATGTTACTTGAATTGGATAAGAAGTTTGGAATCAGTGCGATAAGGCTGCAGGTTTTTGCACCAAAGGCAAGAAAATGCACAGCAATTCACAAATATGTTCACAAATACTATCACAAATAATCAACAAGCAAAACCAAAACCTGAGGGCTTAAATACCTTAGGACAGTTGTGACCTACTGGTTAGACTTCGCCCCTGGGATCAGAAGATTCCCCCGTTCTAGTCCCAGTCCGGGTATGCAGAGGTACCGTCTCCACTTCACTGCTCCCCGTGTGCTGTTGATAGCTGCCCGCTACTCCACGTGTGCATGTGTGATGGGTTAAATGCAGAGGTCATATTTTGTTGTGGTGTTCACAATGACAGACAAACTCAGAAAAATTGCATGTGGAGTTTGGGTCAGATCAAGCATGGACCATTTTCTTCTGGCGTGATTGGCAAAGGCAGTCAGGTAAGGCAAGGAGTAAGGTGCTACGGTGCAAATTGAGTCACAGTGCCTCATTGAAAGGTGCTGGTAGGAGTCTTGTGCTGCGCATGCAGAGAGAGAATGTGATCCCTAATAGAGAGTGGCACATCAGGAGGAACAAGGCAAGGAGTGTGACTGAGAATAAGCGCACCAAGGCAAAGTGAAAACTAAGCTGAATACATAAAAAGGGGTGGATTAATGACTTAATAAAAGAGACGGTGATAGGCTGAGATTTGTGTCTTGATCCCAAGAAAGGCGGATGGCAACATACTGAGTTCATGACCAGCATCTATTTTTTAAGGCAAATACAAAAGCTCAAAGGATGTTACCTTCTGCAATAATAATACATTACATTCAGACTCCTCTATTCTTGGTGTGTTTGACACAGTAAAACAGGTGTGCATGAAGTGTGCAACACTGAGGTGTCAGTTTGCCTTTGAGATTCAGAGGAGCACTGAGCTATGGTTATCAATGGCCAATGATAATGAACAAATGCTCTGAGGGCAGATTACAAAGGGCGGCCCACCAGGGCCGAGGTACCGGGCCACGGCAATGGGCTCTGTCCTCCTTTGTAATTCTAAAGATCATATTTCAAAAGAGAAAGGTGAGAGAGAAAAAGCAAAAGAAAGAGAAAGAGAAAGAGAAAGAGAGAGAGGGAGAGAGATACTGAGAGAATACTGATATGATGTGATCTCTGGGTAGTGTGTCAGACAACAGAGAAAGAGGAAAAGAAAAAAAACATGGGCAGGGCTGAGTTATTAGTTCTCCACCACTGACTCAACTGCAAAAGACAGTGGGAGGAATGTAGATCCCTCCTTATCATTGACAGGCTTTACAAATAGCACTACATCTCAGGTTCCAGCTTACTGCCCCCTGGGCAGTCACCCATGTTCCACCACAGATAACAGTTTGCTTAACATAGTTTAGCAATAGTTTAATTAGCACCCAGTTCTAAAGTTACGCTTACTCTAAGAGTGAATGTACAGCTTGCTATATTTTCCACTCAGTTTTCAGCACCGATTGCTATTTGAAATGATTATACATTAAAGGGGGATTCCACTGATTTTTCTTAATGTTGCCTTAATTAAATAATTTGGATGAAATCAAAGTCATTCGTGGTGGACTGATGTAATTTGCTTCATTCTAGAGAAATTCACCAAGTTGTAATTGCTCTCAGTGATAGGAATAGGAACCAGGCATCTGAAAAAATGTTATGTCTGTAAAAGCTTTCTCACAAGAAGTATTTACCTGAAATGGTTATTAATACTGTGCCTGATACATTGTGTTTTAATTGTTTAAAGACAGAAACTTAAATATATTTCTAAATACAGTACATTCATCTGGGTGGATGAATGGTGTTGAAAAGGCTAAATATCACCCATAGAAAACCTCTGATTTACTAGACTTTACCTTTATCAGGATTAAAGAAAACCTGTAAAGTCGTTGCTCATTTTGCTTTTTTAAAATGTGTGGCAAAAATAAGTGAACCTCTGCTTTCAGTATGTGGCTTTCTTGTGCAGCAATAACTGCAAATAAACATTTTTGTTGGCCAGTCCTGCACATTGACTTGATACAGAACAGCTTCAACTCTTAGATGTTAGTGGATTTCCTCACAAGAATCTCTCACTTTAGGGCTTTCCACAACTTTTCAATTGGATTAACGTCATGACTTTGACTTGGCCATTTCAAAACATTCACTTTATTTTTCTTTACCCATTCTTGTGTGTTTTGGATTGTTGTCTTGCTGCATGACCCACTGTCTCTTGAGATTCAGTTCATGGCTGATGTCGCAATGTTTTTCTTTAGAATTCTTTGGTCTAGTTCTGAATGAATTGTTTTATCAATGATAACATGCTGCAAAACAGATCAAAACCAGAACACCATGTTTCACAGATGCTATTACGCATATAATGCAGAAAAAAATTTCCTTTCTTTAAATGTAATGCTTCTCATTTCAGTAAAAAAAAGTTTGATTTTGGCTTCATCTATCCATAAAATATTATTCCAATATACTTCTGATTTGTCCAGATGATCTATAATATACTGTAAATGGGCAGATATGTTTTTTTGGAGAACACTTTCTTACTCTTTTCAGCCCTGTCACTCTGATGATATTTTTTATACAAATCCTTTGTAATGATGCATGCAGTTTGTCAATGTGTTTTAAGTATTGACAATATCTACAATACACTCAACGAACATACGATGTCATAGTTTATCAAGCACTGTTACACTGGCTGACACTGCTACAAAGTCTATGCGTTGGCTCTAGAGTAATTATTACTCTACTTAACTAATTGTGCTCATGCACTAGCTTATTGTAAAGGACTCGATCACTATGCTTACTTTATAATCACATACCTTGCCTTCTAACATTGTAATCCAAAGTCAGGCATGTGCGAGAGTAGGATGAAAGAATAGGTGAATATGCTTGCTGAAACTGATCAGGTTTGCACCTTTGACCCCTGGGGCCGAGGCAGAAAGAGCACAGTGTGTTTTGTCAATCTAACAAGTGTGGACAAGGTGACCTGGGTCTTAACAGCAGACACACACACACACACACACACACACACACACACACACACACACACACACACACACACACACACACACAC
>JBBIGC010000039.1:16758995-16785699 GCA_037576955.1 Lepidarchus adonis
GTGTGTGTGTGTATGAGTGTATGTGTGTGTGTGTGTGTGTGTGTGTATGAGTGTGTGTGTGTGTGTGTGTATGTGTGTGTGCCACACTAAGCATGGGGAACAGGACATTTTTCCTGTAGCCAAAGGAATAAATGTAAATGTAAATAAGAGCAGAGCATTGTCTGATGAGTTGAAAAAGTCCATCTCCAGAGATCTTCATGTTTCCTTGTTCACTGTGCTCATAATCAAAAAGTTTGCAACACAAGGCACAGTAGCTAATCTCATTGCATGAGGACAGAAGGAAAAATTTGATAAGACTACAATGCAGGATAGTCCGAATGGTGGATAAACAGTCCCAATCAGATTTAAAAAAAATTTAAGTTGTTCTGCAGACTCAGGATGCAACAGCTCCAACTATCTGTTGACATCTGAATGAAATGGAACCCTATGGCAGGACCTCACTGCTGTCACAGAAACATAAAAAATCCAGACTGGAGTTTGCCAAAATGTACCTAAGGAAGCCAAAATCCTCCTGGGAGAGTGTATTGTGGACAGATGAGACCAAGGTAGAGCTTTTTGGTATATCACATCATTCTACTGTTTACAGGAAACAGAATGAGGATAAACAAAGAAAAGAACACAGTACCTACAGTCAAACATGGTGGAGGTTCAATGATGTTGTGGGGATGTTTTGCTGCCTCTGGCACTGGGAGCCTTGACTGTGTGCATGGCATCATGAAATCTGAAGAATACCAAAAGATTTTGGGGCGCAATGAGGGCCCAGTGTCAGAAAGCTGTGTCTGTGTCAGAGGTCGTGGTTGTTCCAGCAGGACAATGACCCCAAACATACATCTAACAGCCAGAAATGGTTGAATACAAAGCACTGGAGACTGGTTCTGAAGTGGCCAGCAGTGAGTCCAGATCTAAATCCTATTAAACACTTATGGAGGGATCGCATTTGTTGGATGAAAGGCCCCCTTTAAATCTGAGAGACCTTGTGCAGTTTGCAAAAGAAGAAAATTCCAGTTGAGAGATGTAACAAGCTTGTTGATAGTTATAGGACGTGATTGGTTTTAGTTAATTTTTCCAAAGGGTGGGCAATAAAATATTAAGTTAAGGGTTCCAGTAATTATGTCTGGCCCTGAGTTATTTTGTGATTTTTTGTTTGTTTGTTTTTTGTGTCTATTGTGTTTTTACTAAATAAAATACTCATGATAAAATGATGAGCTAAATTTTGGTATGGTGACAGCTCCATAACAGGTGGTTGCAGCGTGTTTGTGTGTGAGTGAGTGTGTTTGGGCTATTGTCGCATGACCATTGTTCAGAGGCCCAGATGGGAATCTTGAGGAGACTGAATAGGGGATGTTGTAGTGGTTTCCTGTTACTGCCACTGCTTTCTAAAAGTGACAGGGTCTTGGCACTGGCCTACTGGCTGCTTCTTAATGTTGAGATACACCTGATAATAATGTCATCCCCCCCATACCCCCATCCGCTTTCATTGTGTAACACATACTCATTGAAATGAAATCAATAGAAGCTAAGAGGCTGAGCATCTTGCCACTGCCAGCATGTGTAATATACTGAAAGAAAGACAACAAGAAGATGCACCAAAGCCTAGTCATTTTAATTAAGAGCTTTCCACACAAAGAGGGTGGTGATTTTAGGGGTGAGTAAGAACCTATTCTCTTTCATCTCTTTTCACACTGAAGCTCAGATTATTGTAAGCAGCAAGATAACTTCCCTGTATAATTTGACAACAGCTTTTTACCCTCTTTTGTCTTCTGAGCTCCTCCTTTACTATAACTGTAATCTCTACAAGATTATGGAAAAAATCAAGGAAGGAAGCATCCAAAGAAAGTAAAACACAGCAAGAGTCCCTCTCTCCTTTTGGCCACAGCCTAAAATACTGTAATTATCACAGCACTGGGTGTTTGACTTAGCGAGGCACATATAGTATGCACAAAGCCTTAAAAAACAGGCGGCACTAATAAACCTAAACTACCTCTAAAATCGCTGGGTAGAATAGAAAGTTTTAATCCAATAAACAAAGAAACACACTATTAGTTTAATTAATAAGCAATCACATACAGTGGGGTAAAAAAGTATTTGTCAGCCACCAATTCTGTAAGTTGTCCGATTCGAAGAATTTGGAGTCTGTGTGTGTTGGCAGTAATCTCCAAAAGAAATTTTACTACTGCAACAGTAATTGACATGTACTGTGTACGTTTAGCAATATACAATACATACAACACATTTACCCAGTTGCCAGACACTCTTATCGAGAGAGATTTGCAATTTAATTTATGTTACAGTGCATGTAAATGAAGGCAGCCTTAAGAGTCTTGTCCAAAGACTTACATTGGTATAGCATTTTGTCCCCAGATGTCCCCACTTTTAATGTTACTGCTGATTTCAGAATGAATCCAGAAACCCAGCCTATGGAAAACCTGATGAACATTTTCTGAGGCACTTTTTTAGTCTTCCGTGACTGGTGGGAGAAGAAAATGTGACCGGAGTATATCCTGACTACTTGTAAAAAATGTAGCCACTGCAGATATTACAGTTCTGACGTCTATAAAAAGCTGTAGTTAATGCTTGGATCTAATTCTGACCCTCTGGATTGAGCCCCAGCACAGGCCTCATCTTAGGTCACCAAGAACTGTGTAATATATCTGATTGTTAGAATATTATGCAATAGATTTTATTGTCAAAGCATATTATTACAAAAAGACAGTTTATCTTGTTAGATCTCTTAGCTCTTTTATTTCCTGTTCATTTTTTCCAAACAAAGTGCTGAATAGCTAAAGGTGCCCAAGTTCAAAAAGTCCAATTAGACTCTAAAGTCAACTTAGCAAACTGTTCCAGCCACCAATAGGTTTTTACATTTTTATATTCAGTGGGTGTAAAGAGTGTGGCTGTTTGGGGGAAATCTAATTGCATTTGAGTTGGAAGAGTACAATATTGGGGTCAGACAGCAGCCCTGGAGGGAAAAAAACTGTTCAGAGATGTTCAGAAAATTTGTTGCAGACACTTTCTACACACCAAGAAGTCTAATTTATGGCAAGCGAGGCATAACATTTTGACACTGAACATCTACTTCTAATAGTCCAGCATTTAGAAAGTTGTAAATCCCATAGGCTGATATGTTCTGCCATGCAAATTTGTACTTCATCTGAACAACAAGCAACGAAACGAACAAACAGCTTAGAATGAATACATGTACTTACCAACATGTACAGATGGGTAATACAATATAACAACAGTCTATTATATCACAGAGTAAAAAGCCCCTCTATCTCTGTTGCAGATTATAATTCATTTCAGGTCATTTTTTAACATTTCTGATTCTCTGAGCTTGTGGCTGGTTTTATATCTAACAATAATCTGAGGAATCATTAGAACTTCTGTTGCTGATTGAATTAAAAAGAGTCAAACATTGACATTATTATTTTTGGTTTGTTTGGTTTTCCTGTAGTTTTTGGCTCAATTCTGCTGAAGCATCAAACAACACCACTGAGAAATGTGTCACCACAATTGCTGGATCAGCGGAAAGACTTCTACAGAACTTTGCTTGAACAACAGGAAAAAAGCTCCAGAACATGTGTACAGATTATAGAATGATTGATGGTCTGATGATTTAAAATCTAATGCAAATATTAATCCATTAAATGCAATAATATCAGAAATAATTTAGATACAATCTGCACCTCAAACTTAAAAAATGATTGACCTCAATCATAGACATCTGGAAGCCCAGAGTACGGCATGAAGTATTGCAGATTGCATTAAAGTGTCTGCAAAAGAAAAGTAAGAAAGCTATTCAATGAATAACCATAACATGATGATTTGAAAATAGAGTTGAAGTGGGCTCATGGGACTGGACAGCCAGTGTCATCATCTGAAAACTCCTGACCTTTTATGATCAGATTTCTGCGGTTGAAGAACATTGGAATTCTGAGTAAATCCAAAAACTTAAGCACCTTTATTAATGAAATCTTCTTTGAATTCATCTCTCTAATAAGAAAGTCGTCCATGCTGTGAAAAAGCTAGTAAATATTGTGTGACAATTTTTCGGCTTGGATAATCGTCGAGGGAAATAATGAAGACTGACACCAAGGTTTTTACACAGCCACTACGTCAGTTGTGGATGTCCCCAGCCGCAAAATCTAAAACAAGTCTTTTAAGGGCACTGAGGCTTACGCTGCCTCGAGGGGTGAGTCTTGTCCTGAGTCGCCGTCAAGCCACCTAAATCAATGGCTGATGCGTTGACAGTGGTTCCGCCATTTCCCCCAACACTACTCAGAATAACCTAAATAAGTCGCAGAACACACACAACAAATTCCCGAAACAATAAGTACAATACACCCCCCAAAACACACATAAACCCCTCTAAGTGGCACTGCCCATGGGTCCATACAGGATAAACACGCCCCCTAAGCCTCAGTTCCATTACAATATATACGTACACTATTAGGTACCTTAGATTCACAATAAGGAATGTCAATGCTTAGAGTTTAGCTCTACCATTTGTAATTTGTAAGTATTTTATTTGTTTAACCAAATAACTACACTACATTATTCTTTACCTGTACTATGAAATCTGAGTTTGTAAATCTGATCTTTAAGCCCTTTGATCTCGCTACAGTTAATTCTTACAATTTTGTTGTTGACCCAGATCTACTTTTTTTAACCTTTGCCATTTTATAATGAAACTTAATTTAAAGACTTGCATGTCTGCATGCTTTTAAATACAGGTACATCTAAAAAAAAATTGAATATCGTGAAATTTCTTCACATTCCTTTCATAAAGTGAAATTCATGTATTATATAGATTCGTTACACAGAGTGAAATATGTCAAGCTTTAATTTCTTGGAATTTCAATGATTATGGCTTACATATAATAAAAGCCAAAATTCACTGTCTTAGAAAATTAAAATATAAAATAAGTAATAAATGTAAAATAATTTTAAACAGAAATCTCAGGCTTCTGAAAAGTATGTTAATTCCTATGCACTCAATACTTTGTTGGCCTCCTTTTGTATGAATTACCACATCAATGCGGTGTGGTTTGGAAGCGATCAGCCTGTGGCTCTGCTGAGGTGTAATGGAAGCCCAAGTTGCTTTGATCTCAGCCTTCAGGTCAATCTACTCCATAGTATCTTTATGAGTTAAAGGTCAGACGAGTTTGCTGGCCAGTCACAGTAACACCCTGGTTGTTGAACCAGCTTTTGGTACCTTTGGCAGTGTGGGCAGGTGCCAAGTCCTGCTGGAAAATGAAATCAGCATCTCCATAAAGCTTTTCAGCAGAAGGAAACATGAAGTGCTCTAAGCAACATGGATTCTGTGCCTCTCCACTCTTTTTCCAGACTCTAGGACCTTGATTTCCAAATAATATGCTAAATTTACATTCATCGAAAAAGAGGAGTTTGGACACTGAGCAACAGTCCAATGCTTCTTCTCCTTAGCCCAGGTAAGATGCTTCTGATATTTTCTCTGGTTCAGGAGAGGATTGACATGAGGAATATGATATTTGTAGTCATGTCTAGGATTCATCTGTGATGCGTTGATTCCAGCCTCAGTCCACCCCTTGTGAAACTCCCCCAAATTCTTGAATGGATTTTACTTGACGATCCTCTCAAGACTGAAGTTGTCTCTGTTGCTGGTGCACCTTTTTTTAGCACACTTCTTCCTTCCACTCAACTTTCTAAGATTATCCTTGGATAAAGCACTATGTGAACAACCAGCTTCTTTAGCAATTACCTTTTGTGGCTTACCTTAGTCTCCCAGACTGAGATCATTCAAAGGCTCAAGAAACTTTTGCAGATGTTTTGAGTTAATTAGCTGATTAGGGTGTCAAACCATGAATTTCCAAGATTGAACTTCTTCACAATATTAAAATCTTCTGAGACAATGAATTTTGGGATTTATTATCTAAAAGCCATAATCATAATCAGTCTATGTGTAATGAATTTATATAATATATGGATTTCACTTTCAGAAAGGAATGTCAAAAAATATTTAAATTTTTCAAAATATTCTATTTTGTTTGTGTCTCTATATTCTCTGCTTTTCATTTGAATATAAGAAGTCTTTCCAGACAAATTCTTTATTTATTTTTATTTTCCATTATTTTTGTATTATTGCTTTATAAGACCAGATAAATATTTGAATAACAAAGTGCTTACATGCCAGAAAAAAGTAATTAGAACACTGAATAAAAAGGATGAAAAGCATTAGTGTAGAGAAATAGAGAAATTACCTCAATACAAGTCAGTTCACTGTGTAAGAGAGAATAGATCTGTAAGTGGAGTATTTCATTCATTATTATTTTTAATTAATAATTAGGGGTGATCTCTGAGAGGGAATCTGTGTTTTAGAGCTCTTAGGTGTCTTTAAAGGAAAAAAGGTAATTGTTGGTGTTACTAATTGTCCATCTAAAACTGACATCAATTATTTTAATGACAGTTTGACCAGTTCCATTGATTTTATTATTATTATTATTATTATTATTATTAGTAGTAGTAGTAGTAGTAGTAGTAGTAGTAGTAGTAGTAGTAGTAGTAGTAGTAGCAGACCCATAATTATGTTTATACTAGCGATAATTCTAATAATGTAAATAACTGTGGTAACTGCTCATCATTGCTGTTGGAACAAGACCTTGTTTTTTCATTCTAATATTTTCACATGTTGTGTGAATATTTTCAAATGAATGAACCTTTTGAAATGACCTTTAATTAAAAATCAGGAGACTTTTCTGGAAATGGGGCTTTTAACATTTAATGGAGAATAGATTGTAGCTCACAACTGACCTGAAAGCTCATTTCAGTCTTAAAAGTTTAAAGTGACTTGAATTCCTCCTGTGAGAAATGCTCAGACTGCAGAGAATAGCTTTTAATCTACTGTAAATTCAATGTTCATCATTACATTCACATATAATCACAGAGTCAATCCGAATGTAGATTTATTGTTTAATGTTTTTTAATCAACTGAGTATTTGTGACACCCCTAAACCCCAGTCACTCAGGAATATGGGTGATGTCTTTTTCATGAATCTTGACATAAGTCATGTCACACGTTTTTATCAATTTCTGCTTGTCATAGTAAGCCCCGTCAAACTTTCTCCCCACAACTCACTGTTCCAGTACAGAGCCAAACTTGGCATTCTTTCATTTCCATCACGCTAATGCTGTTAGTATATTGACACTGCAGCTAGAGCAAGCAAGAGAGAGACAGAGTGGGTGGGAGTACATCACCCTTGTGGTTACTTATTACTTTGATTATCATCTTTGATATAATGGCAGTCCAAATCAATGTTTCAAGACATTTACTAACACACTTCAACACATTGGGTCAAGCTGTCTTATATAACCTTGGCATTCCCTTTCTAAGACAGGACATACTGGTGATATTTAAAGGCATTAGATAGATCCCTTTAAATAGTGCTGTCTTCACAGTGGTACATTTATTCTCACTAGAAAAAGTATTACAGGAAAATGTTCAGACAGAGTTTGTCTTTCTGGGGCTCTACATGCCTGGAGTCAAAAGAATATGAATAGATGGAAGAAACTGTTGTGTCAAGCACAACTTGGTGTTCCTCTACTTCTCAGACCCCAAGGTGCACCATGTGTACAGTGTATCAGGCCAAGCTCTCAGGGTGTGAATGTCATATGTTGAGCTCACTGAACATGTTGAAGAGCAGTCACACTAAGCAAACTCTGCTTTTGGGGATTAGAAGGTGCTGTGGTCACCGCATCAATAATAAAAAACCTGGGTGAACAGGTGAATACTACAGTGAATGATGTTACTCTCTTTCTCTCTCTCTCTCTCTCTCTCTCTCTCTCTCTCTCTCTCTCTCTCTCTCTCTCTCTCTCTCTCTCTCTCTGAGCTAGGACAAATATATTATTAATATTTGTTATATTATTATTAATAGTAAGACTGACCCAAACAGCTTTAAAAATGTGTTGGTATTTGGAAAAGGAAATAGAAAAAAAAAACTTACTACCTTTTGCTTTATTATTCACTCAAGTAAGAAACCCAGTGAGTCTAACTTTCTGCTCACCTAGACACCTTAAAATCATCACCAGCACCATGCAAACCTATGCCTAAATCTAAACATCATTTGCAAACCTATAGAATGAACTTTATTTTTTTATCCAGGTAGGTGTAGTGCCAGTTTCTGCATCTTATTAGTGCTTATGCATCATCAGTGCATCCCTAAGAATCACAAAAACAACCTACATTATATCATCAGGAAGTACAAATCAACTAACAGCAAAGCAGTATGATCAGCAACTCATCTGAAAAAAACATAAATCATGAAAAAACATGTTTTAAAAAAACCTTTTAAAATAATGATCAAACAACTAAATATCCTCTGAACTGTCTAGAGCCCAAAGACAATGTGTATTTTGACAACAAAAAGCTGCATCAGTTTCATCTGCATCCTCTGGGTACCATTTCCAATACCAAATGACAAATACTATTCTTCATCAGCTTCCAACTCTCTGCTGTATCTCCCCTGGTAGCTTGTCGGAAGACCCCTAGAGTATAGCAGCTTTCTATTTGAGTCACTGGACCTACTTTTGTACATATCAGTAGCCCTTGCTTTGACAGTTTTAAGACCGTCTCTAAAAATGTACAGTGCAATGAAAGTTCCAAAAAAATAAGTAAAAGAATTTTTTAAAGAAGTATTTGTGTGAAAATAGTAGTTGCAGTACTTCATTCATCCCTACTAATTCAAACTATTGCCAAAACATGGCAAAAAAATAGTCTATTTTTCTTTTTTAAAGCTCCTGTTTTTCTGAAAATACTGGAAAAGGCTACGTAGTGGCATGAATTCAGAGCAGTAGGAGTTCACTTTGTAGTTCAGTTGTGACTGTAAGAGGTAACTTAAAAAAGTTGCCTGCCCTAGCACCCCATCTCTTTTCCCTCCATCCTTAGCTCACAACCTGCTTTCACACTTCAATAGGCTGGTTGCCAATGTCTTTAGTATGGAAACCAATATCAAAACTCTCTGAATTAATCACTTCCTGAGCCTTGGCTTTATAATGAGTCTCAGTGGGAATAGAAAAAAATGGTATTGGGTCTTTTGAATGGTTTTCAACACCATCATTCCTTCCACTGGCATGCCAACAATGTCATGTTACACTTAGACCTGAATACTGCAGACCTGATTTCTGTGTAAGCCTTCCTTTGGACAAAACTTTACAGTCAGTGGTGATTAAGGTTACATTATGATCATATGTTTAAAAACCTAGACCCAGAGCTAGTGGAGCATGAATCAACAAAGAAAACAATGTTAAAAATTCTATTACAGGCTGAGTTCATGTCCATAGGTCTGTTTGAGGAGATGTTGAAGATTCTAGCTCAATTTCAATTTCAGCAAACCAATCGACGTTTGAGGTTGGATACTTGAAAGTTGGTAGACACAGATTAGCTTCCTGTTTGTAAAACACTCAGTTGAGACCCTGGAGAACAGAAGTGATGTTCCCATAGTCCACACTCTTTTTGATTGAAAGTAATTATTTGTCATTGTGAACACACCACAGCAGACAGTGCACCACAATGAAATGAATCCTCTGCATGTAGCCCATCACACATACACATGTGGAGCAACGGGCAGCAGTCACAGGGGAGCAGTGAAGTGGGGCGGTACCTTGCTCAAGGGTACCTCAGTGGTGTCCAGGCTGGGACTTGAACCTGCAATCTTCTGATCCCAGGAGCAAAGTCCTAACCACAAGGCCACCACTGCCCCACATTTGTCTGCAGTATTTCACAGGAAAGAATCCTGCTTTTCTGAATAAAATGAAACTTTTTTGTGCACATTCTTTTTTTGACATGAAAGTGCCCATTTACAGGATAATGACTTGGACAAAAAGGGTGGAAATCAGACAGAGAATGTAAAAAGACCTTTAGGACTGTCAGATTGCATAAAAGGTCCAAAAATGAAAAAATGCAACAATAGGACCTTCACACGCATGCCGTGGGAACTGATGGCGCACATACCAAAAGAGACCAAAAGAGACCAAAAGAGACCAAAAGAGACCAAAAGAGATGAAAAGATGACCAAAACATCACATTAGCATAGTTTTATCATCACTCCAGTCACTTCTTGTTTGCCTTAATAATGTTATTACTAGCATGTAAATGTCACACTACATTTTAAGTGTTAATTATTTATCATTAATTATTTATAACATTTATATATATTTTTGTCTACATGTTTATTTTCTTGCTTCTCATTCTCTGTTGTTTTATACATCATAGTGTAATGCAATTTGAGTTGAATTTTACATGTTTAAAATATACCTCATTGATGTTTTAAAGTATAAAACCACTAGTCTTATTGTATAGAGGCAATGATTCAAATTTATTACAATGTGTTGAACATTATCGTTTCTCTTCTTTTCAAACAAAGTAGGTTATGTAATTCTCATGGTAACATGGAGGGCATTCAGTCTGAATGAATGGAATCCTTTTAATAATTATTTTAGTTTTGCCAAATGCCAAACATTTTCCTGGCTTATGTAAATGATTGAATAGACTAGGCCATTTGGCCTGATTCTCTCCACTTAGCCTAAATACTTTCAGTGAAGCAAAAATGGTTGACAGCATCAAAAGTTGCCGCATTAAGCTTCAGGCACAGACATAAACATAAAGCATACATACAGCTAGTCATGCTTAAAAAGATTATGCTTCCCATTGAAGCTGCCCCATACAGTCTATGAATGGTAAGGCAAAACATGTACTTAGTAAGACTGGAGAGGAAGACATTATTATGTGGAGAGAATTTAGCCAGCTGACATGGAACAAAAATGACCACTAGCTCCATAAATGCTATAACATTACTTAGCTGCCATCTACCTAACAGTGCTGAACTAGAAATTCAGTAGTACAAAGGAAGCTCAGAAAGCAGATTTATTAAGATCGACTTTTTACACAAAAACAAATTGCGCTGTTCTTTCAAAATGAAGGGAAATCTTTTTCACCAATGTGGGATAAATGAGCAGACAAGCTAATGCTAATCCTGAGAGGCTGTAAATGAGAGTATCTTCTACATGAGATCAATTATTTTCTGCTCAGTGAGTGATGTGGCTTGTCAGATAACACTGAGAACAGAGAAATATCTTCTCTTACTTCAGCTTGTCATGGTTAACTTTGTGCATCATATTCATTTTTGGAGGATATTAATGCTGAGATGTAATTATGATGCAGTTTTGTATGGGGTCAACTGTTTTCAAGCCAGTGTAACCATAGCCACAAGGGGCAATTCAGGGTTCAAAGCACACATCAGCTTGATGAGACCACAGAATTTACTTTTAATCAGTAAAAGACTCGTTTTTTCTAGAGCAGGTTTCAGAGCACAATTTACTAATTAAATTTTTTTTGACATTTTTGTACAGCTTCAGGGCCATGGTGGTTCAATGATTTGTAAAATGATTAAATAATTTATTAAATTACTCAGTTTCAGAACACTTCCACTATAACTTTGAAATGCATTATCTATATTTAGTCGTCTTAAGTTTTCCCAGCAGGAGGAAGGTCCTCAAATTATTTCTAATAACATAGCGCAACGCATGTGTAGCTTATTTTGATGTGTGGATTCGAAACCTTACAGCTATAGCTCCCCAGTAAATGTAAAGATGTGACTATAACTATATACTAATATAACTATTTCCTGTTGAAATTGACTATCAAGTTCCTGAGTGGTGTCAGCTATCCAGTAATTCAGTTTAACGCACTGATTCGGAATGATTAATTGGCATACGGTGGCTGTAGAGAACACAAATGGAAACATATAATATATAAATTGCAATTAACAAAATCAACTTAATAAAAACTAATAATAATTTATTGAGGCTTTATACCAGTTTTGTGATCACCATGACATTTTTGTTGTATGTGTTATGTATATTATGTAAAAATCCTAAAAACCTAAGTGGGTGGAGATGCATGGTCCAAGTTCCAGTGTCATTCGGTTGGAGCAAAAGAATCATCAGAAAGAAGAATTCTGTCTTTACAACTTACAGTATAGGAGCAAACATTAATGTAAAGCTGTATTGTGGTGCTTACATTGAGCTCATCACATGCACCTTTTAAGAGGGAACTGCTATAACCTATTTGGATCTGGTATTTTAGTCTTTCTGATTTGTGGTTTGGTCTGAATTTTCTTATTATTTAAAATAATTATAATAATTAATCATTAATAATAATAATAACAAAACATCTTATCAAAACAAGTTTAAGCACTACTTAGATCCCTAAATCTGCTCACAGGATCTGTGTTGCATGTTTTCAATAAAATCACATGTTACAGAGTAAGACTATAAGGTATAGATGTGCATATAGTAAACATAAGCCACATTTGATTCAGCCAGATACATTAAAGTCACTGACATCTTGAAACAGTCAAAACCTGCCAATTCTGCAATGTATTACAACAGAATAGTTAAGGACTGCCCAATGTATATATAGAATATAGCAGGAGATTGGACAGAATAATATAATGTAGTATAATGTAGAACAGAACCACTGACACATTCATGAAAAATTATGTTTAGATATGGCTAATCATTAGTGAAGCACAGAACATGCACCAGTATAATCACTATTTCCTCTTTTTCTGTTTTACATGTACACCATTTTACACAGGTACTACAGAAGTTATTTTAATTCAAATCAGAGCTGAACATGGTTCTGTTTTATTTAGACTGTTATTGAGCAGACATGTAAGCTAACTTCAGAGATATTGTAATTCACAAATCCATTTTATATTACATGTAGTGCTTCTTAGAAGTCTTTAAATGTATTACACTTTCATGTACATGACAGCTTGATTCACACATGGTTCACTGATGTTCTCATTGCTCTCATGTATTTAAAAAAAAAAGATCATCAGGGAACATGCCAGCATTTCATGCAACCTAGATACTAGGGCTGGTAGATACGGCAAAAATATCATATCATGGTACTTAATAATTTTTCCTGATACGCAATACATCTCAATATGTTTTTTCAGTCATCTATTAAGATTAAACAAATTAAATATACCAAAGTTTAATGAGCACAAATGATTTTTTTAGTGTTTCTCATACCACAGTACATTGAGTTCAATTAAGCAAGACTAATGATGGTCTCTGAAACATCATGATATGTTCAAAAAATCATATTGAGGTTACAGTTTATCACAATAGTGCTAAATATTGTCATATTGCCCAGCTCTGATAGAAACCCTTGAATTGTTTAATTTATTTTTAGCTCTTATATGTAACCTATGTATGTAAGAATAAATAATTTTATGACAACTTTTGACAACAATTTATAAAATAGATATGTTTTAGATGTATAAACTTTAACCGTGTTGGTTGTGTATTTAATCTGCTGTATTCTCAGACACCTTAATGATACAAATCATGATCCATAAATCTATCACCTACTTACTGTTTCCTTGTTTCAATTTCACAGTACATAAATAGTCAGCTGTTTGTAACTGAAGTTTTTTACAAATATAGCAAATTAAAGATTTAAATATTCAGGACTATGCAGAAATGTCTGAAGATTATCTAAACAAAACATTTTGAATAAAAATAATTTACACACATGGCCAAAACTGTTGGCACCCTTCTGTTACAGAAAGAAAAACACAATTGTTACTGAAATAACTTCAAACTGACAAAAGGAATAATGCATAGAATTTTACTGAGAATTCACAAATAAAAATCAGACATTGCTTTTAAATTGTGATCCAACAGAATTATTCTAAACAATAAACTAATGAAACTGACCTAGACATGATGATACCCCTAAAATAATAAAAATATGATTAACAACCTAATGTAACTGGACCTTTTGTCTCTTTTGTTCAAAGGACACTCTCCCAGAAGCTTTGTGGTTTGTATTGTCAGAGTTGTCCTCCTTGGTCGCCTTCCATGAAGTTCACTTTGGCTTAAACAGCGACGGGTGGTGCAATCTGACACAGATGTACCCTTCCTTGGAGTTCATCTCTTTAGAAGTTGTTCTGAGCTCTTTGGTTACCATCTGTATCATTCACAGGAACATCAAGATGGTTTTATATCTTTTACCTTTAACATGCTTGTCTATAATTTACTTTCTAATCTCTTGAGACAATTCTCTCCTTCACTGCCATGTTCTGTGTGGTACATACCATAATACCAAACAGCACAGTGACTACTTTCACCCTTTAAATAGACACTGACTGATTGCAAGCTTGAAGACACCTGTGATGTTATTTACAAAACACATATTAGTTTAACTTGTTCCAGTCTTATTATTTTCATGAATTTGTTGTTTAGAATAATTATGTTGGACCACAATTCAAAAGCAAAGGTCTAATTTTCATTGGTTAATTATCAGTAAATTGTTATGCATTATTCCTTGTGTCAGTTTCAAGTTATATATTAAATATTCTGAAAACTACTATACCTGCATTTACTTCCTCACCCCCTTTAACACTTCTTAATAAAACTGTATTTGTTTAAAAGCAGATCTTGAGCTATTCAAATATTGCAAATGTTCAGATATCACAGATCACAGAGACTAAAAGATTAACTAAAGTAGCATCTACTGAACATACTATTTATATCTGAGGTATAAGGAACTGAATTTTGAGGGCACTCTTGACATTTTTAGCCTCTATTTTTTATGTTGTTATCTAAAGAGCACTTGTTATTAATTGTCTCTAATGATTAAAAACAATATTATTGAACAGCATGTGTCCAGTTCCCTTTGGAAGGTCTCAGCCTGTAGACATGTCACTGTCTGAATGTAGATGGTTCTTTGCCATGGCTGGCAGACTGCAGTTTGCTCAGCTATCCAGACAGATGTTTGCATGTTTTACAGTGCTGTGTTTTTTAAGGTAGAGAGAATGGAAACTGCGTGTGGCCACTTAATCAATTTCAACTGGCAAATACAAATCTTCTCAGTACAAAGTAGAAAATAATATACTGATTCAGTTGAAAAATAATGGAATCGTTATGTTCAGCCAGACGATTGCATAAACATGGCCCAGGTCTCAAGGGACCCCCCTACAGTCCTGCAAGGACATCTCTACTCAGAATATTTTTCTAATGCAAATCTGACATGCAAAGAAACAAACAATAAATCAGCCATGTGCATTTGTTTGATAGACCAGATGAATATGACTGACTAGAAGTTCAAACAGACTGTCTATTCTCTCTGATTTCAGCCTATTGCAAAGAATTTTATTGTTTCATTGAAGAAAAAAAAACTTCAGGAAAACTAATGAAGAATGAGTAATGGAACTGAGGCATGACAGCAAGGTACAATTATTTAAATGCTGATGATCAGCACTCTTCTATTCAAGGAAAAATCAAAAGTTTTCTTGCTTTGGTCTCCAGGCAGACAGTGATAGCCTTGAAATTCGCTCATCACTTAGTGAATAGTTACAAAATTCAATCAACTTTCCTTCAATCTTGCTACAGTTCGATTCAGTTATGTTAAAAGCTATGAGAGTTATTTTGCTGGAGTGTGTTGTTCCACAACCGTACCAACCAGCAACACACAATTACACCAATACACAATCAGTTCCTGGTTTCACCTGGTTTTCCTGTGTCACTTAAGCCTTGGTCATAAGCATTTCTTCTTGTTTTTACTTTAGAGAAGAGGCTGTGCAATAGCTCATTAATACTGGCTGTTATCTATGGCCACTGACTTGTAAATGGCAAGCAACATAATCAATCATGAAGAAGGAGCTTGTGATTCATGGTAATGCATTTCTATTAAAAAGCCCCAGGAGAGCATCAGACCAGCTCTCCAGTCTCAGATTCCTTCCGATCAATACCTGGAGCTCACAGGCCTCTCTGCAACACTACAAAGATGCATTAACATACCTTAAAAGAAGGAGAAATAAATAAATAAATAACTTCCAAGCGAAAAGGACATTAAAACAAAGTCTTTGTAAAGCAGATATAACTGAGACAGGACAATCAATATGAATCATTCCACCAGTAAACAATAACCACTGAAATGAAATATCAATGGAGAGTGAAACAGAATTGAAAGCAGTATGCTCTAGCCTTGTGTGTTGTCTGGATTCTCAGTTGTCAAGACCACTGTTGTAAAGGGGCAGGATTAAATTGACTGCACTTCTCATAGTATTCACATATATACAGAAAGAGATATTTGAGCTATGAGTCTACACCAAACCAACTCCCCTGCATCTTTGTACATGTAGATTGTACAGAAATATACATCCAGTTGAGCAGTTTGGGCACCACTGGTCAGATAAAATAATTTAGAATTGAATGTGTCTTAATGGAACAAACTTAAATACAAAATGTATCTATGACTATTAATTAGTACTTAGTACTTATTAGGTCTTAATTCAAGTCAGCTATAATTATGTGTTTTTTCTAAGTTTTCAGGGAAAGGAAATTTGTCTGGAGTGATGAACTGGTCTACTGTGAAGCACACAAAGACATATAGCCAGTTATTTCAGTTATATTGGTCATGCCATTTGTTGGACAAATCAAATCAACTTAATATAAATGTTTTAAATTTGTAAATAATGATCTTATCTGTAATTTCCGAAGGTTAAGATAATATCTATTAACCTAGGGGGCTGTAGTCCATGTGTTGAAAAAGTGTCTCATCAAACTAAAAACTCAACTCTTGGATGCAGTCACAAAAATGATGCAATGCATGTGATACATCCATCCATCCATCCATCCATCCATCCATCCATCCATCCATTATCTTTACCGCTTAATCAATTTTGTGGTAGCAGGGTAGCCAAAGCAGGCAACACTCTGGACAGGAGGCCAACCCATTGCAGGCATGTGATACATGTAAAAAAAAAAGATTTGGCCAACATTAAGATGGATCTGTTATGCTTTGCATTTATGTGGTTGCCAGTGACGAACGAAAGAATTGTCCTTAATATCAACCAATTCTTGAAGCAAATAGTCAGCACACAGAATACATACACTTATTTTACAAGTGTATGTATTCATGAAATTAGCCTTAAACTATTTAATAAGCAAAATAATATATAAAATGGCCTTCACCATTCCCATATTTCAATATTAAACACCTATGATAAGAGCTTGAGCAAACTGGGCATGGAAGCTGAGAAAAGTGACTAGAAAAGGAGGCTACTTTTGGAAGCTGTGATTTCAAAGACGGCTTTTCTAAAAACTGACTAAAATGGTCAAGTCTGGTTAAGTTTATTAAACTAAAACCTGAGACATATAACTCTATATATAACACATATAACCCTAGGTTTAACACAACAGAAAACCAACATGAACTCACCAAACACAAGTCTTAAATATTAGATCACATCTGTGTATAGGAGGAGACATAATGAGGGACAATGTCAGCAGGGCAGATGTGAGGTTTAGAAGTAAACTCAAAACATGTTGACATGAACATGACTGGGGCACTGTTAAAGATACAGAAAAGCTAGGACTGTGCTGGGAGACAGCAGTTCTTTTGGCAATGGCATGTATTGATGTCCCATACTGGAGGAGTTGCACTACCTGTGCAACCCCTGTAGGTACCAGGTATCACCTCATGCTACCAATAGTAACATTGGCCCTTGCCAATGCAAAACCAGAGCAAAAACAGTCATAAAAGATGAGGCGAGAAAAAATGGCATTAAGAACTATCTTCAGCATAAAAAAGAACAACAATTCCTTGAAGAGATGGTATTAATCTGTCTATAATCATCAGACTGTTTAATCATCAGAGAATAAGAAATGAAAAATGAAAAAGCAAAAGAAATGTTCATGTTGTTTCTTTTACTTTAAATTAATACATTACAAAATGCCAATATCGTAGCTTATTACAAATATTATTGCTTAAAACTATGTTAGAAAACAAAATACAGACATTATATTCAAAATAACAGAAAATGAAAAAATGATCAAAAATACACATTAAATTGTTTTCCACTGTTAATTTGCAGCTGTTTGATTGTTTGAACTGTTGAATGTTGAATGAATGTTGAATGAATACAGATGTCTTTGGATTGGTTTAATTCTTTCAAGTAATTTGGGGGACAAAAAGCTTATTGTTGACAGTATTGCATGTGGCATTTCAGCTCACACCACAACAATAACTTTTTGGATATTTTGCACCACAAATTGTCAAAATTACCAAATGATTAGCCTTATTGTTATAAAATGACCCTTACTGTTTTACCATTCGGGTCTGCTAACCATTATCCTCTCGAAAGTATCATGATTCCACCTTGCTTACGCACATACACATTCATTCATTCATTTCTTTCTGTCTAAAGTCTGATAGTAATCTACCCATTCAGGTCTGTCAATATTACATGTTTATCCTCCATGGGCCTTTCTAGGACATCTTACATTGGGCAATGCTGTGTGTCCTGGGACAACATTATTAGGTATCTACAGAACAGCCATTGTTGGGCAACCTTTGATCTGATCCATATCAGTATTATGTGTGCTGGAGGAAAAATATATCAATGCGCTTTAAACAATAGACTTCTCTGAAGTTGCACATTTCACAAAAAGTTACTTTGTCTGGGGGAGAAAAGAACTTGAAATATACTGGTATCCAATAAAATATTTAACAAAGCATATACAGCATGCATTGAGATGGATTATTTTACAGAATAAATGAAGTTATTCAATACACTGCAACACAGCACTGTATTTTAACAGGAGTACAGCAATGTATCTCATTGACAGAATTAATTATTTTGATCCTAAACTTCCTGAAGGAAAAACTCCCTATACTGTAGGAAGAAACATTGGGAGGCTCAGAAGGAGAACCTGTCCTCCTCTGGTTGACATCAAATAGCAATAACAGACAACAAAATATGAATGAATAAATAAAAGTAAAAATTTCAGTTTAACGAGGCTTCACCATTTTCTTTGTGTACAGGTCGACCACTCTGAGTTATGATCATTTATAATGGTTCTGTCCGTGTGGGCTCTCCTCAGTGGGAGTGAGAGGGTTCCAGCATATCAGGATTGGTCTATTATTGTCACTGAGCCATAAAATCAATAAGTGGCATGAGCACTCTGCGCTCAGACCCTTGACTGTGGTACATTGAAAAGGGAAAGTATCATCATGAACAGCAATTGTTATGTTTAGCATTTTAGTCATTTTTTTACACTATGATTCTGTTACATATTAATAAAGCAGATACACTGAAATTATGCTTGCTATTTGTTGATCTAACTTTTGACACTGCTAGATCCAAGATGCATGGCTTACTTTACCATTTACCAAAAAAAAAAATCCCACCAAAATAATCTAATCAAAAGCCGTTTTTACTCCTACCAACCTTGTGAAACTGGGAACCAAGACGGCCAGGTAGATACCAGTCATTTTACATTGGCTTAATGCTGCACCTGGCATTGCATTTTAATGATCTCAGCATCAAGGTACCTGTCATCAGTGACTGGCGCAGACTGGCTGAATTGAGTGTCATGCTGTGCTTGGTAAGGGACTGATGCAGTGTTGGTTGATGGTTCCACCTGTAGGTCTTGGCACTCCCTGTAATTTGTTGAAATGTCAGAAGAATTATAATGCAAAGCTAACCTTTGTCACAATGATTTTTGGGCTGATACTGTAGCTTGTCATACAGTATCTCATACAAAAAGAGAAAAGCTTTATGGCAGTCTCCTTTTTTGCACCTGTTATTCAGTGAATAAATATTTACAGAAATCATTTACTTTCTAAATCAAAGTTTCATTACATTACTACTCACCCATGAGTTAAGCTATGGTCCAAGACATGATGAACATTCAGTCCAGATATTAAAAGGCAAATAGGAACCGTATATCTGACCTTGTTAAAATATCTGAAACTACATTATTGTGTATTAAACCAGAGTTTGAGACTTGACTCAGTGATAGTGACTGACTCACTGCTCAAGTTAGACTAGCTGTTAACTGACTCATGACTTGACATTACTCCACTTCCAAATGGCAATGAGGACTGCATGGCTGTAGCGTGCCACATTTGCCATTTGACTATTCAAAGAGGGCTCTCTGTTAATGCCTACAAACTTTGGAGAGGATAGCATTGATGCTCAGCAGCTTAGTGCTTACATTTCCTTGTGATACGTGTCATAGTGGAAATTTCTGTTCACAGCTGTCTGGCCAATACGGCAAGGAGGTGGAAGGTCAGATATAGTATATACACATAATGCAAATTAGTACAACTGATACAATGGCTGTGGCCAAGCAGAGCCTTCACATCACACAAGCATGTCCCATATCCAGACTGCAAACGACCTATAGGCCCACATGTCATTAATGCCACCAAAGCACAGACACAGCACAGGGCATACAATGGGCCTAAAATGGAACCCTGTGGAACACCAAACTTTACCTTGCTGCGAGCAGAGGATTCACCCTTTATATCTAGGAACTTATAGAGATAAATCAGATAAAACCTAAACCAAGAGAGGGCAACATTTTCTAGCCTGTCTTGTAGGATGATGTGAACAATAGTGTCAAAAGCTGCACTTAGGTTGAATAACACAAGTAAGAAGACACAGCCCTGATCAGATGCAAGCAGAAGAAAATGTATTACCTTCACCAGTGCAGTCTCTGTACTATGACACCGTAAATGTTGTTTTTGTTAAAGAAGGAGCATAACTGCTGGGCTACAGCCCTTTCTAGTATCTTGAAAATAAAAAGTGGCAGGGCTCAAGATTAGGATTTTTAAACTCGAGGTTCGACAACTGATTTTGGTAAACAGACAATTCTAACGGAGGAATTTATTATTCTCATAAAAGTTTTGATTACTTTTTAATAATATTTGTTTAAAAATTGTGTAGATAATGGATCTAGGATGCATGTTGATGAATTTGATGAAAATAAGCTAAATGAAATCTGATTCTTGAAGGGGTGTAAAACAATCTAGTTGTTGATCTAAGATAATAGAATTGTATCAAGTGTTAATTATTAAACTGTCTAGATTTAAAATTGCAGACTGAAATGTGTCTAATATTTAACCATTTAAAAAGTTCATAAAGTTATAGCTACTATATATTGGTGGTATGTTTGTTCTTGTAGCAGTTTCTGGTTAATTTTGCTATGGTATTAAATAAGAATATAGGGTTATGTTTGTTATCTTTTATGAGGCTGGAGAAACAGGTTGTCCTAGCAGCATTAAGAGCTTTTTGTAGGAGACTCTCCTTGCAAACTAGTTTAAATACTACTATTAGTTTGACACTATTTATGCTTTAATTTTCACATACAGTACGTAGTTTGTTTCAGTGTGTGTGTTTGTGTTTGTTTGTGTGTGTGTGTGGTTGTTATCCCAGGGAGCAATTTTTTCTCTCTGATTATGTTTCTTTTGAGAGCAGCTCCATTATCCAAGGTATAGGAGAGTATTGATTCTAAGCATTCAGATACTTGATCAAGTGCTAAAGAGATCTGATGGTGAGCCAATCAAGGTCGATTGCTCTGGAAGATGATTAATAAAATTCTGAGCAGTAGATGGAGTGAATTTGCAATTGATGTGCTATTTCTTAGATGCAATTTAAATGAAATAAGATAATGGTCTGAGATCACCTCAGACTGTGAAACTATAACTATGTTTTATTTATTTAACCCGAGAGTTACTATTAGATGTGGCCACCAGAGTGGGTTCTATGAGCTTCAGAGTAACCCCTACTGAATCTAGGATTGATATGAATGCTTCTTTGAGAGGATCATCAAGGCTATCAATGGGAATATTGAAGTCACCTACAATTAACGTTTTTATCTGATGAAACAAATACATTTGAGATAAAATCAATTCATTTCGAAATTCTGAGTAAGGCCCTTTCAGTCTGTAAACGATAATTAGTGGAACTCATTGTGTACATTTGCTTTTTGGGTTTACGAGTAAAATATTCATTGAAAGAACTTCAAAGGTCTTAGATTTTTGGTCAGATTTTTGTGTGACGCTATCAATATGAACAACAGCAATACCTCCTCCTCTGCCAGAAAGACAAGGCTGGTGAAGATAGCTATTTCCAGGGTGACTCACCTTGTTTAGTGCTTCATACTTATTAGGTTTTGTCCATGTTTTTGTTAAAGTATATTAATCTTCTGGTCATAATTTCATTTACAATTTGAAATTATGCATTTGAAATAAATGATTTAATGTTTAACAGCCCTTACTTTAGATCAAAAGTGCTGGCTTTACATTTAGTGTGACTACCTTTATATTGATTAGGTTTCTAGAACTGACTCTTTGAGTATTTTGATATTTTTGTTTAAGACGGAGAACAGACACAATTTAAATATGTTGTAGGGAGAGTCTACTGAGCTACAACAAAGCACTTAATGCTACTAGGACATCTTATCTCTCCACCCGTATAGAACATAACAAAAATAACAAAAAGTTTTTATTTAATACCATAGCTAAATTAACCAGAAATAAGGCTGCTACAAGAACAAGCATAACACCAACATATAGTAGCGATAGCTTTATGAACTTTAATGAAAAAATAAAAAAATATTAGACACACAATTCATCCTGCAAATTTAAATCCAGCCAGTTCAATAATTAACACTTAAGACAATTCTATTATCTTAGAATTAGATCGCATTTAACTAATTTCTTCATCAAATTAATCAGCATGCATCCTAGATCCACTACTTACACACTTTAAAAACAAATACTACCCACAGTAATCATAACTCTTACAAGAATAATAAATCCCTCCATTAGCATAGGTTATGTACCTGAATCCTTCAAGCTAGCAGTCGTTAAATCACTGTTAGGAAAAGTTTAATCTTGACCCAGCTCTCAAATTACTGGCCAATATAAAACTTCCCTTTTATTGCCAAGATTCTAGAAAAGCTGTAGCCCAGCAGTTATACTCTTTCTTACATAAGAACTACATTCATTAATTTTTCCAATCATGGTTTAGGCCTCATCATAGTACAGAAACTGCACTGTTGAAGTAATTGATCTTCTACTTGCATCTGATCAGGGCTGCATCTTTTTATTTGTGTTGCTTGACCTTAGTGCAGCTTTTGATACTATTGATCACATCATCCTACTAAACAAGCTTGTCTACAACAATTCCAATTGTTGTTGGAATTAATGGTTTGATTGGGCTTGGTTTAGGTCTTTTCTTATTTATCGCTATCAGTTCATAGATATAAATGGTGATTCCTCTGCCTGTAGCAATGTAAAGTTTGGTGTTCCAAGTATTGAAGATAATTACTGAAATGTATTTAATACTTCATACAAAAGTCTTTGTTCATGATGACAGCTTCATGATGACTCCTTTATGGAGAAACTAGTCGCATGCATTGCTCAGGTATGATTTTGGCAAATTCTTCCACACAGTCAGGTTCTGTGGACCTCTTCTATTATCTCTTTCCATAGATTTTCTATCAGATTCGGGTCAGGTGATGGGCTGGGCCATTCTAGCAACTTTGTTTTCTTTTTCTGAAACCAGTTGAGTCTCTGTACATTTTTCAGTTCATCTTTCCTTCAATTATATAAAGCGTGCTTGTGCCGTATGCTGAAAACAGCCCCGCACCATTATATCTTTTGACCTTCAACAATGGTGTGTATTAGGTATCCAAAGAGTTCAATTCTGGTCTCATCTGGACAGACCATTATTGTACCTGCAAATTGTAAGTCTTTCTGAAGCTCTCCATAAGTCGTCCTTTCACTGTTCTGCCTGAAATATATATCACTTTTTTCCACTTTATTTATATATACACGTTATCAAATGTATCATAGTTATTTCATTATTTTCTCTGTTAAATCCAGTAAAAATTCACAACAATGAGTGTTTAGTACTAAGTACTGTGATCTGTACCAATATCATAATCAAAATACTGGTCTCTTGCCCTGTCTCCATTCAAAGCTATTCAAACATTAAAGGCCATGTCTTCTTATTAAATATGATTTAATCAGCAAATCAAAAGTAAATGCTGACAGTTTTTAAGAAAGTTGAGCTTGATCCACTTTAGCTGTGTTATGAACTCTAGGAGGAAAACTGATGTAATGTTACAGCATGTGTGTTATGAATATCAATGCAAGCTCAAAAAGGGCCCAAGTCTGACCTTTAAGCGTTCTGAAAGCGAATGAATACATTTGAAGTTGAAAGAAACTCACATTACCTTTAGGGCTGCTGTCATACATCAATCAAGGCATGCATTATCCATGCATTCTAATATAGTTCTTTCCTATTGAGACATTCTTCCATAACCTTCTTCTACAACCACAGAATAAAGCAATTTGGCTGAACCTTTATCATAAAGACAAAAACGACTCTCAAAGGTGACCTTGCAGGACAAATAGGGGTCTGTACATCACCTTCCATTTGCTTTCTCCACATGCAATACATTAGTGTCCAAACAGCGTTTAACATGGGATCTGGAATCAATCAGAAGCTATTGTCTTTTCTGTCAAACCTTCACATATCTCAGCTGTGAAAAGCTGAAGCCTGTGATCTTAGCATGAGAACTATGCCCTTTGGAAACAGTATTCAACGTTTTTATTCAAACAATGTCCAGAAAGGAGGGCATTAGCGTTTCATTCACTCTGCTCTATTCAGCCTTCAGTTGCAGCCCATCAGACAGGAAAGGTCACAACAGGTGTCCCGCGCCGTCTCCTTTCAAGAGCACTTGGCTCTCTTCCATGGTTCCCTTGGTGAACGCCATGCACCATTTCCACTCTCCAAATGTACAAACACCCCTGCTGATCCTTTTGGAACTCACATTACTGCCCATTTTTTCAATGTTCCCTTGCCGCTGTTGTCCTTGAAATATTTCCAAAGCCAGGGCAGAAGAAGTGTCGTCTCCGTTTCCTCATGTTTGGTATTTCAGTTTTTTTTTCCACGGAACTAAGCAAAAGATGGCTTACGGTTTGAAGAAAATGTAAGTAAACTTTAATGCCTCATTTATATCTAGCTTAGCTGTATGGTTTTATCTGTTCTATCTGTTTTTAAGTTAAGGATCACCTGTAATGTGCATATGATGAACAAAGCATTCAAGGAAATTGTGCAATTGTGCGTTCATAGAAATAAGGAAAATGTGTATATCTATATAGCAAAAAAACGTGAATTCCAACAACAACAGCAAAGTTTAAAGTGAATGTGGGTAGTATGAGGACATTTAAGAACATTATCTGCTGCACAACGAGCGAACAGTGTGTGCAGGTATGACTGGTCAAACTATGTTTAAACTAGTATAAGGAAGCACACCAAAGAAAAGTACGACAGTGATCTTAAATCATCATATCAATTGTTCGCAAAAGCACAGTAAACCACAATTTGTTTTTTTAACAATTGCAATATGAAACAATATACATTTTCACCGATATTGATTCACATGCGTGGCAAAAATGTCAGTGATAAAGATATGGCAGGTGTTCGAAAGACGGGAAAGATCGACAAAAATAGCAATACGTATCATGCCAACTAAGAGATTTCAATACATTTTATAAAAGCAGTCCCCTCTTTTGCGACAATAAAGGAAGCATTATGCAGATGAGCAAGCAGTACAACGCGATGGGCGCAAAACAGATAAGTTAGGTGACAGCAAGTGCCTATCGCTCAGTGTTATCACACTGCCTGAATGTTACCTCTCTGATGCGAAGCGCTGCCCTGCATCCAGCAGGTATCAATAGAGCTATTAAGAAATATCAAACACTGAACAAAGATCGCTGCACAGTATTACCATTTTGGAATAAGAACAATAAGGCTTCTTCCAGAAACACGACGAAAAGACATACAGCAAAAAATCAACGCTTCTTTCATTTCCTCGTGGCTAACGGTGTCATAACAGCCATTTTACAACGCAAGGGTTAAAAATTGTACTACGCCTGCTCCACGTTCAGCATGCCACGCCATTTTGCAGATCTCTTCCCCCTAGTATCCTCCTCCAGTCTCACCATTTCCAACTTACCGCTCATAACAGAGGCATTCCCAGCAAGTGAACACCACCGGAGAAAAAAGCATGAGAGCAAAAAAAACAGAAGGTCATTGTTTGAGGGCTTACCCAAGATGAGAGCAAGAGAGCGGGCCTGAGCTGGTCAAAACACAATCGACCACGTTTTGGAAGCAGGACCTGCAAGAGCGGGAACAACAAAGACAGTTTGTGACAAAGCTGACACGCTGTAGTCTTGGAGGAGTAAAATCAATTGTGACATTTTTCATTTATTTGTAAATGCCTCTTTGGCGGCACACTCACTCGAAACGACAGTTTAGCTCTTACGGAATAACTGCAGTGATGGTAAAATAGAGGAATCCTGACAGTCGCTTTAATGAGATTCTGCATTAGGGCCGTTCTCTTACACTTTCCCCTCGACCAGGAGAGCGCCCTTCACTTTCAATCTCCCACCCAAGTAATTTGGGGAAATGTTAACCCTATGAAAATCTAAACTAACCCTAGACAGCATTGCTGACACTTTTTCCTCTATCTGCACTGGTTTTAACTTTTAACGTTTAAGCCTTTTATATGTAAGGCTGATAAAGAGACATGGGAGTCCAAACAAAAGAGGACTGAAATAATGAAACATGGCTTAAAAGCCTAGGGGCACTGTTTGCAGGTGTAAGCACAATATTATAACATTGCAACTTGTACTATTTAGTAGAGAATTTTCTCAAAGCAAGGCAAAGCAAATGATTGTAGTCACAGGTACATGCACAAGATTTTTTGTCTTATTTTGTAATTATTTTTTTAAATTATATTTAATAGGCCTTTAAACTAATTAGAAATCATTCGTTGACTCACTGTT
>JBBIGC010000039.1:16791989-16802803 GCA_037576955.1 Lepidarchus adonis
GTGTGTGTGTGTGTGTGTGTGTGTGTGTGTGTGTGTGTGTGCGTGTGCGTGTGCGTGTGCGTGTGCGTGTGTGTGTGAAGAAACCTCGAACTTTATGTCAGTGTTAAGAACCATATTTGTTTAGGGAAAGTGATGTCAACAAATACGTTAAAAATAACTTTTTCTTACGACAAAAGGTCGAACTATTACTGTAAGGACTTTTTTCACCATTTGAAGTAAACCAGCATTCTACTACAAAAAGTGCTGACAATGACAAGAGGAAAGTAGGCCACTTTCACCAAATATCTTATCCATTTTGGCATACAGTAAATCATCCCCTTAAAAGCTATTATTCTGGAATATTTCCATCAGAGACTAGCTCCAGCCCATTACCCCTCGCCCTTTTTCTGACAAAGTATGCTCAGTTGTGTATAACGGCTCCCAGGCTCATAAAAACACCATAGGCTTGCTTTAGAGCTATAAACTCACTCAGGTAGTCATCATTCATCTATCATGTGTGCATTCAGTATAACTGTGGAACACCTTCAATGCCATATTTATCTATTGCTTACTGTTGTTTTATGCTAAACTACACCTGTGCTTCCATGTCCTGTGATTTGAACATGAGAGAAATTCAGTTGCATTTGTGCTGCAGATATTTAAAGTAATTTTTTTAAAGTGACTTTTATGTCTTTCTAAAATATCCGGGATTTTGATCATTGTGCATGTACACCAGCAATTAAATTTGAGTGACATCAAACACAGAAGAGAGAGATACACTTGAACTTCTGCAGTGTGTAGTTGTTACAAAAAAACATAAAAAAAACTCTGTCTGCCCTGATTCTATCACACTTCCTATTATGGTCCTGCCAAAGAATGTCGAAAAAAACAAAGGTCAGTCCAGGATGTTGCACTTTCTAGTGTCAAGCAAAGGAGATCCAAGCTGTTCTCCTGCAGCACAGCCTTAACAAGGTGCGGCGTGTGTCACCAGATCAACGTTTTACAGTCCCTGTGTCATTTCATCACTCAGGGCCCAGAGGATCACAACACAATAAACTTGTCAGCTTTCCAGAAATTACTGCAACCAAACTTATTTCCTCTCGCACAGAGAAAGATGGGCTGACATTGGATCTTTTACAAGACCAGGGGAGGTCACCGCAACTGCTCTTGCTTGGTGTGAAATTAAGGTTGTGTGTTGCAGTTGATTTATGAGCTATGGGGGGAGCAAGGTCTCATTTAAGCAGTTGATTAAGGTAGACTCTGAGAGATTGATTGCACTAAATTATGATTACATTTGCCATGCAACAAATCATGATTCCCAAACCCAAGAGGTATATCGTGGCATTAAAGGACAATTATTTATCTGTCAGGCTTCTTGAGAGAAATGCTTGGCAGCCTTAGTAGAAAGCAGCACCTGCTTAACACATGTTCTGCAAAAAACAATGGTTAAGATATGTAAGGTGTTGTAATCCTAATGCACTGTAAGACATTTACTGAGTAAAGAATCAACATTTGTGCATAGACAGTGATAAAATGGAGTTACAGCTTAAGCTTTAAGCTGGAGCCTGATGTTTCTTAGTCTGCTCATGGTCAGCAGTGTGCTTGATAACATCAGTCAGAGAGCTCAGGCAGTTATTGGTAGTTTGGGTTTTGTATTGTGGCAACTGCGATGACAAAAGTCTGAAAAATAACAGTCTGAGGGGATTACAGTTCCAAGGCAGCATTACTCAAGACTGAGAGTTCAGAATACAATATCAGTGTCAAGGATTCAGAGTTAGTATTACAGACCCATTCTTTCAAGTCTACCTTCCATCCACAAGGGACCTCAGAAATGAAGTAGGGAAAAAGGAAAAAAAAGAGAACATCTACTGGTCCCTCTCTAATGTGCTATAATGGGCAAATATTGATAGTATATCCTGGTGTCATTTCTTCTCTTGATAAGTGATACACAGTGATTTTCAGACCAAGCCACCTTCACCCTTAGCTCCATGGAACATTTCTGATCCCACTTTTGACAGTCAGCATGGGCACTGCAGTCAGTCTGTAGCAACGCAGCCCTTATGCAGTGAACTGTACTGTGTTCTGTCACCTTTTTATCATTCACTTCAGTCCCTGGTTGTCCTTCTTCTGACCAATTTGGATGGTTTTTCTTGTATCATCTCTCCTGAACACATCACATTGTGATGGCCAGAAGAATGAGTCAGGGCTTGTCCACAATATCAAGTCTTATGGAGTGCTTCAGGTATGCAGTAGTTAGAACCGACCAAGAGTGACTGGTATGTCAGAGTAATGGGGACCCATAGAAAAGCTAATGAAGCAAAGAACTGTAATGCTGGCTATGATTTAAAAAATGAAAGACATTTAATGGCATAAGGAGGTACAACATAACTAACCCAACTTCATAACAACTAGACAAATGTCATACCACCATTAAATATTAATAGTGATACTGGCCTAGTACTATTTAACATACACCCATAATAATTATCATCACTGTTCATTTAACTCTGCAGCAGTAAGTAGCTTGTTGCCATAGTTATGCAAATATGTCTATGAGAGAAGAGGTTACATCATCTGTGGTTACAGAAAACAAACATCCATTAGATGATAAGAAATCATCATTTCATCATATCATTTCAAATAAGTTTGAAATGATATAATAAATGTATAATAGCTTTCGGCCTACACAGAAAAGTAGCTTAATTTGGCAAATTGGTAAAAACCATGGGTAAGATTCTTGGACAGATATTAAGACTAGTCCTTGGTTATATCCAGCACTAGGCTTAATCCCATCCCTGTCTGGGAAACCGAATCCATGTGTTAAGTGGATAAGAGCCAATAAAAAAACACTGCAGCGTATACCTTTACTATTACAGTGGAAAACCCACCTAATCATGATATCACAAGAACATCCGAATTCCATTTTCTCTGTTTATTAATTTCAGCAGAAATGTCTTAAAAGGTATCAGGCATTCTGAATAAGCTAAGACACTGATTCCCAGTGGCAGTAGTAATTTGCAAAGGTTCTAGTGTGCACGCTTATATGCAGGCTCCCAGGCTGGATGCATTAGACAATTTTGTTTTCAGCTTAGTCTCAAATACCTATTTCCTGGTATCAGCTCAGGTGAATTCTCACTAATCCCAGATCAGCTCAATGGTATTATAGTATTAAAAGTGACAAACAGGTATAAGAGCCAAGTGGTAGATTATCAAGCCTTCTTGATCTGCTTCTATGAAACAATGGTGTTTGTGGATTAATGTATTATACTGCAATCAAGTCTCCAGACAATATAATTGCAATTATTTCATTACTTACACGTTACCAAGACTCAGTAACACTTGTGCTATTTGCAGAAATACTAATGGGGTTGAATAAGTATTACCCTCAGGCTGTGGTCCTATTTACACTTGGTATTAACCACCAGTCTTTCAATGCAGACACAGCATTTTTACACGTCCTCTTTTCAAAAGCAGTTTCTGCATCCAGCTATAGATGGGATTTTAACTCAGGCTGGTACAGCAAAGGAACAGAGTAGGGGGAGCTTGTACAGGATTTGCTGTGCTTAATGCTGTGTAAAACACTGTGCAATCACAACACATAACATTCCAAGCAATGTAAGATACAGAGAAAGATAACAGGAGCTAGTTTCACTTGGCAGCCACATCTGCAGCACAGACGAAAGGAAGATGTGAGTTAAAACTGGAGGCTGGACAGATGAGAGAACTGTGCATTGTCCTTGTCCTCTTCAGGTGGCAAATGACAAATCAATTTGTGGGCATTTTAATTAAATTACACATGCAAACACTTCTTTAAATAATAATAATGTTGTTGTTAATGTAAACAAGTGGGATTGAAGGTGATAGGAAATTTGAAACATTATAGAAGTAACAGGAATATATTTTTTTTACCAATTATGTATATTTCTAAACAATAATAAAACAATATCTTAGACATCGAGTAGCGCATTTGGAACCATTTTGTGTAATAAATTTGTGATGTTTTTAGCAGTGCTACATAGTTCATATCATACCATCACTGATTATTTAACAAAGCATTTCACATCAAACCACACTCAATGACATTGTTAACATCTAAAGCATTGAATTATTTAAACATTTTGAGAACTCTTTTTGAGAGGAAAGGAAAAATATGAATGTTCTTTGAGTACACAGAACGTTATACCATTAATGAAGCCAAGCACAGGTTCATTTATAATACATGTCTGACCACTTGAAAATCAGGAAAGCTAGAATTGATTAAACTCCGGTCAAAGACATAATTACAGTGATGCTTGTAAGTTTGTGTACGCTTTAAGGATTTTTATATTATTTGACCCCTGTCTGTTTTCTTAAGTTTGCCCACTGACAACGAAATGAACAGTCTATAATTTTAATGGTAGGTTTATTTTAACAGTGAGATATATTAAAAAGAAAATCAAGAAAATCACACACATATATATTTATATATACAGTTTATATATATACAGTTTATACATATTGATATGCATTTTATTGCACGACTATAGTCTTGTCCCTGACATCCTAAGACAGCACTTTGGTCGGAGTCCGTTTGATCAATTGAGTCTGTGGACAGGTGTCTTTAATACAGGTGACGTCCTTAAATATCAAATACTTATTTCACTCAATGAAATGCAAATTAATTTATGTATTTTATATAATGTGATTTTCTTGATCTCTCACTGTTAAAATAAACCTATTATTTCAATTATATACTGTTTAGTTCTTACAAAATCAGAGAAGGGTCAAATAATGATTTATTCCACTGTATAGGCAAAGCAAGGCAAAGCAAGTTTATTTTTTTAGCACATCATACACAGGGTCATTCAATGTGCTTTACAAAGATAAACAGAACTTGATTACAGGAAATAAAAATTAAAACAATTCTTAAAACTGAAAGAAAATAAAAAAAAACATAAAAATATATCAAATTAAGGTGTTAGAGAAGCATAAAGAATATAATTAAAATAAATAAATAATAAAACAATAATAACATTTAAGAACATTTGATTAGCTAAAGACTGCAAAATAAAGGCCGTTTTTAACTTTTCTTTACAACTGGCAACAGTTGGGGAAGATCTGATATCAATTGGTAGCTGGTTCCAGCAGTGGGCAGCATAAGGACTAAATGCCATTTCATTCTGCTGTCTACTTGATTATGAACTATGTTTCTGGTTTTGCTGTGCAAATACTATTTAACAAAAGTGTCAAGTGTCCTCAGTAGAGGTTTCAGTGCATCATTGTTCACATTCAAGCCATTGGGGTTACCATATCTCATTTAAACTGCATTCTTGTCTTTTTTCTGTTGCCAAAAGACATTTGCTGGAGCAGTAAGTTGAGCTAAAAGAGCACTCACTCAAGTGAGACACATCAATAAACATACTGCCCAGCTCTGCCATTAATTCTCCTTTATCCACCAGGTGATTCCAGATTTTTCAGTCTTAAGCCTGTATCAAATAAATGGCAGATAGAATGTCCTCTATGGCCATGGTCCGTAGTAGCGCTATAATGGATGGCTTCTCAGATTAAATTTATAGTGGGGGATGGGGTTTGCCTTGTTACCTTGTTTAATGGAAAACAATGAGTCTTCCACTGTAGAGTCTCCAGGTTGATGCATTGGCCTGGACAGATCCACCCTCTCCTTTATTATCTAGAGTGCAGGCTCTTCCACTACCTAGCCATCAATAAACACTGGCCTCCATGAGTGAGGGGGGGCAGAAGCCCTATCTATGATAACGCAGTGTCTACAAAGGTTACTGTTGTCAAGCATTTACTTCAGTGTGTGATGCAAAATTTCGAAAATAGCTACAACCTGATTTACTAATACCCTTACTGCAGTAAAGAGGGCAGGGCACTGCAATAGTGGAAGCTGGCATGAGGCTTAGAGACTAAACGAGGAGAAGCAATGGAAAGGTGAGAGAAGGAGACACTCACATTAGGACACATCCCTTGACGGTGGCCGTCCATCACAAGCTGGAGCATGGAACAAACATAATAAGGTGCAGGAGAAGAGTATTGTCAAGGGTGACTGTGGATTCTACCTGACAACCTGAGCCCACACAGGCCCAGCATTCTTCTCTCTTGACATGACAGGCAGACGTTCTTTAGCTGAATAACCGATGGAGGCATCCAACCATCGATTCTGCTTATAAGAGAGCCAAGGAGATGGGAAAATGGTACTGGAGGAATGATGAGATGGATGCAAATGATTAGTCATGGTTCTTCCTTATAATACTGCTCTTCTATGTGCTGGATAAGAGGAAGCCATTAAACACACCATCCTGAAATGAGCCAGCAGGTTGACAGTTCTTACCACGGTATTATGACATGACAGCTATGCGCCATCCTAATCAGACTGCGCCTCTGGGAGAATCAGCATTTAAGGTGCATATCTTGTGTTTTCTGGTTCTTACAACTTAATAATCAAGTAGCAAACAAGTAAATATGCTCTTGTAAACAGAGAAAAATGTATAAGAATGCTTAGAAATATGGAATAAATACACTTTATTGTACATTAATGTCTAATAAGTAAGTGCCTTGTATGGTTTAAGCATGCTTGAAACATTTTTATGTTTGAGGAATAGTCAACAATGCTATTGTTGCTAATAATGAATGAGAGTCAATGGTCAACCATTAGCATTACTCAAATGTCATCATGATAACCAGTGGATATTTGCCTCCAATTATTTCAATTATATTCCAACTATTAAATATAGCTACTCGTTTCATTAAGGAACATGAACAGGTAATCATTTTCTGAATAGACAGTAGCCAAAGTGATATTAAATTGATGCATTTCAGTTGCAAGCATACTCATATGTGTCCATTACTGACATTTGATGACAACTGTTATGCTATTAGATAGTAGTGTTGCAGAACATATTTTGCTGTTTTTTAAGCAAAACTTAAACATCTCAGTGTCATTTATACATTTTCTTTCACTTCAGATGTTATTCTCTTTGGCTTACAATGGACTGATTTAACTTATGGAAATGTACTTTGATTTTCCCTTTTACTTTTTTTGTAAACCTGCCAACATTATTGGATAATTTTTAAATGGACCGTAAAAGAAGTTCCTTTAAAAATCCTTTAAAAATTCAGATTTCCACAATTTATGACATGTGAGCATTTATACGCATTTACAACATGTTTGCTCGTGTTTACTATATTGTCAATAAGGTAAAACAGTTACTGAGTGGCAGTAAAACAAACAATAACACAGGTAACATCTTTACATACTACTGACTGCTATAGAAAAAAACAAGCAAATCTCTGCAATTCAAATAAACTGCCTTCAGTAGGGAAAGTTGCATAACCAGGTGTAAATCAAACAATTATGTGCCTAAATTAAAAGCAGGTGGATTCAATTGTGATTCTTAAAAGATCCAATAATCTATGGACATTGACATGATAAGCAGATAATTATAAAGATGTGTTAAAAATCTCAAGATGCCCTCAGGCTTAGGTGTTTTTTTATATTTAAGTGGTTTCTTAATTGCTGACATTTCAAAAGATTGACAGGCCTACCAGACGCAACTGGAATTAACAAATATGTACAAACATCCAGAATAGCATTCCGCAGTCTTTCTTTCATTATTGGCTCCCTTTCCTTTTTACGTTTTATATCTTTGAACACTGAGACTGGTTAACTTCCTTCTGCTAACTGTTTTGTCTGGTGTCGACCAGAGGAGGATACAGTAGGTTCCCCTTCTGAGCACTGGTTCCTCCCAAAGTTTCTTCCAAGCTATTCTGTAAAACTGCTATTTGACACCTGTTGTAAAAGACACTTTACAAATATTTTTTTTTACAAATAAAAATGAAGTAAAAAACTTAATTTGGCTAGTTTGGAAAAATAAAGTGAGTGTCTGTCTGTCTCTGTCTATATCTCTGATGAATTAATGATTAAAAGCAATAGGGAAATGTTTAGGCTTTGGCTAGAAGATAAGATCAGAGTATTTAAATATCATTTAACTTATTTCTCGGTTGCATTTAATGGGTATGTGACCACTCAAAATTAAGTTTTCTTATATTGACAGTATGTTCTCAGGAGTGAGCAGTATGCTTTAAAATTAAATCTTTAATTAAATCTAAAGTTACTGCAGAATGCCACAGTGACTTTACAGATGAATGCCTGGTCTATGTTGGATGTTTTACTGTATGTTTATTTGTATGTATATATATTTGTTAATTTAATTCTAGTTTCTATCTTCTACTCTGGTAGGTCTGTCAATCCTCTGAAATAAAGTAATAAAAAAAACATTGTCTAGATAAAAAAATGTGTGTATGAAACATACAAATACTAAAATATATCTTTGTTTTAATGGCTTCCAGGATCGTCCATTTGATCAGCATCAGTGCACTGTGTTTGCAGCATCTGATGAAAGAAAGCACATCAAAACGTGCCCTCATTTTAAGCAGCTTTTGTAACACTTTGAATCCAGGTAGACGTCAGTTTATGCAGGACATTGATGCTATAAATTGCATATGCTTTTGATGAGTGAGAATTTGTCAGAAGCCCAAAGTGAGAATGAGATCCCTAAGAGCATTTAATGCGAAACCCTGGGAAACCATTGTGTGGAGTGAAAGAAGCTCAGTCACCTCCTATCCAAAGATAACCTCTTAAAGTACTGCAACTACTGCCTAATTATGTAGTGTGACATGCAAACAGAATGAATTCAAATATCAAAACCAAAGACCACTTGTGCTGTTATCACCATGGATATCAGAGACAGTGTTTTTTTACCAGCCCTCTTAGAATCAGTCATTACAGAGACTGAAGAGAGAGGAGAGGTGCACTGTAGCTAAGATTATGTTCTCATTGCAAAGCTGACCCAAAGTTACCTACAAACTGGTGCAAATAATTTTGAACAATTGTACATATAATTTAAATCTTATTTGCAAGCAAGAATCCATAATCATCAATGACTTTTCTTGACCTTACCTGATTTACTGAACTGAAAAATGGTCAAATAAATAAGTTTCAGTTTACAAATATGAACTGAAATTTATTTTGTGAATGTGATTGTATTTAGAATTAGTGCCTGCCACACTTTCAAAAAGTTTTACTAAACTATTGTAATTTAAAAACACAGGGAACCCAGGTATAAAGTAATATCTCCCTAATTAGCATAATTAGCATTTTCTGCTAAATTTCTGTTTATTTGCTGAGCTGAACCCAGTGACAGAAGCAAAGAACAAAATGTTTCATGACTTTTGATAGGGCACACTTCATGTTATTTTTATTTAATAAACAGTAACTGTTCATTTAAATGTGCATAAGTATGTTCTCTGTAGAGAATGTGCCCTTATATGCATTAAACCACCAATGAGGTCACTTGACCAGGGGAGGTCAGCATTTGGAGAAGAGCTGAAAGTCCGAAACCTAGGAGGAAACAAAAACTCAAAAAGTTAGGAATATGACATTTATTCATGACACTGAAAATGTGCAAGAAGTCATGGACAAATGAATTTTCAGCTGTTAGCAGCCCTCAATGACAATGCGACCCTAATAAAAACACATTTTGTAACCTATGCAGAACTCATTTCTTTTTATCCACATTAATGGACAGTTGCTTTGATGAAACAGACAAACCTTCCTTTCCAGATCCAAGACATTTTATTTAATAATAATTTGTTTCAGTTTCTTCAGTATCCTTTCCAAAACACAGTCTGTTCAAAAACACTGCATACATACCGAGCATATTCTGCAAAAAGGTTTCAAAAAATATCATGGAGATAAGAGATAAAGCAGCTTAAAAACTGGTTATTAAATTGCTTTGTTTAAACATTCCATAATGTGACATTACACAATCTTGTCCAAAAATGACTTTTGTTTCAGTGGGGGATGTAGTAGAAGCAAATTGCATTTACAATTTGTCTTTAATTGTTTCCAACAAGGATACTTAAAAAATCTGGAAAACAATGGAGACAAAAAACATTCTCCCATTCTTTAAACGGACAGAACATTATATTATGAAACATAAAGAATAAAAAGAAAACTGCGTCAAACTCTTTATAAAGAGCGCTCTTCAAATGCTGCAGGGCAATTATCAAGGTCAAACATGCCTCTCTACTCTTTATTTAACTAGGAACACTGAACGTCAATTAATGGGTGAGGGCTGATCTCTGAAGCCCATTAAAAAATAATGCAGCAGCTCTGTTGCCCAGCAAATAGCAGCTTCACGAAAAGGCGATGTACTTTTTGAGTCCTAAAAGGGTTTAATCGACCACATGAAACATTTTGCCGCTGGTAATCTGTTTGAAGGTTTTTAACTAGGTGCATATTTTGAGTAATACTATAAATCGAACATGGAAATCAATTAATGCTACATAAAGGATTTTTTTTTATTATTTTTTTTTTTACAGAAAACTGCTTTAAAGGGAACTTACTGTATGTTACTGTGTTTTATCCTGACATACTCATTCAGAACATTTATTTGCCATTTCCACAAATGTAAATGTATAGTCTATTCTATTGAACTATATATCTTTACTATTTTTCATTTTCTCCCTTTCCCCTTTTTTCATTCTACACTGGGTTTCTCTGCTCCTAAACACTTCAGAGATCATCACATGAACACCTTTTTTAATAATGAGGATGAAAACCACATTTCCAGATGACTGTATCTGCATAATATTGGATTGAGAAAGAATCATGAACTCAGCAGAGGCATCAGCTCCTTTTAGTTGTAAACATCAGCCAGATGTAGAAGAATAGTGAGAAGAAGAAGAAGAAGAAGTAGAAGAAGAAGAAGAAGAAGCAGAAGAAGAAGAAGAAGAAGAAGAAGAAGAAGAAGAAGAAGAAGAAGAAGAAGAAG
>JBBIGC010000039.1:16806445-16819084 GCA_037576955.1 Lepidarchus adonis
GTGTGTGTGTGTGTGTGTGTGTGTGTGTGTGTGTGTGTGTGTGTGTGTGTGTGTGTGTGTGTGTATGTGTGCGTGTGTGTGTGTGTGTGTGTGTACAGTAGCTATAGGACCCCAGTCACTGGACGCTGAAAGATTTCCATAAGCCCAGAATAAATAAAGAATTGCAGTGATTTTGAGTTCAGCTTAATAAAATCATTTATTGTGCTCCAGAAGAGTAAATCCTATTTAACCAGAAATAAAGACAAAATGACAAATAATCTACATTACAACTGCCCTCTGATATGGTTCCTATGAACAGGCATTTTTGACCATCCCTTTGAAGCTTAGACAGAAGAAGAAAAACAAACAAACAAACAAACAAACAAAATGATGCAGTTTGGTTGCTGTTTATAAATGGCACTCAGTATTGTATTACATTCAGTCATGAGGCTTCGTCCTGTTGCTTGTGGAGGTGTATGTGTGTGTATGTGTGTGAGACTGAACTCTGGAGTCCTCCGCGGGTACAGATGTATCCCAGCTCTCACCTTGGCCCTACATGCAAATGCACAGCAAGAATCCTCAAAGCGCCTCCTTGTATGAACGGCTCATTAAATTTTAACACTGTGGAAAAGAAGCCTCGTTTGGAGACAAGGCTCAGGGCAGGGCTGCTTTGCATATTCATACCTGTATTGATTGAGCGAGGGGGGCTGTGCTGAGGGGGTCTATTTAATGGTACAGTGTTTGGGGGAGCGAGCTTATTTTGCTGGGTATTTACCGTCCCGTTACCCAGGGCCGAGCAGCTCCGGGGAGGCCGTGTTCGAGACGGGAACATCTTGTTTGGGACTTGCCGTGTGTCGCAGGTCGCCAGGGTGGCAGGAGAGCTGCATAATTCTCTCCGTTCTTCTTTCTCCTTCTCCTCCTTTCGTCTATCACTTGTCTCGCCGGCACTGTGTGAGTGTCACTGAGACTTTCACAAAGAAATCTATCTGAACTTTAATTACAGGAACAGTTCCTAATCTCCCTCTGCTGCACCTGTGCAACATCACTGATTTGCATGAAAAATATTTGCATCTTTGCCCAGAAGAAAACAGAAAACCTGAAGATAAGCTCTTAATAGAAGACAATGGGCAGCTGGTCCAAGGGTGATGCAATAATCGTTTTTTTGTAGTTGCTTTGCTTCATTTTTTCTACAAAGTAACAGGCAATCGTGTCAGTTTTGACACGTGCTAATCAAGTTATGCTCCAGATTTAGCTGATGGAGATTAGATTGAAAACAGATACGACAGACCTTTAATTACTCATCGATGACAATGCATTAGTCACAGGTCTAAAGTCTTAAAAGGGTTGTGAGCAACAGTGAGCAATGCCTTTGGTCAGCCGTGCAGCAGGCTGTGATGAAGAGAATGGCACAAAGCACACGGATTAGCCAGGAAAGGAGACACAGGGCCTCATCAGTAGCCTTACAAAGGCATGTCCAACTCAGGACAGAGGAGAAATTCCTAGAATCACATTTTCTGAACTCTTTTTGAACCCAGGCCATTTGATAAACCCAAATCTTGTCTGCATTTGACAGGTTATTTCTCCACAGAGTAATAGCAAGTTTACATTATAAGAGAGGAGGCTGTAAACGAGGCCAACTGAAAACAGCCCACTGGCTGAGACAGAAGAAAAAAATGGCCTTTTGTGTGTAAATAAAATTAAGACGAGAGGAATGCTTGTATCTAGCAGAAGCAGCAATGGGTGAAACAGTGGGAAAACTAATGTCTGATCAAAAAAGCCAATTCTGAATGGATGGATTTGAATAGGGCCATCGTATTACAATGAATGCAGATGAAAGCTGCTCGCCTACTTCAGCATGCTCGGACATGATGAAGGCCTCCTTTTACCTGTTGCAAACCATTGCATGAGATGTAGCATGACAGAGCCTCTCCTGTGTCAGGCAGAAATTTATAAGCATTTGTCTTTAAATAGCGCCATGGAATAGACTCAATAAAGGGCACAAGCAAAAGAAAATCAATGCAACAAATCATGTTCCAGAGAGCTAAAGTTATGCAGAGCGATTCCCAGCAATATGCCTTCATTTCTTCCTAGCCCCAGGACATCAGTTATACGTTGGGGGGATGGCGTCCTGATAAGTAAGACAATGAAATGAAAGAAAATTAAACAACACAGGCTGTTTGCTAAGGTAAAAGTGGTCCTTGACTGTAAGCCAGAGGTGAAAAAAAAATACTGCCAAGACCAAATGAGCAAACTGAAAAGAGTACAATGAATGTCCCAAACATGGGATCTCAAACAGCAAGTGATTCACCACTATTAAAAAGGTTTACCAACACACATTGTACAAAACTAGTCCTTATAACCAGGTTCACTCAAGCTATTTGTGAACGCACTCTATTTAGCATATACCCACCCCCTTTCCTTTCCCACATCCAATCGGGAACCCATTGCCTTCGCTTGTGTCACTGTATTCCGATTTCGGTAGGTTTGTGAGCCAATCAGAGCAGTATTTCCTCTAACAAATCCAATGGGGGATGAAAATTATTATTCTTTTTTTTTTTTTTTTAATAATGACTTAATCAGCAGAACAGCCACCAAGCAGATAAATTGTCATGCGCTTCGTGCTAAAAATATCCAGCTTCCCTTTTTTTTGTCCTTCAGTTCTCCGAGTAGACAGCACTTGTGTGATGGAGCTGTATCTGCCAGTAAATCAGTGAATTCTCCGCTATATGTACCGCTGGCAGATGTTTCCATTACTGAGGCCCTCAGTCAGGGCTTGAACAGCATTGGTGCTTTGTGTACATATCTAGATACGTAAATAGATTCTATACAATAAAACTGTTCCCAAAAAATAAATTGACAAAAAGATTCCAAGACATTTGGTCAATGTCTCTATTGTGCATATTTTTGAGGAGTTCCTGTCCTCCTCTTGTTCTCCCTTAATGTTTAATTCCATATCTTACAATGCCCCCATCCTTAGGAGAGCACATGCCTAAATTAGGTAAGCAGCATCTCCTCTCTGCTCCAGAGAGAGTAATCTACAATCCGATGCCTCAGGAAAACAATATGCTTTCTTTCATTTACAAAGGGCCTCCCACATGCCATCTCCACCACCGCCACCACTGCTGTTTCCTCCCTGGGTAACTGAATCAAGCTATCCTTCCAAGCAACCTGGAGTGATATCTGTTTGCCAGGAAATGGCCCTGGCTTTGTCACAACAGCCGGGCTTACAAAAAAAAAGAAAAAAAAAAGACATCCATCTCTGTTTTTCATTAAGGTTGAAATGTTTTTGCACATTTTCTCATTCCTTTTTTCTAAAAGAAAATGATAGTTTTCCTCCCAGGGAGCCAAAAAAAATTCCCACGTTCTGTGTTTTCCTGGAAACAGCACGCACGCACATATTCCCCAGCAAATCCACGGGCTTGTACGGTATGCCTGTTGGTGAGTGTGTGTTGTCCAGGTGTGTATCTATCTGTGTGTATATGGGTGTGCTTGAAAGCGGCACCACATGTGAGGCTATACTCTAGTGGTAGAGTGTGAGTGGGGGTGCGGGTGAGGCAGTGTGTTGTTTTGTCCGCTAGGGTAGCTGTTGAAGGGGTGCAGCGAGCTGAGGCCGGGCATGCTGTTGGGAATCATGGTGATGGTGTTGGGGGTCATGAGGGGGATGTCGTCGGGCGAACGGCGCATGGCCAATGTGTAGTCAGGCGGACAGGCAGTCCTGAGGACCACCTCATGCGGGTGCATGGCCTCACGACACTCACGCTCCAGGTCACTGTGCTTCATCTGCAGGGACATGATCTCCTCCTCCTGCGTGTGTGGCAGCTCGTTGGCTGTGGTGCGTTGCGGGCTGCAGCGTCGGTGCACCTCATGTCGCCGCTTGTCCTTCTTGTAGTAGAGTGCAGCGAAGGCCAAGATGTTGAGAAAGAGCAATGAGGCACCCACAGCAATGGTCACGCTCAGCTCCGTGGAGTAATCTCGCTGGTCCACTAGAAAGGGCTGATTTTGGCTGTCCTGTGTCTCAGTAGGAAATGGTGTAGGGAAGGGACGCTTGGTGTTGGCTGGGATTTTCTTGGGTGCGCGAGGCGTGACCTCTGGTGGTGGCACTTTGGTGGTGGTGGAGATGATCTGGGTGACCTCATTGAGGCTATGCAGGTGAGGAACCAGCTCCAGCCACAGGTTGACCTTGTTGGCACGGTAGTGCTCCTTGACTCGAGGCTTGAGGCCGATGTGGAGGTACAGCTGGTCCTTCTGGTTGTAGCGTGTCCAGGCCACCTCCTCAAAGCGGTTAGGTTTGGTGTGGATGAACTTGGTGTCCTGTGGCACTGGCTGGTTTGGGTCACTGTAAGGAAAGGGCAAATCAGCAAATAAGCACACTGTAAACTGCATTCACTGTTTAAAAAAGGAGTGAATACTGTAAATTTTCTTGAGATTTTGGTAGGATGTGGCACTTCACTGTATGTGAAAGTCATTAGTGGCCATACAGTGCCCGTGGGCTTATGTGGTACGACTTTACTGCATAAGAAAACAATTACTGAGACAGAGACATGGTTCAAGGCAATGAGGAAAGACTGTTAACGTTCTCAGTCTACTGACAGCCAGCACTGCTTCTTAATTAACTGGGGAAAGTCGGGGAACAGACATTCCACATTTGCAAGTAACATTAACCAATTCATCAGCTGAACTTGAGGCGGCATCCAAGGTGAAATTATTTTAAAACCTACTGCAAAGTCAAGTAACTGGCTAATGCATAAAAGTGTCTGTAATTGTAATTGCAGCATCACACCTGAAAAGAACAGGAATATATTATTTATCAGTCATCAGAATATATTTTAATCCTGAATCAACTTGTGTTCAAAAAGCTGCAGTAACAACAAATTTATTATTATTATTATTATTATTATTATTATTATTATTATTATTATTATTATTATTATTAAGAGGAAAAAAAACACTTTAATTTAAACTTGAGATCTATTCAGGCCTTGTTCTTTGCCCAAACAAATGGATTTCAAGTGTTTATTGCTTTTGAGCAAAAAAAAATGAAAGAAGTCACTATTACTTCAAGAAGTGCCCCATGGTTTAAAGCAGTTATTAACGCTACAAACATAACATATGAAAGTAATATATGTTTTCATTAAGTAAATCTGGACTTATGCATGAATACAAATGTATTGCCCAAAACCATTGTAATGCTAAACAATCTGACTTGCTGACTATGCAAATGTGGTCAGAAAACAACAAAAAAAATTTATATATATATTTAGATATATTTTTCCAAGAGTTAAAGTAAACAATTTTGGCCTTCTGGGACTAGAGTAGAAAATTTCATGGGTTCAAGGATAATAAGAAGAAAACTGAACTAGTGATACAGATTTACTTTTGAAACAATGTAGTCTCTTGATTTTTGATGACTAACACTGTAGGAAGTATACAAAAATAAAATGTGAATATAAGTTAAACTTTTGACATAACAAGGTTTTGTTTATTGTTTATTATAGTGGTATTACAATAAACAGCAGTTATTAGTGATTCATTATCAGTTAACATAACTGACATTTAATTATGTACTTGTATGGGTCATAATTAATATATTTTAATGCATAGACATTTTGGGCTTAACTGCACAAAAAACAAGTCCTTAATAATGCTCTTAATATTTGTTCCCTACAATGAAGTGTTTGTCTTTAAATTGCTGAGAGTTATAACACCTGATGCTATCAAGAATTAAACACATTTCAAAAGTAATGATGTGTTACTTTATAACATATGGCCACATGAGCTGATAAAATGGACAATGAGGGTAGATATAAGGCAGCTGCACATATTAAAGTTGCTCTGTGCTGTATATGGTCAGTCTATACCAGGGGTGCCCACACTTTTTTGGCTTTCGAGCTACTTTTAAAATGAGTCAAAATGACTAAAATGAAAAAAAAAAAGACGTGATCTACCCACACTACCTGCACTGTAGTGTTTTCGGCAGTTCGCGGTTCACTGGTTTTTACATTACACGGTCTCACATGCACAGTAGAGTTTATTTTGAAAGGCAGGGCTCCGCGATTGACTCTTGTGCCTTTGCAATCAACCCATAGATCCCGATTGACATATTGGGCACCCCTGGTCTATACTGTTATACAAGAAGTAGGTTGTGACTGTCACCATTAAAACCATGAAATCCTCAGAAATGTTAAACAAGCCACAAAATATTTGTTTTAATTTGTCTCAATTTGTCAACTGATATTATTATTAGTGTAGTACTGATATTTTTTGACTTACCCCGTCTTAGCGAAATTGGTCCAGTATGTCATCACCACAGCACTGAGCATCACATCGTTCTTGGAGAAGTTGCAAGGGAAGAGCTCCGTTGGTCCAATCATGGGCAGACCAAAAACATAGGGGATCTCATCCCCGTGTGCAGCGTCGGCCCAGGGCGGAACCTGCTCTGTCTGGCAGTGGTGGTAAAAGGCATAGAAATAAGTGGGAGATCCAAAGCTAGAGTGCAGGTCTGCCGTGGCCACTGCGGGGGCCACCCATTGGTGATCAGTAAAAAGGGCCAGCAGGGTCTTCCTCCTGGTTTCTGGGTTGTGGCGATCAGCCCAGTCGGTGTACATGAACTTTATCGTCTCTCGCAGAATATCCTTCCCCTCAGGGTAACCATACAGGTCGTCCACAAAGCTCGAAACGGCATAGTCAAAGTCATTGGCCTGCACACCATTTTCATTATCCACGATAAGCTCAACAAACTTCAAGCCCTCACCCTGGTTCACCCCAAGCATGATGTCATAGTTCAGGAACTCCCCTTGCTCCATGAGGATCTGCGGGTCATCAGGTATAACATCGCCATCAATGACGGGGCCAAAGGCGATGTGGTAACGTGCTGGCTGGATGTCCTGCTCCACCAGCTCTTTGTAGTGCTTCTTCTGAAGACATTCTACCAGGTCCACTGTGTCTTTGAGGTTGCAGCCCACCTTCTTGGCCAGCATGCGGGCATACTTAGCAGGCTGGAAGCTGACAGCCCAACTGGAGAGGGCTGTACCACTCTGGGCAATCGCTCTCTGGAAGAGGCCTACAAAGATACAGAGAGATATCTGCAACAATCCTCAATTCACAGAATACATCCCAAACGTATGTAGACAAAAACATGATGACGACATTCAATGGCTGAAAGATGTAAAACTGTTAATTAAAAAATCATAAGCAAACATATACCATAAAGATAAGGATACAGCCACAAATGAGTATGAACAATATAGATAAATATGCACACATAAATATGTACTTACTATATGCCATGTGCAATTGACATGAGTTTACACTACACACCACATCTTTGCTATGACAGCATTAATGAACATATACTCCATATACACAAATAAGATATTAACATAATTAATGTATAAAATGGAAAAAATATTTATCTTCATGCAAACAGAACAAACATAAGGGTGTATATGATATATTGTGTGTTGCTATGACAAACTACGACAAAAGCATATTGTTTTTGCTGGAAAAATATAAATCCTATTTATAAGAGATGGTGACAAGAAATATATAATTAGGATGTGTAAATCCAAACAGGTTTTTAACTGATTTGCTTTCCTCAAAAACAGAAAAAAATAAAGAAATGATTTTTACATTTACATTTGTCTGGGATCTGACACTATTGTTGTTGGTATCCTGTTTTCAGTCACGCAACTCTGGTCCTTCAGTTATGTGCTTTACTGCTCTAACACTCCTGATTTAGGAAATGGTTTGATAATGATGCATGACGGTAAATGCCTGTGGTTAGTGACATGAGCAAACACAAGCCTATATTTATAAGTGAGTAATGTAGCTATTTTGAATGAATTATGAAAAGAAATTCATAATTTACAATCAACTCCATAACTTGGACAGGGTGAGATAAAAAGGTTGTGAATTATATGTATATATGCATATATGAAATATATGTGGTTAATTTAGTCAGCACCACACTGGAAATTTGAAGAACAACTTGATGAAATGAATCCCGTAATCCCTTAAATGAAGTACATTCAATCTTCTTTGGGTTCAGTACTTGCAGCCTTCGTCTGACAACTTAATTGGCACATCAATAACATTTCTTAAAAATGTTCTATAATGCATGATGATACAGGACAATAGGTTTACAGCAGGTCAGAAGATCAAGATGGGCATATCAAAGGCTTGATTCTGTAATCATTTTGTGTCTTTTTGTGTAGATTCGGACACATGCTTTGGATCACAGCCCTACCGAGTCCGGTTTTTGTTTTGGCAAAGTTTTTTATTGAAAATCTCCTTGTAGATGAGTCTGTTATGTCATGTATCCTAAAAAGGTTTCAGGGCATTTGTAAGAAAAACAACCTCACATCACAGACACACTGTGGGGAAGTAATTTTTCTTTTTTATGTTAAACACATCTTGACTCTTAGTTTCCAAAAACATCATGTTTATGGAAAGATTAAATGAAACACTTTCTTCTAGCATACCTTATAAATAGTTTGCTAGCAAGAGAACTGACCTCAAATTGCTACCACTATTTTCTGCAAATCTACAAGAATGAAAATGTGGAGAAAACATTTTGCCTCTCTGACCAATCTCCTCAGTTAATGGGGGCAAAATAACCATCCAAGTAAAATAAAATTATGAACACATTTTTGTTAAATTTAGAAATCATATGGGTGATGTGTCGTGGCATCTCAAAGGCTCGTTTTGGCTGATTATGAAAATGTCAAGATGTGCTGATCTAAAAAGACCTTTGGAAATCCACCTCTCATGCAAAAAAGCAAATGGAATTAATTAATTACCCTTTCCAAGTCAATGGGTTATTTCTACAATAAAAATGCTCCTACTTAACTGTAAATGTGTGCATGAGAAAAGCATGACCATTGATATGAACTCCACTGAATAAAGATGAGCTGAGAGACCAATTCAAATACATTTTTCATAAGCAACTGGTTTCAGGTCAGACTGATTTAGCCCCTTAAAGTGTGCCAGTGGAGGGGGAAATGATGAATGATCTGTTCTAATGCAGGAGCAAAGAGAAGGCTGTGACTTTGCCCATAACCTTGATGGCTTGACAATTTTGGATCATGCATGCATTGCTGGTGCTGTCTGTAATACCAGTGAAAAGTGTTGTACTTATCGAGATTCAAAAAAGCAATGGCAAGGGATAAATGAAAGCAATATTGTAGAGCATTTAGAAACAATGATGCAGAATATAGCTTGCATGTATTCATCAGTATGCAGAAATAATGCCATTGGGAGAAAAAAAGACAAAAGGAGACTACGGATGGATTTTGCTGCCATACATGGGTGTTAAACACTGCAGTGTATTCTGAATCCTAATCCAAATCTGACTAGACACAGCATGGAATTTGGACAAAAGTAGACCATGAATCAGGCTTCCCCTAGGGATTCCTTTGGGGAAGTATGTGGTGTAGTTATCAAGTAAGTTCTGTTAGCACACTTTGAGACTACAGGAAGCCAAAAAAAACCAACAAGTTAATGGTTCCATGCAAATACAGTATATGAAAGCACAAATGCAGTCTAAAAGACAAACACGAAGGCTTTAAAAAAAAAGGCTGACCTAAACAAGGCAACAATGTAGCATGCAAACACCAAAAAGTTCAAAAGTTGCAACCTCTGCATTATACCTTTGGTTGAATTGCTCCAGCGGTTACCTTCAGAATAATGCGACAGAGTGAGGAGGTTCACACAAGAGGCCCCAGCCCCAGATCCAAAAACAGTAATGCGTAAAGGGTCACCGCCAAAGGATGCGATGTTTTCACTAGTCCAACGCAGGGCTTGGATTAAATCTAGAAGCCCGTAGTTTCCTTTGGCCGCCTGGTCTCCCGTGCTTAAAAACCCTGCAGACAGAGCAGAAGGAGAAATAAAATAGGTTCAGAACACCATCAGAAAGAAATTACAGTGCATTTGTGTACCAGCCCCAACAATGCAGACAAGTTATTTTAGTATTTCTCATTCCTATATTTTGTTTCACATTGTTTGGGCACCTGAATGGAAGTCGGCAAGAAAAACAACCTTGCTCTCCAGTTAACATTTGTTAATTGTTGTGATGACAGTTAGTGCTGAAGTAAGTGCCTCTTAATGACTGTTTATATCCTCAAGCTCATGATTTACCTGACCTCTCCTGGCATGCAAAATACAGCCTAATGACATCATTAACCAGGATGAGAGCCTCATTTGCACTGTATTACTGGAAAAAAATCTATAATTTCTTTGTTGTTTTGTGTTTTTTCCCCTCCACCTTAAGCTTTCTAACTGTGTGCTAATTTCATCACTTTTTTCTTGCTTTTGAACTGGGCATCACCTCTAAACAATTAAATAAAGGAGGTGTTAGTACACTTGTAGCATAAATGACATTTTTCATTTTACACCAAATCAAATCAATTTGTACTAGTGTTGTATAACAGTTTGTGTCGATATCAGTATCCTTTTCAGATACTGCTTTTGATACCAAAGGCAGCTTGATTCGTTCAGAGGAGGACCATGTCCTAAACTGAATACCACCATAGTATGTAAAAAAGCACTCAACCATTAGAAGTGGATTGTGTAGAGTGATTAAAATGATTAGTATTCATACCTCAGAAAACAAGTACTGAACATTTAAAAATTGTTATTATCAACACATAATATTTTTGATGTTAATCTGTAGCAAAGTCATTAATTCGAAAGCCCACTGTTACAGTGAGTGAATAGCTGTATGAGCTAATAATGCCTGTTGTTTCTTCTTGGGGGTCATAAGGGGCACAAAACCCAACTTGAGGGCAACTATGAATAGTGTTAGTTATTTTATTTTATGTTTGACTAATGGGTACATTTCATTACTACCACATAAATTCTCCAATCAGAACAGTTTAATTCAAACAAGGTGACACGATTTACACATGGTAGTGATGTGTAATATGCATATCAGCTACTATACAACAGTTAGATGCCAGTGCTGGTCCTCACTTTTAAAAAGCACAGATTTTTGCATCACAGTAGTTACAAGTTGAAGGCTGTTAACAATGATTAGGCTCCTGTGTCCTGAAAATTATGAAACACCTTTTGTGCTGTAGCACTACTGACAGAATGAAAAGGTGAACTGAAGTTTGAATTCTTATGTAAACAGTCACAGTGTATCATGGTCAACTCCTGCTGTTTGTAACTAAAAATAACTAGAGCAAACTTTTCTTTCAGTCAAAAAGTAATGAGTCAGCTTGTTCAGTGGTTCTCAAACTATGGTCTGCCATGGTCTGTATTGAGAGTGCTAAGAGAGCCACGGAAAAAATGATGATGTGGCGTCAATGCTTAATTATATTAACTTTATTAAAATTTGCTACACATGCCAACCAACCTCAAATAAGAGCCATCTCAAGGCTACTTAAAATTACTGTAATAGGTTTATATATGTATATTAAAATGGTGCGTTTATATACAAAAAGGAGGCTCCTGAGAACAGATTAGCTGGCTAACTGAAAACAATCATAGTTAAGTGATTATATGTCATTGTGAACACACCACAGCAGACAGTGCACCACAACGAAATTTGTCTTCTCCATTTAACCCATCACACGTGGAGCAGCAGGTAGCAGTCACAGCCGCACCAAGTAAAGTGGGGATGGTACCTTGCTCAAGGGTACCTCAGTGGTACCCAGGCTGGGACTTGAACCTGCAACCTTCTGATCCCAGGGGCAAAGTCCTAACCACTATGTCACCACTGCCACATCACCTTTAGCTGAAATGGCGCTATTGCTACATACTATCCTTTACCAATGGAAAGTGATTATTTCTCAATGTGAAAACACTCAATCACACAAAGTGCACTGCAACAAAATGTGACCTCTGCATTTAACCCATCACATGTGCCCATGTGATGCAGCAGGCAGCTGTGGAGCAGTGTGACAGGACAGTACTTTGGCCATGGGTACATGAGTGAGGAAGCTGCAACCTTCTATTCAAAATAGCAAAGTCCTAACCTTTAGGCCACCACTGCCCACATACAAGTATCACTGACAGTAGTTCAAAATGGTTCTGATTCCTAAACCATTCTAAGACTGAACATGGGGAGGACCACTGCATAGGTTAAAAAACAGGAAATTATGCAAGAATACTGCATGATCTAAGCTTCATATGTTCTTGTTAAGTAAAGGTCATACCTGAAAAATCCTTGACAGGCTATGACTCATTCATCAACCAAATCTCCTCAGCCCATCACTCAGCAGTGCAGCAAATAATGAAACACCCAAACATAAATGAGTGAGTGAGTATGAATATATGGTGAGGTTAATTAAGCTCCTTCCAAAAATAAGACCACAGATAGCAATGCAGGATTCAACAAACCTCTTTTATCTGCCAAACAATTAGAGTATGATCCATTTTGTGCGCACACACACACACACACACACACACACACACACACACACACACACACACACACACACACACACACATACAGATCTGCCACCCAAATAGTAATTGCACACTGGTTATTCTTTGCGCAATATAAAATGGATGCCGAGTTCACATGCATGATATTATGTGTAAAACCAGTCCCAAAAAATGTTTTTGTAAACAGTACTTACTAGTACTTACACACACACACACACACACACACACACACACACACACACACACACACACACACACACACACACACACACA
>JBBIGC010000039.1:16824421-16836014 GCA_037576955.1 Lepidarchus adonis
GTGTGGTTTCTGGTTGTGAGATGTATATGTGTATTCTGCTTTGTGAGGAGTATGTGTGGTTTCTGGTTGTGAGATGTGTATGTGTATTCTGCTTTGTGAGGAGTATGTGTGGTTTCTGGTTGTGATATGTATGTGTGTGCTCTGCTTTGTGAGGAGTATGTGTGGTTTCTGGTTGTGAGATGTATATGTGTACTCTGCTTTGTGAGGAGTATGTGTGGTTTCTGGTTGTGAGATGTATTTGTGTACTCTGCTTTGTGAGGAGTATGTGTGGTTTCTGGTTGTGATATGTATGTGTGTGCTCTGCTTTGTTAGGAGTATGTGTGGTTTCTGGTGGTGAAGTCTGAGGAATTGGGGATACTTTAATTGCCCTTAGGCCAAGTTAAACAACACTGAAGGGACTAATGAAGGCTAATGCAAACACTTGCACAGCGTTTCTTCCACTTGGGTGCCTTTGTTTAATTGATGCACTGTATCTACTGACAGGACTAAAGAAAACAGAGGTACTCTAATAACCCCATGGAGACACCACAGACCCTCACAGTTGCAACAACCTCGAGCACCTTGAAGCGCTCTTCTAGTAATGCAGATTTTGTTTTGCTGATTGGATTATCTTTGTATGCAAATTAAGAACTGTGAAAAATGGTAATGTGAAATGTACATTGATGTGATTCCTAGACAAACATGCAATACATTCATATTCATAGGTTCTACACAGGTATAGCTCGTTTGCTAAATTTAATATATACTATATTGCCAAAATTATTGCTCACCTGCCTTCACGCACATATGAAATTAAGTGACATCCCATTCTTAATACACAGAGTTTAATATGACGTCAGCCCATGTATAGAAGCTTCTGGGCAAGCAACTCTTCTGGGCAAGCTTTCCAAAAGTTCTAGAAGAGTGTTTATACAAATTTTTGACCATTGTTACAGAAGTACATTACTGAGGTCAGACACTGAGGTTGGACGAGAAGGTCTGGCTCACAGTGTCTGCTTTAATTCATCCCAAAGCTGTTCTAACAGGTTGAGGTCAGGACTTTGTGCAGGCCAGTCAAGTTCTTCCTCAACTCGCTCATCCATGTCTTTATGGATCTTGCACTGGTGTGCAGTCATGTTGGAACAGGAAGGGGCCATCCCCAAACTGTCTCCACAAAGTTGAGGGCATGAAATTGACCAAAATCTTTTGGTATGCTGAAACAGAGTTCATTTCACTGGAACTAAGAGGCCAAGCCCAGCACGTAAAAAAAACCCCACACCATTATCCCCCCTCCACCAAACTTTACACAATGCAATCAGTCAATTATTGTTCTCCTGGCAACCACCAAACCCAGACTCGTGCTTCAGATTGCTAGATGGAAAAGTATGATTTGTCACTCCAGAGATTGCGTCTCCACTGCTCTAGAGTCCAGTGGCAACGCTTTACACCACTGCATCTGATGCTTTCTTTGAAGGTCTGTAGCGATTGACTCTGCAGAAAGTTGCTGACCTCTATGTGCCTCAGCATCCGCTGACCTCACTCAGTTTTTTTACATGGCTGAACACTTTGTGGCTGAGTTGCAGTCATTCTCAATCACTTCCAGTTTGTTATAATACCACTGACAGTTGATTGTAAAACATTTAGCAACGGTATAATTGTTGCACATCCTAACACTGTACCACAATTAAAATTCACTGAGCTTCTGAGAGCGACCCATTCTTTCACAAATTTTGTAGAAGAAGTCTGCATGCATAAGGGCTTGAAGTAATACACCGGTGGAAGTGATTGGAACACCTGAATTTAAATGGGTTAGAAAATACTTTTGGCAATATAGTGTATATTGTAAAATACAGTTTACAGTTTTGGTACGTATATTTTATGTTTAACTATTTTTTTAACTATATTTTATATTAGTTTTCCATGTAATTATATGTATATAATTAAATGAAAATATAAAAGAGGCATTAAGTTAGTAATGTGACCAAGTCTAAGGCCAGAGTGTTAGAGTTTGTTGTACTAAGTGAAAAATTATAAAGCTTGTAATTTAATCAAGGGATTGTTAAAGGCTGTTATTAAGCTATTTGAGGTTTACTTCTTGTTTAGTATATGTACTAAAAATATGGCTATGAAAGCACAGGAACACTTTCTCCTTGGTGAGTTTCAAGTTCACATTCGAAAGGCTCTTTCTGCAGCTGTATATTCAGTATAATGCAATTATAGATACTTGTTGGCAAACAGAGACAGATTTACAACATGGCTTTGAACGAGGATAAAATGTGTGTTTATATGCATATCAGTGGTAGACAGTAAATTCTATGGATATTTAGGCATTATTCAAAGCAGGTTACAAAGCAAGCATATTTTATTTATGGGCGAACAACAGCAAAAGAAAAGTCATTCTGTAGGACAGGGGCAAGAAAAATAAGTTTGTAGCATCAAGCATCAACGGCATAAAATGATTTCTCTCAAATCACTGGCATGCGCCATACATGAAACACCGCAACAGTACTTTCGCTGGCTTTGAGGTAGGATTCTCTGTAGTCGCAATTCTCCAAAACCTGATCTGAATTGTTAACCAGCTCCCTTTCCATAGAAAAAAACAACATTTGCATACAGATAACAGGTTTCTGCAGAATAGCACACACATGTACACACTTCTACACACGCACACACACACACACATATCCAATCCAGTGGGCAAACAAACATCCGAGTGAGATGGGGAGAGTTGGAGGCGCGGATGAAGAGAAGGAGAAAGGCAGAGGAAAAATAATGTCGCAGTTTGAGAAAGGGAGGGAGAAAAACCCCTTTCACGAAGAGTGAACGTCTAAAGATAGCCCTCCATCTTCCAGCGCGGCAGCTGGAAATTCTCTTCTGCTCTGAGACATGCGTGGGAGAGTGAGATGGGTGCCATTCCTCTCGCTGCTGGCCCAAAAGCTGACCTAAAAACTAACCTTAGCTAATGGAGGACATTGGCATATTACAGACTTTGCGTTGATAACGATCCAAGGCCCATCTGGGGCCTGAGACGAGTTGGGGCCTTCCCCAAGCGCAAGGCAGAAATGACTTCAGAAACCTGCGAGGAACCTGCAGGCAAGGTCTCACTAATGAGCCTAGATGAGAGAGGAAACGATGTCGAGACGAGGCCCTGTCGCCTGCGCTCCCTCCAGTAACAAACATGCGCCTTTGAAAATGTCAGCCCATTTCTAGAGTTCGGGCATGGCTGACTAGTGCCAGGCAGGCCGGCACAGAGATCCTCCAACAAAAAAAAAAACATACATACACAACAAACCCAGATATACAAAGACGACACCCTTCTAATACAAACACTATTCCTCGTCTTTGAAGATGTGAGTTCAGTTGTGGGGCATTCTGCATTTGTAAGCTGCTTTGGCATTTTAAGTACACTTCAAATATTCATCGCATGCACATAACTTCATTTTATTTTCCACATGAAATGTTTACTGTGGTAGTTTCACTAAAGACAGAAAGTAGTGCTTCTCCTTTTACTATATTTGGACTTAGGGATAAGTGGTGACAATGACCAGCTCTTCACCCCTGCAGTGAACCTAGTTATGAGGACAAATAGCATAAACATCATAATTTCTGAACATGCCTCAAATTCAAAGAGCAAAACTAAGGCCATAATGACATAATGACAATACTCTGAAGATCCTCAACAATTATTTGAGTAGATTGCAACACATTTCCAAAGCTGGAAACTTTTGTGCAGTGTTTAAACCTAAACTGAAGAAGATGATGTTGAAGTATTTATTGAGACATGCAATGTGTCTTACATGATCATCAAAACTAGTGTATGACACCTTTAGAGGGCAGCAATGAGTAATACATGAGCTTTGACCTTTGAACATATAAAACACTCATAGACTAATCATTAACAACATGCCTTTTCCTATTTGTCAATACAACAACATCTAAAAAGAAAGTGCAATATGAACAGTCAGTTCTTGAAGCTCATCTGTTGGAAGCAGGAAAAATGGGCAAGTGTACACGTCTGAGTGACTTTAACAGGGCCACATTGTGATGCTGACAACTGCTGTCAGAGCAGATCTTCAAAAACAGTAGGTCTTGTGGGGTGCTGCTAGCATCCAGTGGTTATTATCTACCAAAAAAGATCCAGGGAACTGATAAACTGGTGATAGTGTCATGTCGTCCCAAAATGCATCAATGCACATTGGGAGTAAAGCCTACCACATCTGAACCAATCCTGTCACCCAAAGATTTAAAGCTGCCAATGTAAGAAAGCTATTAGAGCACAATGTGTACCGAAATCTCAAAAATCCTACGTTATTTATTAGTGGTTTTATTTTTAAGGCAGATTGAAATAGGCAGTTTTATAATAACTGACTACTGCTGAACTGGGGCGACATAAAAAAAAAGGAAATATTCGTTTCAGGTTCATGCCTGAGCTCCAACCACTGCAGCACCAGAGTTTGATCAAGTTAAAGAGTTTTACCTCTTAGACTCTGACATCAAACAGAGTGTACCAATGAAACCAGGCCGCTACAGTTTTGTAGGGAGGTCAAACAATGCTTTGAAGAAAGTCGACTGAATGTTGCCTGAATCAGCATGTAAAAATGAACAGAAAGGATGGCAGGAAAGACATATTTGATGTATGGCGCAGATGTCACGTTCAACAAACCTCACTGGGATAGGGAAAAAAATATATAAAAATAAAACCTAGTCTCTCATCTCCTGTCTGTCTGTCAGAGTCAGAGAGCGGGCAGATGCATTTGCTGAAAAACAAGAAATGAGATGTCAGCGAGGGCATGGAGGAGGCAGAAGGAACAGTATTGAATGCTATCTCAGGGGCCAGAGTGGTTAACCGTGTTTGACAGCTGCGGCGGCCAGAGCAAACACCTGAGCTACTCGCACCAATCGGAGCCGTCTGAGCTGGGCTTGAACCCGCAGCCGCTGAAGCGCCACAAAATAGCCGTTAGCGCATTCCTGACAGCTGCCCATATGAAATGTCACTGCTCAGTACTGTCCCAGCTCCCCCCCAGCACACACATAACCCACCCCACACACCGGGGTTAGACACAGTTATCGATCCATCTTCACAAACCTGCGGCTAGCTCATAATTATCTTCATCATTCAGTGCCCTCTTGCCTGGGGCGTGCTGAGTCTTCACAAGATGCAGAGCAAGGGAAAACTTCTTCAGAGTTTCAGAAGGAGTAACATTTGAGATTGTTATGTGCCTTGAACATACATTTGCAGCAGAAAAAAAAATCTTTTTACATTTTAGAGGATCGATTTATGAATGAAGGGTACGAGCCTTGCTGGCTTGAAAAGAAATGTGTTTTGTGAATTCAGCTAAAGAGTATGCTATTTTTGCATGTCTCTTTGCAGGACAAGAACTGAACTGTAGCAAGAAACAGAAGAAAACAAGGCACTTAATGACAAACACAGTATGGAACAGCAATTTTAGCTTCACCTTGGGTTTCCATCACAAGATATTTTCATTGAAAATTTACTTTTCAAATGTTCCTCATCAGATGTTTGTTTTCCTGCTTTCCTTCTGGTATGTAGCAAAAAAACAACGACCAAAAAACCCACCAACAACAAAAAAACTATTTGCCACTTAATCTTTTATGAATGACAAGGACATGGAAAAGGGTATCACCTTGCAAACAAAACTCTCAGCAAAGCAACGATGTCGGAATTATTCATGGACGACCGTGTATCGGCTTCTTATCAACTGCAAAATCCTAAACGATTAATGTCACCGTCTGACATCTGTGTGATAAAAACCTCGACAAACTCAAGCTCCAGCATCTTTGAACTGTCAGTCAGGTAAAGGTAACAGTTGCAGGTAATCGCCTTCTTGTACTTTGCATTTTTCAGTTTTAGGCAAACAAACGTAAGCAATTGGCACTTGAGGACTTCAAAGGAGCACAAGATCATCAGTGACTTTTTCACTGAAAGTCTACGTGCCTTGCAAACAGTGATTTAAAAAGTACTTAAAGCAGAAACATGCAAACATAATTTGGGTTCAATCTCAAAATGTAATGTCCAGCTAATTCTGCACTGAACAAATCACCAGACATTATAAAACAACATTAATTAGGCATGGTTCGTCTTGCCTTCCTTTTAGGAGGGTATAATTTATTCATATTTGTGGTGCTCCTGCATTATGAATGACGCTTAAGTCAGACGGTCTTGTTTGATTGTATTAGTATTGCAAAAATCCTGATGGATTCTGCTCCATCAAAGGGCCCATCTAAAAGACTTGAGGCAAGCTTGGAAATGCTCAAATCTAACAGGCTGTTGAAAATTTAAACAGAGACAGAGACCTTCTTTTGGGACCGGCTGTCAAACCTGTCTTAATATCTGATATGCACAAACAGCTAGCTCTGCGGCACACGGTGGAGGACTTGGCTCTCAAAGCCAGAGAACAGCAGGTCCCTACTTCATTGCTTCTCAGAAGTATTTGTGCACACAAACAGTTGCAAAATTTGACTTATCCTCTGGAAAACACATTTTTACTCAATCAAAATCAGATTCACACTTCCACACGCTCTCACATTTCTTTCAAAAACAATATTGAAGATTAATCATGACTCAAAAGCTTAGGGATCATATCTAAGAAAAAATCGTTCTGTTTCTGTTTGAACTTAATGGATTTCTTTTTTTCTGTAGTATAAATCCTATATCATACTGTTACTATGTTATAACATTTTAACTGTGGAAAAATGTAGCATAACACATAAAAATATGTATTAATGAAAAGTTTAATTTAAATTAAAAGACACTCAACTTGCACTCATAAGACTATGCAACACAACTGTAAATACTTTGACTACAACCAAGAGGTAGAGGTAGAGGTAGAGGACAGTCAACGATGCGAAATGAATGAAAATGCACAGGCATGTTTTAATACTGCAAGATGGCCCATAAAGTGTCTATGTGTATTCTGTGGCTGGAGATGTAAAAAGCCAGGCCAGGTGAGTGTGTTCGTGTGTAACTGCTGGGGCAGGTCACGAGGGGGCTGTTAGTACAACTGTTAGATTCATCTCATGGCTTTTATTGAGCATGACCAATTCGTTGCAAGACAGCGTACCAACCCAGAATGTGTGTGCGCTGTCTGGGACCTTGTATTTCTCACTGGTATTCTTGTTTTAAGCGTCTACAGCAGCCTTAAGACCAGAGGTTCCTTTCCTGGTTCTAGAAGGACACACCTGATCAAACTGATCAAATAATTAGCCAGACTTTTCTGAGCTAAAGAGGATAAGGCAACATCAGAATGTACAAGCAAAGGTACTTAAACCCAAAGCTGGTTATAGACCTGTAAGTAAAGGCTTGTACACAACAAGAAACCAGCAGGAGATTCATAAAAGATGCCATGAGGGCCAATGCGCCAGAAATATCCTGATTAAGAGAGAAATGGAAAAGGGCCAGATATCTTTTGCGCTATCTGAGGAGTATTTGGCTGGAGAGGGTCTGGCTGCAGTTGGGCTGTAGGCAGCACAGATGAAGGGCCTGATGAGGTGCATTATCCCTGTGGCTGTTTCCTGAGACTGAGAGCCACAGCAAAGAGAGAGCCATCGCTTAATGTTCCCATGCAGTGAGTAAACAGCATGCTCCGCAGCCAAGCTTGCGGGCAGGCCGCTGTAAAGCCAGCAGATCTACGAGGCCCCCAGTCTGGCCTTCTCTGGCTACACAGTGATGTATAAGGCACCAACTGGGCAATAACTCCCCAAGCTACAAAGAAAGTTGGATCGGGCAGTCACTCTCTCAATCTGGGGATGCTGAGAACATTCTGACACGTTCTGGGCTGCCCAGACAAGCTTATTGGGTTTGATCTGCCCAGTAAGAGCAGATACTGAGCTGGAGCCAGACAGGGAGCAGGCCAGGCACTCCCCCATACTGTGATTACCCACACTCAGCCGGGTAGAAGCCCGAACTGCCTCCAATTAGCACCCCAACCAAAACCAGAGAGAACAGCTTCTTTAATTTCAAGCAGACAGGCAGCTTTTTGTCGAAAACAAGTCTAAGATAAACTCGCCTCACCAGCCCCACTATGGCAACATTACTGTGTTAATGAGAAAAGAAAGGTCCAATCATTGGAATGGTTGTGGAAAGAAAAGGGTTTTAAAGAATCGACATTTGCATTCATGTGAATCAGGTAGGGGAGCTAGAGGACTCCCTTTCCCCTTCTTAGCAACAACGATTTGTGATTAATCTGAGAATTAGAGACATCGAGAGAACATGCTAATTGTATTACCTGCTGGATCATTAACAGTGAATTACATGTTCCTGTACAAGGTTTTGGAAGTCAGAGCAAGAACCTACTGAAGAAGTAGCTTTCAGAGATAATGAGCTTTCTTGCTTTTTGTGGAATGCGATATAGTGTATATGCTAAGGCAAAACTGCATATACAATTAGTGACATCATTAGATGCTTGTGAGAACTTCAATTGACAAGTTTGCCAAGACTTCAGAATGCCATTTTCATTGTTTTAAAAATTATACAAATTACATCTTCAGACTTTGTTAGAATTACAAGGATTATGTTTTACAAAATCAAGAGATTCAATGTGGAAACAACAACGTCAAAAACCCCATCATTAATGCCAGGACTAGTTCTTAGCTGACGTCACAGTTGTAAACAAATTAAATTTCCCAATATGCTCTGAAAGAGATTATATGAAAAGTCATAGTCACCCAGAGTAGACACAGTATACCTGAAACAAACAATATAACTATTAATAATGTTACAATACTGGGTTTTCACTATGCAATTATCAGTGTACATAAAAAAAAAACATTCACAATGATATTATTGGATAGTATCCTTATTATCATATGCATACATTTCTTAAATAGACATTTATTTAACTGATTTACAGTCAAACAAAAGATTTCCAATGTTTTCCTTAAACAACTTAAAACGTATTTTGTAAATAAGACTTAGCTTTTACATTCAGAATTTAGATTTTGACACCTGCAACACTAAAAAAAAGTTGGGACAAAAGCAAGTTGACCATCTTTTATTTAATAAGAATGTTTAATTGTTTGGTAACTGTTTGGTTTGCTAACTGCTGCAGTCCTGAAAATATATTTTCCCGTTCTTGCTTGACACAAGCCTGTTTAACCATCCGTGGTGGCCCTTGTCGGGCTACATACATACACAATAGGAGTCAGATATGGACTGCTAGCAGACCAGTCAAGCACATGCACTCTGTGTCTATAAAACCATGCTGTTTGTAGCACATACAGAATGAGGCCTGACATTGCGTTGCTGATATAACCATGGACTTTCCAGAAAAAAGACACTAAAAAGAGGAATTTATGCAAGACAGACATTAAATGACTGTCAAACAAAACCATTTGAGCACAAGACAAATACATTAATGGATGAGCAACATGGAAGATTAGAAATCGGCAGAGATAATATATATAAATGTATATAAAATATAAAATAGGATTAGTATATTGGATGAACTGGAAAACTACAGGCAGTTCAGGCAGCTCCAACTCTTTGTATGTGACACACACAAGACGATCTCCACTGTAAACGTATGAGGCAGTCTTCCAAAAATGTTGTGCACTTGTTTTTCTACTCATATCTGAGTGCATCCCTCTCTGCTCGGCATGAGTGGAACATTACACAAACAGACAATTAGCCTGCTGCTGTTTCAACATCCGTTGCCTCTGATAAGAAGGGAACAACAACAAAAAAAACTTCGGCATTCACATTTCTGAGCTCCCACACTCCAGCAAGATGGAGGTCAGCGACACCGACAGGACACTGGCTAAGAGTCTGCTGTTCAGTTTTCCAGTAGAGTAAGTTCGTATGGGCAGTGAGGAGAAGAGGGTGTGAGAGCTACAGCATTAGCTGTGAGCTAGAGGAATAATTATTTCCCATATGCACTTACAGGGAGCCGAAGATTAGACTTGCAACCCACCCTCTGTGTTCGTGCTCTTTTCCCCACTGCTATTCTGAAAAGAATGCGTTTGACAAAGCAGAAAGTGCTGATTCTTGTCAGTGTCCTGCTGAACATTTGAACAGGGTGAAAAAGGTCAAACTGAGCTATTGTGAGGGCCGGTAGTCAATCTAAATATGACTCAGAATGAATAAAGTGCTGCACAGACAAGTTGTACAATTAAACTCAGAAATCACTGCATGCCCTGATGTTGCTGGGGGCACAAAAAAGCAGCCCATAGCACTATGAGTATGCTTCTGCTGTGAACATGGCATCACTGTAATGTCTGTTTTAATAGCTTAATAACACTACATGCTTTTTTCAGCCTAAGCAGAAATAAACAACTTTTCTGTCGCTGTGCAGTTATGAGACCAAGACTTTAAAATGTAGTTTTGCGTCAATGAGAAAGCGTATTCACAAATGACTTCAGGGTGGGGGCAGGAGAAGGGTTTAGGCTTTGAGGGGCTGGGAAGAGGTTAGTGCTGTTTTACCACACAGCAAAACTAACAAGCTATTTTTCTAGAAAAGCACTTTGGCTGCCCCTAACCCCACCCTTAAAGGCTTGTTGACCAATAAGCTGAGAGAAGGCAGATGACTAAAGCTGGGGACAGCAAAACTATGGCTACATTCCAAATTGCATACTTAAGTACAGAAATATGTGGTTTGGCATGCAACTTATGTTTTGGCTGCCTGGAGTGGCACAATGTCACGCGCCAGCTCTGTTTGAACTAGACACACTTTTAGAAGATCATCAACTTTCCTCTGGCAAAATTTTCTTGTTGCACATCGATTAACTCAAGAAAAAGCTCATTTTACCAATTTCACGTCGCCACGTCACAGTTTTGCCACAAACTCCACTCATTTGCTTCCTGTCACTGCGTCTTGCATTTCTTACATTTACTTAAATGTTTTGCTATTTTTATCAGAATGTTGAACATTCCATAGAATATTTTAAAATACATTGCAATGACAATCCCAAGTGACAAATTATTTTACATCTTTCCCTCTGAAATTATCAGGACACTTGATAATTGCCAAACAAGGCTCCTCAGGGGTTTTGGAAGAAATATACACAGATATAGGCAAGTGCTTTGGTAAATACTACCTCATGTTTATATTGCCAATTGTTTATTGAATTTTATCGTAATATTTTCAGTCATTTTTAAGTATTTTCAGTATTTGTTAATGAATGAATTAAAGGGCCCATTTCAAAGGGAACAAAAATGTTTCACTATTTGAAATTCACTATTTCATGATCCACAAGATCATGAAAGGAATCACATTTAGATATATCCACCGGTTTAAGCACATTAACTTGTACTGCTTTTTGAATAAAGTGCAAAACAGGCCAAACAATCAAAACAGATCTCATTTACATATATAAAAGCACAATAACCTTAACAAACTGTTTGATTCTAAAGGCATACTAAACAGCCTCTGTAGAAAATTGATTATGTGATTAGTACATAAACCCAAATAAATGCAATAAGTGGAACTCACAGAAAGTAACCAAATAACAGAAATATGTATGTAATGAAGCAAGGTTTTCTAGAAGGGTTGATTCATGTTAAAAAATTTGATACATATGACAGCACAAAATCCAATCTTTGTAACAATTTTCCACAAAAAACTGGATGGACAGTACTGTATTTCTAAACTACAACATT
>JBBIGC010000039.1:16841707-16862951 GCA_037576955.1 Lepidarchus adonis
TGTGTGTGTGTGTGTGTGTGTGTGTGTGTGTGTGTGTGTGTGTGTGTGTGTGTGTGTGTGTGTGTGTGTGTGTTTACGCATAGAAAGCCACATTTGAAAAAAGCCCCAGTCCATACAGGCCATATAGTATAGAAACTAAACAGCAAAAATGATGCATTTTTCAAAACCGTGAACATATTTACATTAGGCCAGCTTAAAGCAGTATGCCCATTCATGCTGAAGTAATAAGAAGAGTTACTGAAGACAATCTGTTTGCAGAGCTATTGGAGTGGAAAACGCAGGGGAAGACAATTAAATAATGTAATGTTTCTGGCTGTCAGGAAGCAAATCATCACTGTGACCTTCCAAAGGATCCAGAAATCCAAAAGAAGCATTGTAGATACATTTCAATCTAGACCGCTTAGCCATAAAATTATGGCCACTGACAAGTGAAAAACAATCAACTTTTTCATTACAATGGCACCGATTGGGATAGTGTTATATTTTAAGCAACAAGTCAACAACAGTCGGGCCTTAAAACTCATGTGTTGGAAGCTGGAAAATGAGTGATCAAAAGGACTGAAGCCACATTGACAAGGGCCTTACTCTGATGGGTATGGGAGCACTTCCAAAATGAAAGGTCTTATGGAGTGTTCCAGGTCTGCAGTAGTTAGTACCTACCAGAAGGGCAAAGGATGAAATGCACTAAAAATGTGGGTATTTAAGGGCTGCATGTGTAGGAGTGTGTTTATATGGACTTGTGAGAAGTGTACCGACTGATTTTATATTTAGCTAAAGCACTGACACATCAAGACTGTTATGACTCACTAGCTGTTTCTTTTGAAATTTTGTGGAAAAAAACATGCAACAAAACGAAAACACGTAAAGATATTTGTGATTTTGCATCTGCCCAGAAATGTGTTTTCTTCAGACTGATTTTTTGTGATAAGATTTTTTAATAAATGATTTTATTTCCTTCAAAGGCTGTTTAAGCTATATTATATTAGCCTATTTTAATTTTTATTTGTATAGTGCTTCTTACAACAGATCACAAAGCAGCTTTACAGAATCCGGGTCCAAGGCCCTACTGAACAAGTCGAGGGAGACAGAGGCAAGGAAAGATACCTTTGGAGGAACCAAGCTTCAGAAGGTAAAACCCTCTCCCTCGGGTCAACAATTAGCAGAAGGCAATGAAACTGTCTCTGTTTCCAGATCTAGATGTCTATAGCTCGGAGTAACAGATCCAGCAGGTGGTCCAAACATGGAAGACGGGGGCAGCAGTTCTAGGGAGCAGGTGGTGCACGGTTGCTGTTAAGGATTTAAAAAGCCTTACAGCTGGGTATATGGGTTCCAAGCACCTTTGCCACTTCCTCAGTCCAACTATACCTCTCTCCGCTATGTGCTCAAACGGAACTGATGCTTAACATTCAGAAAATATTATAGATGATTTCCATTTCCTCAACCTGTACTGACAATCCTTTTGAAGCATTCAACAAAAAATCCTTCTGGCAGTAAGGTAGCAACTAAAGCTTTTACCATTTAAGGAAAACTAATAACAAAAGACTTTAAAACATTATAGGAAACAGCCTGTTAGTAAATTGGTCAGTGTCTCACCTCTACTGCCACCTGCCCCGCATCCAAACATCAGCAGCCCCTTCATTCTAGAAGGTCAAGTACAGCTTTGTATGTGTCCCACTTGCATGTGGTATAAGGTGGGGCGGGGGGAAGAGTCATAAATAATGGGCAGAGAGAGAGAGCTCCACAATCAGCCAATTAACTCAGAATTCAGAAAGGCCAATGCAATTTCATCTTCACAGTGCCGCACTGGCACCAGTCACAGATTCATTACAGCTGCCTGCCTGGCTTCCCCAAGCAGCTACCCCTGCAAACACACACGCACACATGGACGCATACACACCCACACCCATGAGCACAGTGGAGCTGTGGTCCCACCAGACTCCATTTTAACAGCTTCACATCAAGACCATACAGAGCCATATCTCTCTCTATCTTTTTCTCTTTCGTGTAATGGCTTTTCTTCTCCTCTAATCATGGTGAATGCAGACCAGAGGACAGGGTCAGGGCAAGATTTAATTAAATGAGACAAAGAAAGACTTGTTAAATATGAGGGCTGAAGTCCATTTACCACAAATGAATCACTTTCTTGATTGCAATTTGTGTCTCTAAAATACAGGACTGACTATGTTCCATCAGCATAATTACTGAAAGATAAGCAGATGTAACTGCCGTCCTGTCATTATGCTGCGGCAGTTATATTGGCCATACTTTCCTTAAAATAACAATCACTCTTTCTTTTAAAAAATGTAATTTGTGTGCCCACCATTAGGGTGGGTCACTCTCACAGCAACTATGCATACCCCTAGTGGCACCAAAAACAAGTGAGGGTTCAGAGTTGGAGCACAATTTCAAGCTGAACCAGCCACCATTAGTTGAAGTCTTGCATGTAAAAGAAACAAGATTACAACAGAATTCACAAAAGTAGATTATAGCCAGAGTTTTTTTTCACCATGCATTTTTAAAAGCGTCTTGAGGCCTACGAGGAGGAAAATGAGACAGTGACGAATGCTTGCCAGTACATATGTACGGAGACACAAAAATTGTCTTCGACAGTATGCCTACCTTTTTCTCCATGTTGACCAGACAATGGACCCGAGATCACATGAGCTCCTAAACCAAGATTTTTTTTCCATTCACAAAGTCTTTAATTGAGCCATGACAATCCTATCAAACATTTAGAAGATGCATTTAGAAACTCTGCCCCAGAGAAGCCAAGCCCTTGTGAATCACTGTATAATAATGTGATATTGCCCTTGCCGTTAGATGCACTTTGGTAGTTTCTGAACAAGAGGGTACACACGGTTTTGTCCACAAAACTACTCATTACTGTTTTGCAACAAAAGGTATCTGAACTGTGAACCCAATTCCAAAAGGTTGGGATGCTGTGTAAATGGTAAAAAACAAACAGAATGTAATGATTTGCAAATCTCACGAAGTCATATTTTATTTACAATAAAACAGAAAACATATCACAAACGAGACATTATTATAATATTATAATTTTATTATAATAGAGACACTATTATTATTACAAAAATATATTTGAATTATCATTTTGAATTTGGTGGCAGCATTTTCTCAAAAATGTTGGGACAGGACAACAAAGGACTGAAAAAGTAAATGGCTAGGATTTGACAACTAATTATGTTAATTCTGCAGAATTAAGTTATGTCAGTAACATGACTGGGCATAAAAAGGCAAAGTTTCAGCATTTCCTCAGTGTAATGTTCTTTAATGCAAGATTGCAAACACTTTGAATAGCTCATAATTTACAATACATAGATATCATCCAAATATTCCAAGAATCTGGAAAAAGGTCAGAAATCAATATTGGAACTGTAATCTTGTAATCCCACTCAGTCCCCACCTCCCAAAGTATAAATAATATGATCTTAGGGGAAAGGTACATTACACTCACTTTTCTGAGAAAATACAGTATGTGCATATTCATACCATCTTCATTCTTCATTTCAGATGAGAAAATAAAAATTTTAAAAATTACTTACTGAATGATGGAATGATGGAATAAGCAATATAATATAGTTCTGTCAAGAGAAAAAAAACACCCTTGAGGGCATCCCAATGATAGCATTTATTTCCTGAAAGTTTTTCTTTTTACTGAGAGTGTTAAAATTAATGGGCAATAGACAAAAAAGTGACTTCTTGGGCTTAGCAATAAAGGCTAAAATCTAAATGCAGTGAAGATGAGCTAAATGAACTGCTCATGCTTAAAACTGGAGACATGCCTCAAGTGCCATATTACAGAAAGCATTACAAAGATGAATGGAGGCAGAGAACTGGCTAAACAAGTCTACAGACGTCGTTGCCGACTATTGCATTGTACTGAATGAGTCACATGTCACTGGCATAATATGGGAGTATAGCAGCATCATATCAGATTTGACGTGTGAATTGCAGAGCATGATAGCAAATAAATGACAATACAGAAGCAATGGCACACAGCATAATGTATCAGTTTAGATGACTGGCCTGAGACAAGCAGATAAGGAAGCAGCAGAAATAGCTGCCAGAAGGCTGTCGTTAAAATCTGAATCTACGCAAACAAAACAAAAGAAAAATCTACAATGACACTAACACAAATACTGACATTTTTAAATGAGATGCTATAGGTGAATATGTTATTTGATTAAAAAGGTAACAAGGAATCAGTTATACATACAAATATTTGCTGATATCTTCAGATCAGAAATTTAGCTGTACAGTGACAGATCTAAAATGTAATTCATCATTTATAGAAATGATTACATACTTATTGTTTAATCAACAAATTACTATGACATATTTTTCCAAAACATGTTCAGGACATTTTATAGCAAAATACAACAAAGCTGTGAAACCAGCAACATACTGGGAAATTGCTATGTACAATCCATCAAGATGTCGAATTTCATGACTTATTCTAGATATTCTAGAAGCTGAAAGTCCTGCAGCTGAATGTGGTTTTGAGTAAAACAGATTAAGAATGGGTCTAACTGCATTAGTCAGTGAGATCTCATGTAAATATGAACCACAAATGTAGCTATTAACACAAATTACATTGACACATAGTATATAGACTGGTGTTTCTAGGGTCTCAAAATGGGTAAATCTGGGGTCACAAAACATGTAAGGCCCACTGACCACATTAAAACTCTGACTCACTGTAAGCTGTATTTTTTTCAGAGGTCCTGATGTACTCGCCATCAAGAACTGATTTGTACTCCAACACTGCCAAGTCATCGAGACTGTGTCACTAATACTCATCAACATTAAATCTGCTTCAAACTGGTTTTGATGTGTGACAACGCCCATTATAGGAATTTGCCTTTACACAAAACTTTTAACTTGTAACTGTAATTTTTCTCTTTGTCTAATAAAACCTTTGAACACTAGATTGGTGAATCTGACCTCTCCTTGAAGAGAGGTCACTCACAAAGATCAAGACATAGAGTATCGGAGACAATATTTTCAGTGATACATTTTGAAAAATACAACTGATTACAAACCGATTTAGAAGAATAAGCATGTGTCACGGATTCCCATGTGTCCTCAGTCCCTCTTATCACATGTTACAGCATGTTTGTGCTGAGGTCTGACCATTTTTCACTACAGTTTAAGAGAAGACATGATTCGGATCTGATTCATGCAAAAATGGTTGTTGGGACCAAAACTCTCATTTCTGTCTATAGTATCTTATCTAAAAGAGTTATTATAAAAGCATGGCCTGTGCACTGCTTGAGTTTTTTTTCTTGCTATGAGCGAGCACTCCTGAAGGATATTCATAAGGTGCAGATTCCTCATGGGACATGATTTTCCTGGGCCTGCTCCAGCTCTGTTCCTTTCTCCTTGCCTCTGCGTGTTTTAAATCCAGCACGTATCTTATCTGATGGGCTGAGTTTTTAATTACTCCAAATCTCTGCTCTCCTCTGCTGGCATATGCTTTGGTCTTATTTACTCTCCGTGCACTCCGCAACACGGCATCAATAATTCTCTAAGAACCTCTGCACGTTTCCAGAAAGAAGAAACTCCAGCTCGCAAAACTTTATTTTTGTTTTCTTTCATAAACGCTACAGCTCTCTCAGTAGAACGTGTGTGCTGGATTAATTATCCGGATGACATTTCCTTTAAGAGGACCCAGGCAGGCTTGTGAGATTTCTCATACGGCGAGGGGGATCAAAACACTAATGTGGCATTTTAAAAATAATAATAATAAAAAGGCCAATAAAAACAAACAAGGGGGAAAAAAATCCTCATTAGTCGTGGTCGTTTGAGGTGATATTTGAACATTGCCGCTAAAAATAATGTAACATTGGGTATTATGAGTACACAAACCCTCATTGGCGCAGAGCCACAGACGGTGTCTGGCAAGGCGTCAGTGAGGATCTCTGTACTGAAGTGGGTTGCTGTGATGTGTGAGGGGGCTTAAAGCAGCTCAGTGATGGCCCATGCTGCGCTTGCAGGCCTGGGGGGAACAGCAGCATGAATGGAGAAGATTTGAGGCCGGTTAGGCCGCTCTAACAGACTGCAAAATCTACCATAAACAGAACAGTCACTCCTTAAGTTAAAGCACTGTTGCTTGCTTTAGACTCTCTTTCAGGCAGAATTCTCTCTCTCTGTAAAAAGATGCCATGTAATAGGGGGTGGGGAAAAACTGTTGAACTTAAAGTCATGGTTAGAAGAATAAAATGAGTTTTTAGCCGCTTCTGGGGCTTATAGGAGAAGGACTAGCAGCCGTTTGATGAAAAAAAGTCAATTGCTTTCGCGGAAACGTGTGATTAGAAAAAAGATGAAAAAGAAACTTTGGCTGCAGTACTTCAAAAAAGTAGTAATACTGGAAGTGGAGCTCTGATTCTCTCTCTCTCTCTCTCTCTCTCTCTCTCTCTCTCTCTCTTTCTCTCTCTCTCTCTCTCTCTCTCTCTGGCATAATTTCAGTTCTGAACTGCAAGATCTTGTGATTTCCTAAGATACTACACATCACATTCCATTCCTAAAAATATGTTATAATGCTATAATATTGCTGCTGCACTTAATTAAAATTTCCATTTCGCTTTCTGCATGATGCAACATTTAGTGAGCTATTACTATGATACATATTGCCTAACAGTGTCATTATGCATTGCCATAATTAGGCTTAATACAATTCACATTCCACTATATCCCTATTCTGCCCTAATTTGATCAACTGCAATTTTGCTCAAAACACAGTGCGGCGTATCACTGTCTCAAATATTTGTAGAATTGTGCCTCCAGGGGGGAAAACGCATGGCAATAGCTGGATGCAGAAAATCTCCTCCTCCGTCACTCGCCCACTTCAGAAAGCAGCCAATGATTCTTCCTGGAGACAGGCAGGAGCCAGGGGGTAGCATTAAATATTTCAACACAAGTCTTGCTCTATGGGCCTGACAGGTAGAGGAGCAGGTGTTGGCAGCATCGGCACAAGAGTTGTACCCAAAAATCACTGGAGCTCAGCCAGATATAAACATGCAAAGTGCACAGGTGCAGATAGAGAGAGAGGGGGAGAGAGAGGGAGAGAGATAGAGATAGAGAGGGAGAGAGAAATGAGAGAAAATGATAGGAATGAGAAAATCATATAATAATCATAAAAAAGAAAATATCCTTTCATGGGTGGTCTGCATGTGCTCATTCAGTAATGATGGTGGCTGGAGAATGGCAGGGGTGCTATAAGCTTTTACTGCTGCTATTAAACATGTATTAAGGAAGGCACACTGCCTAGGGACAAGTGACATGCATTTCATAGCATAAATGTCACCTCTTGCAGCTCCTGCTATATGGGGGAAATGAAAGTTCAGTTTTGGGGATAGGAGTGCATTTATATTGCAAATATCAACCTGCTTTTAGATTGGCTGAGAATCTAAAGTGTCATTATATGCTAGCATTTATAAATGTAGGGCTGGGTTATAACTCATTCCTTATTAAGGGCATTTCCTTGATTCTCAAAGGCAGACAGATTATAATGTATAAACTTGCAATCCAACTAAAATAAAGCCAAATGAACAGTAGGGAGACCTGTAATTGCTCTTTTACACTCTTATGCGTGCCAGAAAATAGGTCTTTGTGTGATACCATTAAGCAGACTTTCAAACCTAAGTTTGCAAAGCAAATTTTTATTGGTTTGGGAAATACATGTGCCTGTGAAACAGTTGTGAATTCCAGGAGCTACTCCATTTACATAAGACAAGAGGTGATGGTCTGGTAGAAGGGGGCGTGTTTGTGGGCGGGGTGCTACTTGCTTGGACAGTATGACTCCAGAGACTCCAAAGTTAAGAAATAATACACATCAAGTTTTAAGTCCATGAATGTCACCAGTTCACCTCATGCGTGCATTGTTACTATGGCAACAAATGCAAACATGCAAGCAAATGCTACTATGGTTTGACTAACCACACTTGGTCATTTGTAGCTTCTGAAGTCTGGATTACAGCCAGTAAGTTTCTTCATACTTTTATGTTTCTTACACTCATCACACTTCGGCCATGATTTTAGAAACTAAAATGGTTCTATGACATCACTCAATGGACCCTCAAAGGCACCTCTTCTTTAAAAGAGTGCATAATTTAGTAGTAAGCTTTGATCTTTCCTTTAATGAGGGGTAAATACTGTGTCCCATTTACGCTCACTGGTTAGTACATGCAATAAATATATGCTTCAATGCAATGTGCCATATACCTGTACCCTGCAGCAATCTTACGCAACACATGCATTAATACACATTTCAAAGTGTAAAACACATAAATGCCTACTTCTTTTCAATCTGAATATACATTTAGGCAGTTGGCTATATGCAGAGATTAGGTGATAGGTACGCGTGGGAGTGTAATGATGAGGCAGAGGTGGTGCTTGGCTTTGAAAGCAGTGGTTATGTAACATCAGCTCCTGCCTGTCACAGATGTACTGATGCTCCGGTGTAGCATTATCAGTCTCTGACTCTGTGGAGTGTACCATGTGGAAGCACTTCCAGGTCAGTACTTCCCTGTGCCGGGAATCAACTCCAGACCGCAGCTTCGTGTGCTGCATGCTTCTGGTTCTTCTGGGCTTGCTCTAAGCTGTCGTGAGTCATCCTGGTGAAGGATCACACTGCCTGAGGTAGATTTGTGATACTAGAGAAAAGCTAACATGACAAGTCAATATCGCTTTGTGCGTAATGGCGTATGCTATGTGTGGAAAGCTCTACTTTTCTAAGGGACACAGATTCTAATGCTTGTCCCCAAGAGAGACTAAGAAAAATGCAAAAACATGCAGGTAAAGTGCACAAAGTCTGAAATCTGAAAGGTTTTTATAACCCAGCAACCTTATTCTAGCTTGAGGTAAGTGTGACAAAGAAACATTTTTAAATGTTCCCAACATTTTAACCTTCTTTACAAGAACTTTCTACAATGTGAATTGTGTAGTTGCTACTTAACCTTTTACTAATGTGCTTCCAATGGCAAAGGCCCATATAAACATAATGCAGTACTATAAAGGAGCCACAGATCGGAGATGGAAAACAGTCTGAAGAGGTGAGTCTTATGTCACGAAAGAAAGATCAGAGTGTAGATTATACCTAAGAAAAAGCTAATTTAATGAAGCACTAGCATACTAAAGGGATGAGGGACATTACTGATGTAGAAGAATTGGGCTGCAGTGCTAAGCTGTAGTTCTGAATCACAAGTGGGGGTAAAGAAAGATTGATCTCTTTAAGGCTTCGAAACCAGAGTTCTGCTTGACTTGTTTCAAGTGGAGTGATCTTTGGAATGAACTTGTGCTTTTGCAGACCAGATAAGTAAGCTTTCAGATTTTTCAGTACAGTCCGGAAGTGACCAAGGCTTAGGTGAAGACGTATGTATCCTCTGATGTCAACAAAGATAATGTGCTTCTTTTGTAGACCTGGAACCTAACGTGAGTAAGCAGAGCTTTTTCAAGGCTAACTGCTTAATCTGTATTTCATAGGGAAAAGGCCCACGGAGATTTCTTATACAACCCAGATGGTCCCATATAAACTGGCTTGCCAAACCCACCTGGTTCCTCCCCATCTACAACTATGCTTCAACCACTCTGAGCCTGAATGCCCAGGCAGATATTCTATATTATCTTTACAACCTTATGGCCTAGCCTGATCTTCTCTTGGCTGCTGTGAGTGAGGAAGCCAAAAGAGGCTTATTGCACTCCAGCTCATGGACCCTGCTCAAATTCAGCCATGCAAGTAGCCAGTCACAGACCTCACTCACGTTTTCTTAAGTGCAATGTAGAGGTCACATTTGTCTTGACCAAATTCCTCAATGAATAGCCTAGAACAAATAAGTCATAACTATGGTTTCAGAAGCACAATCCTAGCTCCAGCCAGGTGACATCTATGCCAAGACACCAGCAAGCCGAAAAACAACCCCCACCAGATTTCATCCTTTTTCCTGCTTTCTTCTCGCCTGTTCTTTTTTCTCTCCCCTCCTTTTGCTCTGTCCTTATCTCGGGGTGGGGGCGTGCAGTGATGAAGGACTTTAATTGTATGTCAGTACGCCCTGTGGTGTGGCTGCATCATGCACGGCTGGCCTTCTCTCTCGCTCGCATATCTCTCCTTCATTACGCTCGTCCAATCCTGCGGGCTGTGCTGCTCTCCAGGCGGCTACTTCATTAGCGTGAATCTGGCATACGGAGGGGGAGAGAAGAAGAGCGAGGGAGAAAGAAAGAGAGAGAGGCAAGGAGACAGACCAAGGGAAAGAGAGAGAGAGTGAGAGAGAGAGTGGGGCTGTAGCTGCCCCAAGCAGTAGTCTTCCTCTTACCCTGCCCTGCTGCCTCGCTTGCCCTGTCGACTATAATAGACTATTGATTTTCAATCCACCGTCGGATCAGACTCCACTTTTACCATTCACTCATGATATTAGCTGTCTATTAACTGTGAGCTCCCTGTCCTAACAGCTTGTCAGGATGCTGGCATTACCCGTCCCCTTCTAACTGCACAACTATGGCCCAATCAACTGATTAGGCTCAAGAGCAGTGCACCACAAAGCAACACTTCACTGGTCCACAAGAGTTGTTTTTAACTTAATAACATAAAGGTGAGTTGCTTGGGGCGGGGGGTGAGCTCTGTACACTCAAATAGACTATTACACTGAGTGCAAGTCTGTGTTAACTGAGGTAAAGTGGCTTTGTCACTCACCTTATTTTCTGCTCCATGTTCAAATATTGTAAGATGTCCAAGCCCCCCCCCCATTGATTAGTTGACGTTAAATGCACTTTCAGGAGAATGTGTTGTTTCCACAGGACAGTGTATATATATGAAAAAATACAAGCAATTATCAAGCAATTATGTCTAGAAGAAATATATTTTTTTTTAATTATTTTAAATCCTTCCATACCTTTGTGTGTGTTAACACCCAGCCCTAGTAAATACATTTGCATGTGTTATTAAGTGAAAATAAATGCACATCTGCAAAATTGATTGCACAATTTGTATATTTTGACAACTTCAATCTAATGAAAATAGGTATGTCGTCTGTACAGGATGCATACATTATTTAATAAAGTCAACCTGTAATTTTACCATGGGTGTAAAAATTTTGTATCACTTTTGTTTGAATTGCTGAGACAGATTTGTCTAGCTCACCGAGTTTAGTTTATTATAGTTATTCTTAGCTTATTGTTGGTCTTAACTGAAGCAATGCACCATAGAACAGAATATAAATTACATGATTTCCATGGACAGAAAATGCTATTTGTGATTATAACATACTAATCAAACGAGCATCTTTCCATGACACCTGATCATCTGTTAAGGCAACTGTGTGTGTGTATGTGTGTTCTGCACAGCCCCATGGGTGACGAGTCAGATGCTGAGTGCTGGCTGAGCCCATGAAGTGCCAATGGACCTTGCTGATTGCTAATAGATCTATAATGAAACAGGGTCTCATCTCTGAGCAATAACAGTCAGCGGCACTCATGGAAAATCTTGCCTGCCTTTCACCAGCAACAAGGCCTGGCCCTAGGTTTGTAAAGTGCATTTATTTGCGATAAAAACTCCTTTTAAGGAAGTGAAAATGGAAGGAAATGGTGCTTCTACACACTGTGAGTGTTTTTATAAGGGTGGGTTTTGGTTGGGTTTTATTATGTTGCACAGAGAAGGTGCTCTCTGAAGCAACATGCCATGCCTCTGTGACAGCAAAATGAAGCCGTTACAATAAAAGCTCAGTACAACACCTTCTACACTAAAATCTCCTCTGTTTGGCCTGTTGCAGTGTGATTGCTGGAGTTAAGTTCAAGTCAACACCTGCACCAGGAAAGCACTTAGCAAATTCATGCTAAAGCAAAATGAATAAACAAGGCAAACTTATTTAACCCTTTGAGGATGAATGTCATGCCAATTTTTGTTACAACATCTGAGATCCCAACACACTGAAAGCTAGCACATATTTTATCACTTGGAGCATCACTTAGAATCAACTAGAATCTTTTCAAATTGCAACTTCACTGCACAGCTCAACATCTTAAATGAGAACACCAACCCTTAATTCCATCCTGTCAACTAACAAACTCCTGTGCTTATACAACGGCACCTCTCTGGAGTACTAAACAGGGCTTCTGATGATATACTGTATTTGCATACTGTATAAATCCTGTTACTAAAGAACAACACTGCATCTTTGATGTGATGGGTGATCTATATTGTCTACCCATTAAATCAGTGTACACAGACCAGAATTTACTGACCATTTCTTTTTTCTTCTGCTTTGTCATTGATTGGTAGGCAATAAGAGAATCCAGATGTTCTAAATTTGCTTTTTAATCACTAAAATCCCTGAAAGCAACGACATTTTTCACAAGGACCTCCCCCTCACTGCCCGCCCACAAGTCCACCCACAAATCTGTTCAATTGCTCAGGTTCATTAGCACTGCTTTGTTATGTTAACGCCTAAGGAAAGGTGACTGTATATGTATTTGAACAGTGCAGCTTTTCATGTGTGTTGTTTCAACACAGCTTCTAAAATATTTCCATTGGCAAAGGAAAAATGTTTTCTTTAAGATGAAAAAAACAAAACAAATGCATTTCAAGGACAGCTGTGAGCAGACTGGGGTAAGAAACGTCTATGAGCACAAACAATAAATGCCTTCCGACTGTGCTGATACAAAGGCTCACAGGCCTGTAGCAGAGACATCAAGGGATGTTTATAAGTTCATAGAGAAGTTCAGAGTTCAGAGATTTCATTTGAATTGCTTCATTTTGTCTTTTTCTTACCAGACATTCCATCTGTAACATTAAACACTTGTAGACAGTGTACTGTATAATTGTATTATATAACAATTATTAACAATTATATCAATTATATTAACAATTAAAAATACTAAGAGGTCTACAGGCATAGTCTTAAAATAGCTAACAAATGATTGTTTCCAAGCAGTGCTTTATCAAATCAGTTTGTCTGTTTTTAATTAGGGTTAATTGCTTTGATAAATCCAGACCTCAAACTAAAATGGTAAGCTGGGAACAGAATGTTGAATAATAGAGAGATAATGATTAATTAGATTATAATACTTCCGCTCATATCTCATAACTTATGAATCTGCAAGTGTATACTGCAGACTGTCTATGAATCATGTATGCACCTGATAAACCCCTTCCTTGCCCCCACCCATTCACCCACTCACCCTCCAAGATAACATTTCTGACCTTGTTCCCAACACCATCTCTACAGGCCTGCAGAACACTACTGTCTATTGATTTTTAGTGATGGCCTCCAACTGCTCTGTGGGCTCGATCTCTTCTGAGGCTATGGAGCCATAAAACACAGTCCCTGTGTGACTGTACCTCAGAACGTTGGCTTAACCTTAAGCTGGTGATGGGTTGGTTGATACAAAAAAAAAAATAGATCTAATGCCAAAAGAAGCAAGGTGTGTGACTTACATTGCATCCAGAACCTTTACTGCAGCATAACTTTCACTTACTAGCATGTAACAAGATTTTGTGCTAAACAATTGGTAGCTCACATACATACTAATTGGTAATATATGGCTTTAAATTCTTTAAAATAGGCTATATGCTTACTAAACAATTTCATTTTTCCACACAGAATGTATGGACATAAGGAGAAGTTTAGTCCTTGGGGCCAGACAGCTTGATACTCTAGCATATGTCCAGAGCAGATCTTTTCCTCCTAGTGGCCATACGCTGGCGTTCACACCCACTGTGAAAACCCCAGTACTCAGACTAGCACAAGCTGTTCTAGGCTTGAGGTCAGTACCTTTTTTTAGGTAGCAGTCATATTTACATTATACTGTCGTAGAGAAAGGCTAATGTAGGGCAATGGACAGGGTAAAAAAACCCCAAAAAACCCAGGTCCATTTTCACCCTAAAAATGATTCTCCAAAAGTTGTTTTTTAAACAAAGGAGGTAGAATTGTGAACAAAAATGCAATGGGTATTTTTTCCAGTTATATTAATCTCCTCTATTAAAATAAACTGTCTTAGAGTTTGTTCTATATTTTATATTAATGAGTGTTCTTCAACTGTTGGATAGTTGGGTGCATTAATAAAAGCACTTTAACATCTACTGCTGCATATCCCCAGATGATCAACCATTTTGGGTTCATTTGTTTCTACAACTCTCAGAGATAGCATTAGTCTAAATAAAGGATTTTATTTGGTTCTTGGTGTGAACACATGGTTCAAAGCAGTTTTGGAGCTACTCTCTTACAAGAGGGGAGGTACATTCACAAGTTGCCCTACTAGACCAACACATACAATATATACAATGTAAGAAAATTCACAAAACATAAATGACTCATATGAACTGTAAAACATTACATTTTATTAGTTATTAACAGTCCACTGTCACCTCTCTTGTTTTCTCCTGTCTTAGTACTGCTACCATCCTGCCTCTGATTTGGCCCATTTCCTCTTCATCTGATCTGTCCTAATCATCCGTCTCATATTTTTCTCTTTTATTGAATGTAATTTTCTTGTCTGTTAAATTCTTTCTCTCATTTAATAGTCATTTTCGTTTTGGTCATTAGTGTTTAAAGCTGAAGGTTTTGGTTGAATCACAAAAAGATGTGTGTAAGTGAAACCAAAGCTGAGATAAATATAGAGCTTTTATGTTGTGTCTTCAGTTCTGCCGATTGGGGCGTTATCATTTGTTGTTTGCATGAATGTTATTGAATGACAGCCTTTCCTTGTTATATGGTCCTGTTTTGTACCAGGAATGGGACCTACTGTAAAAATACTGCAACTAGTTCATTCGTTTAACACATCCCAGAATCCCATTATGAAGATATATTTTTTACTTTTATTATATGTCTTTGAACCCCTTGAAAGATGGGGCCTTGGGAAACCCCTTATCCTATACCTTTGTTATCACCACCTCTGGTTCTATGAATAAAACACAAATTGACATTACCTTATGATGGTTCTTCAAAGAGGTCCTTTAAGAATCACTCATAAGATTATATAGGGAACAGTGGTTCTTCTATCACACTCTTTTTGCCAGCTTTATTTTTAAGATCATAAAGGTCATAGCAAGAGCTTCCCTCAGCAGGCAGGGCCTCAAGTCAGGCCAAACTCTCACTGACAGTAACTTCATCTGATGCAGTATGATAGGTCTGAGGCGGGTTGACTGCACATAGTCTGTTAAGCTGTGAAGAGGCAGTTCACAGTTCAGGCTACCTGAGGAGCCAGATGGAGCTACTCCAAAAGATATTACAGCTCAGCTTTAAAATAATAACAGTCTGAAGCATTGGGCTTGCAGATACCATTTTTTACATTACTATTATTTAATAACAGTATACACTAAGCAATCACAACAATAAAACATGGAGAACTGAGTGGCACAGATGTTCTCCTTATCTTGTTACATTGACAGTGAAGTGGTGTGAGACATGTGGTTTCAAGTATCATTTCTTAAAGCTGAAGCTGGGAAAGTGTAAGGATCTCTGCCAAGGGCCAAATTATGATAGTAAATAGGATATCTGACTGGATCAGAGTATCTCCAAAACAGTAGGTCTTGTGGGATTTTTCCCAGCATGCACTGGTCTGTATGTACCAAAAGTGATCCAAGAAAGGACAACTAGTAAAACAGTGACATGGTTGTGGGCGACCAAAGGGAGCAAAGGCTAGCCAATCTCAAAAAAAGCATATACTGTACAAAAATTTTAACACTGACTTTGATAGAATGAAACACACTGCACCACAGTCAGGGCTATTCGGTTTGAATAAGGGGGAACTACGCAATATTTGACAGGTGGTTTAAAAACTATGTATATCTAATGTTACAATGGTTTGTATGAAAAAGAAAAATCAAAATCCAATAAAACTCCAAATTGTCTCTCTTCTATCCTGCTTCTTTTTGATCTGGCTTACAAAGAGAATGTAAAATAGCGCCATGTGTGACTTGTGTTCGCTTCTGTCCCTAGGTTTTATCTGTGTAGGGTAGGGAGCTTTCCTCATGCTTGTGTTTGGTGTGTGTATGGCTGCTGGTTGTTATTGCCCCAAGGTCAAATCTGCTTGGATTGCTTCAAAATTCATTTAGGAATAAATGGACATATGTGTGTACAGAAGGATGCGCTGCATCTATGCATTTGGGCTTTAAGCACTCATTCATCTGTTTCAGGCATGTGTCTTTTGTCTTGTAGTGGCCATATGAATGAGCCTCTGCTGGGTCTCAATGGGCAACAATGGAGAACTAAAGTTTTGAAAAACAGTAATATATTCATAAATAATAAAATACTAAAATGTTTCCACCATTACCAAAGCAGTGAAAGTATGCATTGGCACCTGCTCTCAATAAACATACCTCCTATTTTAAACGGATAAGAACGGCTGCTAAAAAAGTAGTGTTAAGTGTGAATCTAGAACAAGATATATGCATTTTTTCTGCTGAAGGTCTGAACATTAAAAGTAGGCTCCTAAAGCTGCTGCCTTGACACTGGAAGAACAAGTGGTGAAGATTTAAGTGTGAAAACAAGCTGTCTATGATCAGGATAGAAGAATATGTGCAAATAAAGAACGCTGTAATGTGCACCACTTACAGAACAGTTAACAGAAGGGGGGCCCACTTACAGGAACAAGTGAATAAAACTTACGCCCACTTGCACTCAGCCTGGCCTCGAGCTCACAAACCTCAGAATGAGAGTAAAATAGGCTACTGCTGAGCCAGGCTGAATATGGGTGGGTTTTTCTGAAAACAAGTTTGGATGCCCTAACCCAGAAAACAAGAGAAAATGAAAAACGCCTTAAGTTAGCAGCAGCTTCTGCAATGTATCTTTCATTCCAGACATGATCTAGGGCATCAGTAATGTGAGTTAGCTTCTGGAAAAAGGAAACAAACATGCAAATCAAAAGGGGACCCCCCCAAGTCCATGCATGTCTCCCCTACAATGGGAGCACTATTCCTGGACACAGAAGAGAAACAGATGTATGGCTCCTTCAAAGGGGCAGTTCCCTGAAAAGTGCCAGGCACGTGCTAGAAAAGGGGTTCAGCTGATACATGCCCCCCAAAACATGGGAGACTTTCTCCCAAAACAGAAAGGCACTGCAGGTCACTTGCCTAGAAGAGAGCTCTTCCCAACACAAGACTGTATATGAAATTCCCAACACCCTGAGGAAAAGAGAGAAAAGGAGATTTGAGGATAAATCCTGTGGTTTTTCCAACATCACAAGTGTGAGCTCACAGTGACCAGCAAGACAATTAGCAGCCACATCAGCCCAGAGTCACGACAAAATAACCTTCCCTACCCAGAGGTGCTAGGAAACCAATATAGGCATCAGCTCAGTTGTAATCATCACTGATTGCTTCTCATCCAGGCAGAACAGGGAAGCAGAACAGCAGAACAGGAAGGTTTCCGAATGTTAGGTAGATTAGCCAGTAAACTGTGAGCTTTATTGGGGTAATCATGACAGCCCTTGAATACAGGAAAACATTTAATTCTTGTTTTGTGAAAGACACACTAACGATACATTCACCCACATGGATTGCATAGCATAAACGTATGCTAAATATGATCATGACAATCAACTGGACTACTATGGTATAACATTGTCAGATTAACCACAGTGCCAAAGTTTGTATAACCCCCACTCCTGACAGTACTGTTAAACTCTGTGTTGTGAAGTGTGTGCATGTTTGTAAAGTCCCATAGAAACGAAAAAAGAAAGAGATCTCTCCTACACAACAGTGTAATGGAGCATAAAGACAAAGGAGATATCTGTTTCAGTCTGCTCCATCTCAAATTCAAAATACCATGTTCAGGTGACTCCACTCTGCATAATTCCAATACTGGGTCAGCCCCTCATCTGAGAAAAGAGCGGTGACGTTAGCACACTGCTTTACCAACACCCACAACCCCACCTGGCACACAGCCTCTATCACGGGAGAACAGTTGTGACGAGCTAAAAGAAACAAAAAACAGGCCTGTCCTCAAACGAGCATGACAATTCATGACGAGGATGCGGAGGAGTCCACTCTGCCCAGCACTCTAAAGAGATCAGCAGATGAACGACCCTCTCTTGCCAATCCATACACTCCCACAAAGTGCTTCATTTGCACTGCGCCTGACTCACCGTTTGGCGCAAGACAGTGAGAGAATAATGGAATTTGACGATCTATTGTTTTCTTCAGGCACAGACATTATCCAGATTACAACAAAATTCTGCAATCAACATCTTATGAAGAGACCAAAAGAAATATTCCTGCAAAGTTCATTTCATTGCTTTATCAGGGCCTTGAAAAGTATGAATATGTGCAGAGGTCCAGAGCAATGCGCAGGAGGCGCTATCCCCAGCCAAGCCTAATTAGCAACCCTTCAGACGGTGGGCACGGAAAGGAGGCGGGCAGGATTGTGGAGGAAAGCATTCTCAGCATGGCCCCCTGAAATACAGATAAAAAGCAAGACCCTGGGGACAGACTCTAAAACAAAACACAATCTGGCCCAAACCCCCTACCTGTGCCTGGAGGCTGCATGGTAGAGCACAGCCAAGGCTCACTGCTAACTGGGCAGCGGACATGAGCTTCCTGCTCCCGCCAAAGCTATTACACCCCACTTCAACCCAGCCCAGAACAGCAGAAGGTGACGGAGAGGTGGCAGGAATCAGCCAGCTAAAAAGACATGGGAGGACAAAACGTAATTGGCAAGCTAACCAGCTTCTCCTGCCCAAAAATGCAATCAAAACTAACAAAGTAGAGGCGAGGCTCATCCCCTCTACTCCCTGCACATTAATCCATATGCTTGTCTTCACTCAGGAAGTGAGGAATAAAAAGAGATGGGTGCGAATTCAGAGTGAACATTTCTTTTGATATTGGCTGAGTGTAAAGAAGCCTGTAATGCTTTAGTGTTAGGAGTTAAAGCACTTTTGATGCCCATTGGCTGGAATCATGCCAGTGGCACTATTTCATTTCCAGATGTGCTACAGCAACAGCCTTTCCATGTATCGTCTTGAACAACAAAGTGCAACTGTCTGGAAAAGAGAAAGAGGAAGCCCTCCAGAAAATTCAATAAAGAGGCTGCACTGATGCCAAAGACTGTGGCAGTTGGAAAGGAAAGGCCCACTGGTGTAAAACCCACATGCATCCTCCACAACACACACTGAGTTCTCAAGAACAGTTTGCTCAGACATTTGAGTCCCACCCACTCCACATGCCTCGAGATAAATTTGCAAAAAAAGACCAAACCATATTAATCATGTAAATATTTCACCCTCCTCCAAGAACAAGAACACTGACACACACACATGCAGTTTGCATGTAATTAGGAAATACAAAAACAAATGATTACGTTTTGGATCCTATTCTGTATGTACAAAGGAAGCTAATAGGACTCCTCATCATCATGCACAAATGTCGTTTTGGGTTCCACCATCAGTGTGCTGGGGAAGGAGGGGGCGCGGTGGGTGGCGAAACAGTAGAAGCTCTCCGTCTGTCCCCCAGGTCCCCTCCTGTGCTCGCACACACAGGGTCCAAATGCAATTTATAGCAGGAATCAGAAAGTTTGCTGCTCAGCTCCTGGGCTGGAGAAATGGGGTTATCACCTCCATCTCTACGCTGGTGGGGGACGCAATAAAATCATACCACAGCAACGGGGCCCCAGCAATGAGATTTGCAGGACAGCTGTAAATGTTCAATAGCTCTCTCTCTCTCTCTCTTTCTCTCTCTGATGCAAGAGCACTCTGGCATTTAATGCCACTTCCCTTCAATGGCAGAAACTTTTACATGCATGTGTTTGGGAGGGTTATAGAATTTAATACAGGGCATAAGAGAGCCAGTGTATCTGCAGCTCAACAGACACAAATCTGTCTCTGTGGGTTTGTTTGACGGCCACAGTTTTAGCTTAAAACTGGACTAAGGAGTTTTTTTAATTGCGAATCTGAATTTGCAATGCTATTTTTCCTGCAATGTTATTTAGTTAAATTACATAGGAATTGCTGGAATGGTTTACAGAACTACTCATACACAGTGAATTATTTAAGCAAACTGAAACTGAACATTCAAAGGCATGGTGGATTTAAATTACATTACTTGATCAAAAGCTTCAATCTGTTTAGTTTAATTTTCTTTAACATATTTCAACATAGTAACACATATATACAAAAACATACAAATATATATATATACAGTAATATAACTATATAATGACTATAATGGCTATAAAAGCAATAAATAGGCTTTTTGCTCTGGTGAGTGAATGCTACATGGTACACATGCACCATTAAACTCTTTCCTTAAAAGAAGATTTAAATGTTCAGCTATTAAGGTTTGTTCATTATGTACTTAACTTTTAGTTGTTTTTCCTAGGTATTCACATTTAAGAAACATACTGTATGAGTTAAACTACCACTATTGATAATTTAGTATAAGCAATATTAGTAATCCACAAGGAAACATCATGAAGCCACAAGAGCTATTATAACAAGTAGCTTCCCTTATCGTCAAATCTTGCTTTCTCTCACAGGTTGGAAAAAAGGCATTACTACTGGTCCAGGATCAGTATCTTGCCCTTAATAGGTTTAGAGGCGAAGTGCTTAACGATCACAATCTGACTCAACAATACTCAGTGCCCACTGAGCCATCCATCACATTGGAAGACCTGGCTGAGCACATCATATTTGTTGAGACAGATGCTTCATCTCAATAAGAGGGTCCCCTTGCTATTGCATTTGGAAAGGGATGAATATGGAAATCCATTTGGAAAGGATATGATATTTTTTATCGCCCGTCTAGCGCGACACAAACTGTATCAATATCCTCCTATCTTGGCATAATGAATCACAAACCAAGTGCATTGTGCTGCATCTTAGAAATGCCAATGCATAAATAATGCAGGGGAACAGCTTTTGTGAGTCGCATGTCTGCATTGGCCCACGTGGCCCAAAATGGATGGCGTTATGGCATAACAAGGTCTTACCGTCATGAAAAGCTTTCAGACAAATGGTGCTTCGTCCTCACCAATAAATTACATGTCCCAAGAAGGGAAAAGAATGCACACTGCAACCCCACTCCACATAAAATAATGGAGTAAGGGCTGGGAATGCACTGTGGATGGTCTGAAACAGCCATGCTAGTTTGAATATTGATACACTGCCATTGAACTCCCCATTTAAGCACCAATGACTTTGCATGGTCTTTGTAATGCACTGCAGTGTGTGTGTGTGTGCGTGCGTGCGTGCGTGCGTGCGTGCGTGCGTGCGTGCGTGCGTGCGTGCGTGCGTGCGTGCG
>JBBIGC010000039.1:16908627-16921042 GCA_037576955.1 Lepidarchus adonis
CACACACACACACACACACACACACACACACACACACACACACACACACACACACACACACACATATATATATATAGTATATATGCACACATACATACCTATATATGATATGAGATATGTTCTGAATATCTAAAAAAAAACATTCTTGGAGAAATTCTAGTTGTTTTGGCAGCCCAGAAGCCTTGGCCTAAAGTCAACTCGAGGGAAGGCGCACACCTGCTGTGGAGTGTGCTTTTTAGTTTCCAGTCCAGGATTTTCAGGATTTTGCAACGGTGTGAATACCCAACGATGTCAGAATTTCTACCCGCAGATAAGCTTTCCTTCCTCAGGCTTCCTGTTGCTCACCCTTAATCTTCCTTAATGTTACTTTCAATGTGAGCTTTTGCAAAAGAGGTGATAACATTAATTGCTGCCCAAGAACTGCCATGAACATAAATCTGTTGCTGTTGTTTCTGCATAGCCCTCTTTATCTGCCTCTCTATCTGACACACAGTAATATGACAGTGCTTCCAGATATATTAGAATGCACTTGGCCATTTGTGTGTAAAAATTGGTGAAGCTTCTCTGGAACAATCAGTATCATTCCTTAACCTGCTCATCTTCATTCTCTCCCCCGCCTTGGCTCTCTGTTTTGGGAATCTGAGCTGAGAAATCATGCTTGGAGAGCAATAAACAGTGATAAACAGTTAAAGTGGTGTTCTTTTTCGCCCAAGCAAAGACAATGAATGTGAGTATTCGCTCCATAATAATTTCCTGTCATTTCCTTCCCTTGGCTCCATTCTTAAAGTAGACTTGTGGAAGTCATTCTAATGATCTCTTGTGGGACTGTTTGGCTATTTATGGAGAAAAGCACTTGACTACCACCCCTGTGCTCATAAGGGGCATTGCCAAGTTAGCTCCTCTGGAGCAGTCTAAGGTTTGTAATTCAATTCATTAGCACCAGGGACATTTGCAATTTGCATGTTGAGACCCCCACGCTGCTTTGCGCAGTGTTTCAGGCATAACTGCATGCCACTGAAGCCCTTTAATTGTACACTAATGACACAGTAAAGCTGATACTGACCTCGCCGTAGTGCTAGAAATCCATTACTACTCCATTCTTCCGGGGATCCCCTCAGGAGAAAAAGAATGGACTCCTGAACTTTCCCTGAACCAGATGGTGGCTCCATTCTACCTTTCATCACTGGGAATAATTTCCCATATGAGTGCCAAGCACAGCATGGTTATTTGCATACCTGGTGAAATGGCCCTGCAGCAGTAGCACTGATTAAATACCTGTAAGTTTGTGCAAAATTTGAATGAATTCTTTTTAAAATGCATATGAAACATAAATAAATTGTAATAAATAAATGGAAGATTTTCTCTTTGAAAATCAGCCAAACATCTGACCATAGGCACCAACTCATTTGTATATGACTTCATGTGTGCTCAGCTAAATAGCAAACAAACAAACAAACAGAAAAAATCATTAGCTATGACAGGGACCTAGGGGACAAAATCAGAATCTGAAGAGTCAATTTTTAAATGTTGTTAGTTGGAGCAGTAATGATCTAATCAAGCTTACAATTGTCCAACAGTGTCTTGTGTCATTATAAACAAGTGCAGAAAGACACATTGTGGTCATCTGTAATTGCTATGGAAGTCCTACTGTTAAACTATCACATCAGGAAAACACATTAAGAATAAAATAAGGAGTGAACAAAAGAGGAGAGAAAAAACAGATAGGCTGCTTCCCTGAGTCTAAAGGCACTTTGTGTTTCATTTGGCTTAACCTTAAACATACATGGCTCCCCCTAAAGGCGCTTCATTTCAGTTCAGCTACAGTATGAGTCCAGGGCTTCATAGCGTTCTCTCTGAGAATGATGAGAATTGACAATGAGAAAGCCCTCAGAAACAGTTTGTCAGAGCATTTGCACTAAATTTAAATTTTTGGAGAAGATACTTACTCCACATAAAAAAACACAACAACAAAAAAACTTTCCCAATTGCTCTCGAGCTTTGAGGACAGAAATTTTTAAACCATTCTGCCATTTTTTCTGCTTCACCTCAGTCATGCAGTGATAATCAAGGAGTTATTAAGGGCAAAGATAGAATTACAAGACAGGATAAAACAGCGTTACATGTGGAGGCCGACAATGAAATCAATACAAACAGCAGAGAGCACAAGAGGAAGGAGAAAACACTTTCATGAAAACATCATCAACAACAGGAGAGCTATTGATTTCCAATGATGCTTTAAAAAACGCTAGACCGTCCTTGCATATTTCCATGTGCCACTATTGTGAGATGTACAAATGAGCATTATGTATTTCCAAGGATGAGTGTACATGTGTGTTAATGTGCACATTTATCCTGACAGGCAGATAGAGTGGCGACCTTGTGTTTAAGATGTACTGTATCAGAACACATGTGTGGCACTACAGCACTTTGGAGACCGCTGGTAACAAACCCTAATGCAGTTGTGTATCGTTATTTCAATAAGGTCAGATATTAAAAAGGGCGCATCTCTATTCAGAACCAAAACTGACACTATAAACCTATTATCTAACCTTCAGTACAGATCATGCAAACAGATGAAGGAGCTGTGAGAATGGAAGTATAGCAAAATATAATCTCCTGCAATGTCTCTTAGTGTTAAGATCTATCTCATGACAGCAAAGCAAAGTTCCTTGAATCTTCAGAGCAATGAAAGAGGAACCTAATATATGTTGACCATGCTATACAGTACATGGTGCTCAGGAACTGACCGCTATATGTGTGTCCTCAGTCTAAAAGACAAAAGATGAATTAATTCATTTTACATGACTACACCTTTTCTAAATAAAGAGAGGAATAATTTTGCATACTGAGATGCAAAATATATTTTTTAAAACCAGAAACAGTACTACAAGCTTCACAAAACAATTGAGTACATAAAGTCTTGCAGCCTTGGAAATGCCAGATGAAACAATGACACCATACTGTATGTAAAATGAAGAGAAAAAGTATTGAGAAAAGTATTTAATATTAATATCCTCTCATTGACCATTACTAAAATCAAGGAAAATGCAAATGCTCCCACACTTCAAAACCATTCAATTATAAATGCTCCCCAATAAAGCCTGGCAGACAACAACAGCCCTTTAATGAAACTATACAGGGAGGAACTGTTAAAAAAAGAAAGGACTTTCATCTCCTAATTATTATTGATTTGACACGTTGCGCTGTACTAATGTGTTAGCGAGTGCTAATAACCACTCGCTGTGGTGCTCCGAAAGTCATTAAGATCATTTTACAAAGCCCTGCCAATATGAATAATTGAAACAATACATTAGAACATGATTTTTTGGGGGTAGGTCCATTTAAAACTTGTTGCCGTGTTTGTGCCTCAGCAAGTGGCCACTACTTAGAACATTAATACTATTAAATAGAACAAACAGCTTTCGGAACATCGCTTTGTATAAGATAATAACTGGACATAAATTTAATTAAGTAGATTAAAAGAAATAAGGCAAAACTAAAACATAGCCTGGCTTTGGAGAGACTGAAAAAGTGACAGAAAGTGTTTTTACCACAGAAGAATTCATTTGGGATCCCTACATTTAACATACAGGTATTAGAAGAAAAATGAGATTGTAAATGATGTTTTTAAAGTTTAACAAATCTCAACATAACCTTTAGTAGCGGTCACTGGTCCTAGTCCTATCTTCCTGTGGTATCTAGTTCCAACCACAATCTGCCCCATCTGCAGCTAATTACCTCATCCAGGATGGAATGACGATTCACTGCATGTTATAAGCAGGAAAACCTTGCAGGAAAGTAGGAGAATGGTTGATGGCCACTCATGCGAAGGTTCCTGAAAGAACCCTTAAGCTGATAAAGAAGCTTTAAACCATGTGAAAGGTTTTTTTTACACCTTGAAATGGTTTTTCATACTCACATATATCATCGTTCTTTGAGGACCTAAAATAGCATCACTCGAATAACCCTTTCTGGACCAATTTTACAGCGGATAGTACTTTTTCACCAAGGTCTACTGTAAGACTTCTAGCCATGTCCCATGGGCCGGCTAGTCACATTTAATACATGGAGAAACATTTCAGGTCATGCTCTAATATCATAAACCTGACACAAAGGAAGCGGAAATCCACTTTGTGGACTCCAAGGTGAGAGTCTGTCAAATATTTGGCATGAAACACAATTATAGTTTACTTGTGGGTTCTCATTGTGTTGATTTTGCTTGAGTAGATTGCGTCATAACTGCACAAAAAAGAAGAGGACAGCCGCTAAAAGCAGTCACCTTAGGGTGGTTATTATAATGATTGCTTATCCCTTCAAGTCATTTCTTTTTGCCTTTCACTGCAAATGCATTAACTGCTCTCTAAGCCCAGCTTTAGCTGGAGCTGCTGTGTTTCACTGCCTACTGTATCAGATCCACCCCTGTATATTACGGAGAGCTGCCGGGAAAAGCGAGGCAGCCCTGCAGCAATGTATTTCCATGGATTCTGCAACAATCCTAGAGTCAGGATTTAATCGCGCGTCTCGTCACCAGAAGGCCTCCTCTCCGCTTTGAGGGAAAAAAAGGGAAAATGTCATGGCATCTATATTCTCCGCACATGATAATAACTTCTCTACACAATGCAAGGCTAAGCTGCATGGAAGAAAATAATTCCTCCTTTCACAACGCCAAAAGACGGGGGGATTTGTTGCCAAAGCTGCAGACAGATACTGCTAGCGGCTCCATAGCTGTTTCTCGTGCTGTCGTGCTGAGCTTTTATACGGATCGTCCCCAGGTGACTACTAGCGGCAGAGACCTTCATCGGAGCCTCCTTGGCAAGAGAAATTCGCCACTCAAGGAGAGAGACTATTAGAGCCTATTACCCTGAAAGGTCTCTTCCCAGGCTTTGGTGGGAGATGGATGGTGCATAGCAGGATTTTGTCATCTGTCACAGGGAATTGATGTCAACGTGTCAGGTGCAAGAGGTTACATGGAGGGAAAGCAAAATGGTGTAGGTATCGATCTTAGCAGAGTGTGGACAGAGCACAGCAGCTTAGCCCTTAGACAGGGCTACAAACAGTTTCATTGTAGACTGAGTGAAGTGCGACAGCAGAGATAGATGAAGTAGAAGAGGGAGTGGTTGGGAAAAAAATTAACAAACAAATGAACAAGCAAAAACAAACAGGCACCGACTTGTGTGCCTGGAGCATCTCACAAGACTTCGGTTGAAAAAGAGATGCAGTTTTAGCAGACCTCTGACAGAATGGTGCTTGATAAAGAATGCCCTGAGAAATAAAAGCTAAAGGTGGTTAGTGGACGGCACACGATTTGCTCTGTGCTCCAGGGAAAGAGTTGTATTTTTAACTGCAATCCAAAGCCTCCTCCTTTGCAGCCGAAGTAAGAAAATGCAGTCAGGGGCCAGACCTGCGGGGCATATAACGAATTCCTGGCATACGCTCACACCCTCACTTCCTCACACACGCAAGCTCCTGTCACTTGTTTCTCCCTGACAGGACATCCATGGGGCCCAGTGTCAAAACATAGCTGTGACTTTGCCAAAAGGCGAAGAGGGGAGAACACAAAAGAGAGGAAGAGTGGTTGAGCGTGGGAGATAAATGAGCCCTGGTGCTCATTTCTGTGCTCTCATATATGCATATGGGAACGCTTTATCTGGAAAGGATGAACTCGTTTACAGTTAAGAGGATATTTCCGGCCGTGCTGCTCTGCAGGTGGAGGTGATTTTGGTAGGATCAGGTGTGGAGCGCCTGGGTGCGCAGAGCAGGGGCTGCCCCCGTGAGCCGACGACGGACTTTTTAAACAAGGCCAGCCTCTGGCCTTGCCGTCCAACCTCCAGCCCCTGCACAATGCACAGCCTCCCTAATGGTGAAGCAGTATCACCTCTAAAGCTCATTGAGAATGCCAGAGGTTTCAGGCCAAACGAGAAGGGATTACATGGGATTCAGGGCCTGGCTTAGGTCTAAGTCTGCCTAATGTGAAGAACAAAAAAAGTCAGTATTAATAATTAGTGCACGTAATCACTTTGACTTTTACTGATAGTGACAGACTGATGACTTTTTTATTCTCCACCTAAGGGACTTAATTTGAACATCTGACATCTGAGAGAAAAACGTAATAATGTGATGCTTTCATTAGCTGTGTTCATGTGGTGCTTTTTTAAAGAAGCATTTCTCAATTCCAGCCCCTGAGCACCAGCATACTGCAGTTTATCATTGTCCCAGCAATAACAAACCAGGTTCCATTCATCAACTGGTCATCAACTCTTCCGTGCACTGAATCAGGTGTTTAAGAGAAGGGAATGATGAAAAGCTGATCAATACATATACTTTTCTAAGATCAAAGTTAAGAAATAGTGTTGGGAGACTTTTGGGGATTTTTTTCACAGTGCTTTTTGAAAGACAACAGTGAAGAGGTAAAAAAAAAAAATCACCTTAACAGTGAAAAATAGCTCAGAGATGGTTGAGGGATCAAATATGGCTAAAGACCATGGTGTGTGTTTTTTATTTTTAACCCTGTCTATGATAAAAGGTCATTGTTAGCACATTGTTACATAATAGAGTAAAGCAGAAACATTGTAATTTGATACAAACCCTATAGACCCATTATAACATGTGCCCAAAGTCGTTCCTGGAGGCCAGTGTCTAGCAGTTTGGTACAGTAGTACCAAACTTCCTTAAACACACTCATTGAAGCTGGCAACTAACAGTTGAGTTGAACTAGGTTTATTTGATCAGGAAAATCAACAAACTGTGCTGGACACTGGCCCTCCAAGATCAGAGCTGGGCACCCCTGCGCTATGATAATGCTAATTTTCACTAGCCTTATAATAGGATTCACCTGTTATGTCAGCATCACGCTAAGAGTGACAAACTCACATTTTTAAATCACTTCTCTATATTAAATGTATATATCTGGAGCTTACAACAGATATTTAAGTGATATATTTGTCACAATTGTCGGATGGAAGGACACAAATGCAGGAGGTTTTGGAAACAAAAGTACAGACTTTAATAAGTCAAAAGCATAAACAACCATGAACCTGACGTGACAATGAAACCGCAACAACAAACATTTACCCACCCCTGGGCTGAGCCAAGAGGAGCTACATATACCAGCCTTAATCCCATACACCTGGGAGTTAGGACCCAACTGGTCACATGGTCTTACAAATCACATGACTGCTCAGAGGGAGCCAGTCAAGACCTTACAATATTCTTTACTTTAGAGGTATAGCTTTGCTGTATGCACAACTTGCTGATATTTCAAGATACAACAAGCTAGATGGATGTAGAGGGCTGCTCAAAGTCCCGTTTGACGTCACTTTTGGATAAAGTGCGAGAGTTCGAAGGTTATTGCCAAAAATGAAATGGCTGATGAAAAAGGAAGTAAATAAACAGGCAGAAAGCCAATGGTAGTGGAGCAGAGTAAAAGGGAAGAAAAGCACTACCTGCAAACAGAGGCAATCAATCTGACAGCAAATTCCGGGAGCCCACCAGCTCCACTGTACTTTCAAACCTTGTGTTTTTATAGATTGTCATAAATACGGTCTCGGCTTGTGAACTTCGATTGACCTCCAGGCGCACTGCAGTCAATATCTAAACCAGCACCAACATGTCCCTTTCTCCAACCTATGCTCAACTAAGAGGGAGGCTCCCCTGTGGCAAATACAATAAAGGAAATGAATATCGCTTTTCTTTGTTTTTACTGTTCCACCTGTTGGCGTAATACTGTCAAAGTAGTAGAATTACAAGAAAAAAAATAACAAGTATCCTGATCAAAAAAAAAGCTGTAAAGCGCAGATAGGAAGAGAACAATGAATTGTGCTACTTTTTTATGGATCTTCCTGCTAAGGCAAACAGTGCGTCAGCAAAGGTATAGCAAAAGCAGACAGGACACAATAACAGTCTCTGTTATTTACTGCTTCTTCCCAAACAGTCAACAGAGGACTTATATCCCGAGGTGGTTATTGCAGTGTTCCTGATATCGACCATAGGTGCTCAAAAGATTCCTTTTTCAAAGCTATATTGGTGGAGAAGAGATTATATGATGCAGCCATGAGAGGAAAGCTAAAAGCTTTTTGTATGGGCACATAGTAGCATGGGTTGCTGGGTTGCTAGTGGAGTCAGAAGAAAATAAATAGTTCATGTAACATGCTTTTCAAGGGGGACTGGATATGTTATCCATTTTTACCACCTACACAGTCATCTGCTACCATAACACTAGTCCCTATAACACAGAGAGAAGAGACATCTGTCTTCTGAAATGGATCTAGAAAGGTGTGTGGGTCTGTGCAGATGCATGTATGATGAGCCTGATATTGTTTCACTGTTGCTTTAGTCATATTTGTTTGTGGATTGCACATACCTTTCAATAATTGAGGTAACATTAACTCGACTGCAAATCTTGTTTGATTTAGCATTTATCAATTAAATAGTTGTGTAATTTAAGGTATCCGTCTGAAGATCTGCATATCTGTTCTAGACACTGTACCTCCAGACCTAAAATAAAAAAAAATATTCTAATTTCCACCGAACAAAACAAAAATGCTTTGTGTTTAGTATATTTGTGCAGGGTTTGAAGTTAACAAATCAAGATTCACTGCAATCAGTAACAAGCTATTAAACATTCTGTGCAATCCCAGGTCACAACATGAAGTATACTGATGACACGGACATGGTGAGTTTTATAAGGAAGTGGCAAAAACAGAAGAGGTACAACAAGTAGTGCAGACATCAACGACCATATTTTTTATGAAGACAAGTCAAAGAGTCCCTCACATGGACCTTCAAAACCAGCTCCACAGTCAATAAAGCACTACAATCACTACTTCCCACGGAGGCTAAGGCCCATCCCGATCCCCAAACCTCACCAGGTTCTACAAAGAGACTATAGACAGCATGCTGTGCAACTGCACCATATACTGGTTTGGAAAATAGACCCTACAGTATATTCTGAGTAGATCATTACATAGTTACCTTCACTGCTAGGATGGGAAACTTCCTGCGGGCAAGTGTAAATTAAATTATTGCTGCATCATAACCATAAAATTACACCAAAACTACCACATTCACATAAGCAAACCCATCATAAATACTCATTTTTAATACGGTTCCGACTATTTCAGGACTATTTTTGCAGCTTTACACAATTATCTTTCTTTGTTACTCTGACCTCATACAGTAAATTCATTCACAGTAGTGCTATTCTAGCACATCTCAGCTGCACCTTATGTTGTCCTGCACTGTAATATTGTATTCTTTGCTTTTTTTGTCTTCACTCTCTGTGTAGTCCAGTGTCGTCGTTTGTTGTTACAGTTACTTTGTTTTCATGTTGCACCATAATCTGAGAGGAACATTGTTTTGTTTCACTGTGAACTGACTTGTGAGTGGCTGCTATAAAACTATAAAACAACACAGTGAAAATGATAACTGGTTTTAGCTAAGAACTGACAAACTATTCTGTATCTTAGAAGCATTCCACATATTAGTAATAGTAGCCACGGCGGTTATAATCTTGTCCCACCCAACGTGACCTTGAATCCCATTCCTAACTCACAATGTTATTTGTAGGGCATTCATTCACCTCTGATCATACTGTGCTCCCTCTGTTTTATGCAGTTGGTTAAGCTGCATGCCCTTTGGCAGTCCAGTCATTCTCTACAGGGGGCTGGTGACAGACACTTTTACACACTGACCACACAGGCACATCAAACTGGGAGCCCTGACTTTGCACATAACACTGACCCACAGCTCAGTCTGCACTGACACCTGTCTGTTATGAATGATATCAGCTTGTGTGTGTGTTGTCAATGAAGAGAACTGCAGAGGGATGGGTAACCACTGCACGTGAGAGCAGCTGCCTGATACGTAGACCTTTTAAATGCTGCATCCAGATGCTTCTGGACAAAACATCTAAATCTAGCCAGAGCCACTTCCACTTAATCATGCAGCTCTTGGCAAAAGTATTGTATGGGAAGAGCCTTAGCGCTAGAACTTGAGGCTGTTTAATGAGATCTTAGCATTGCAGTGAGGTACAAACGCTCCACCAGCTACTCCCAGAGTGAGGCCTGCTTCCTGCATGCTAAACAGATAGACAATTAAGAGGTATCGGCTTATTTTGCTGTTGAGGGGGCCCGGCAGAGAAAGGTTAACCGAAGAATCCTCCCAGAACCAGTCTAATGAGCCAACTGAAGCGGCAACTCTCCCCTCGCTCCACTCCCACACCTAACATTGTTCATTTGAGGGATGCAGGCAGGGGAGATGAATGCTAAGGGTCAGCAGTCACTGTAACCATCAGGCTCTCTCTCTATTCCATAAGCTTGTCATTTTCATGGGCAGCTCACATATTTTCCATGGAGATTCAGGCAACAAAAGTCACTGTAGACACGCAGAAATGCTAAAATTTTCACCATCACCACCTCAAAAGGTCTCCAAACAACTCTCACTATAATGTTGATGTTACCGCTCTGGCCCTGCAAAAACAAGCTCCAGTCCTAGTCATCTCATTCGCTGACTCTGACACCTCACGTTTTGACTGAAAATGTACTGTCGCCTTCAGTGAACCTATAAAATATGAAGATGGATGAGTGAGCTTTCAAAGAAGAGTTGAAATCGCAAGTAAATGAGGGTGAGAATACAGTTCAACTGTGTAATGCAAAGGCAGAGGAGTTGAAAGAGCATCGATAACGTCAGCAGGAGTTTAGGGCCTTTCACCCGAGCACTACACTGCCCAGGCAGTGAGGGGGCAGGAATGAATCACGCGCAGGGATTCTGCAGGCTGTGGCGGGGGTTGCAATAACCCAAGAGCCCTGTGCATATATAGCATCTCATAACAAGAATTCAAACATGAAGGCGAGAATGAAAAAATCTAAATCAAAATAAGTCCTTGCTGGCGATCACCCACTAAGAGTGTACACCACCCCCAAAAACGGAAGCCCCATAATTCTCTAACAAGATTCGGCTGGTGACAATGGGGAAGCTCGGTTGCTACGGTTACATAGAGCAGTCTGGCCTGGGGTGGTACTGTGACAGAGACAGAAAGAAGGAGAGGGAGAGAGAGAAAGAGAGAGAGCAAGAGCATGAGTAAGAGAAACAGAGAAGAAAGTGAGAGAAAAAGAGAAAGAGAGAGAGAGAGAGAGAGAGGGAGAGACAGAGAAAGAGAGAGAGAGAGAAAGAGAGAGAGAGAGAGAGAGAGAGAGAGAGAGAGAGAGAGAGAGAGAGAGAGAGAGAGAGCCTGCATAATCCCACAGCACTGTCGTCACTATCAAAGACAGTGGTGGCGTGTAGGAGGGGGGCTAATAGGAAACTACACTAAAAAGAGGCACATTTTTGATAAGAGCCAGCACACTGTGTAATCATAATGGGAAAATAATTAGCATGGACAATTACTGCAAGTAATGGAAAATGCCTTTGCTTGGGTGGGGCAGTAGTGTTGCTTAACGTTGTGGCTACTGTAATCTGCCAAGTACTCTCAGATCTGCGTCTGGGAAATGTGAGTTCTGGATGCTGCACATGTTCACGAATGCAATACTGATGCCATAAATATAAAATATTTAATGCTTAGAACAACTTGGGAACTACAACATTGACACCAGCGCTGTATATGAAGTAGAGTAGACATGACAAATGCTAAGTATCTAAGAAAAATAAACACAGTTCATATTGCTTTAAAGACGCTTATCAATATCTAGGGCAAAATGCCCAAACACCAACCAATCTCATTTATGAAATTTCAGGGCCTTTTCCAAAGTAATAACTCATCTTGTAAAACCTGCAGAAAGCTAGTGAAGCTGAGAGTTTTTATTTGCCTGTGACAACCATCTGTTTCCACATAAAGCATTCCATGACAAATTGGAAATACGCATTCATGGAGATGACAAGGACACTGTGCTCTTCCTGAAGAGGTTGATCTACACTCTCGATTTTACTCAGCTGAAGTCACTTACACAGAAGTGCAGTGGAATTGTCTCTGTCGAGTGGTGTCGAGCAGCATTGTGCTGCAAATGTGGAAATGTTACATTTAAACTGATCCTTCATATAAAGGTCCTCCAGTTCTGCCTTTCTCTGAGGAACGGTTTATGTAGAGGCTTCACTTAAGGGCATGGGTCTGAAGAACACAAGCTTAAACATCAATGTTCCAAATACAAGCATTCTTTGGAAGAAGAATTACTATTGGTTCTGTAAGAACAGTTCATATGTGAGACATGCATGTAAAAGGAACTGCAATATAACATGAAGGCGCTATATGACTTAAAGGCTCTTTTTCTAGATATGGACCCCCAGGCCAAAGACTGGTTAAAAAACTGAACTTTTAAGAATAGAGTTTACCAGGTATATCTCAAATGTCTCTCTCCCTCTCTCTCTCTCTCTCTCTCTCTCTCTCTCTCTCTCTCTCTCTCTCTCTCTCTCTCTCTCTCTCTCT
>JBBIGC010000039.1:16922426-16939628 GCA_037576955.1 Lepidarchus adonis
TGTGTGTGTGTGTGTGTGTGTGTGTGTGTGTGTGTGTGTGTGTGTGTGTGTGTGTGTGTGTGTGTGTGTGCATAAGTGACTCACTCAGCAGCAGGTGATTAATGACCACTTGGGGTTGGCATTCTGTTAATATGGTGGGAGGTATGAAAATTGGATGTACCTGTTAATATTGGTTTTGACTAATGATCCCTCCCGTTAGTCATGCACAAAGGGGGACTAATGAGGGTGATGTCTGGTTATTAATGAAGCAATACAATGTTTATCATGCACCATGTTGCTGGCAAATGAATGGGTGTGAAATTTGATCTATTTGAATGTAATTGAGGCACATCTATCCTTAGATTGCTTTCTTAGGCCGAGAACGGGGAGGGCAGAGAGAGAATAGCACTGATTAGTTTCTCTAGAGTATGACAGTGGGGCCATGCCTCTAATTCACCATTCATTCATCATTTCCTCATCCTCCATGCTTAATGTGATCAACAATCACATTAGATGCATGGGAGCTGATTAAGACACTTGCCACCTCCAGTCTCTACATCTCACTCCACATCTCCTCTACATCTTCCCCTGTGATTAGAGTCTGTGACTTGAGATAAAAATAAATAATAAAAAACAAACAAACGAAAAACATTCAGACAATTCAGCAGGTCCTTCTGTAGGGAATATAAAGACAGTTCATGCAGTACAATATTAGAACAATGGTTGGACAAAAATTACAATTAAAAGCAATTTTATGCTAATTCCATGTTTCGCCAAAATTTCAAACTGCCTTTTAAACAACAGGGTCTGTTGTTTCAGTTTTGCTTTTGTGTTAACAAGCTGATCCCAGTCTTCTTTAGAGGAAAAGACTACGCATGTAGCTGCCATGCTTCGTTCAGTCATTCTGTATCCTTAACCACTTCAACATGTCTACACCACATCAATAAATGAAACTGGAAGAGGTTGAGTGGGCTGAGAGAAATTTCAGGTATGCAAAATAAAAAGAGTAAAATATACTGTAGATACCAAACAAATATTGGCTGATTGAGTAATCAAGCGTAAGAAGAAAATGGTTTAAATTAAGTTGAGCCAAACCGTTCCTTTCAATATGCCTGCAATATAAAATAACACATGTGAAACTAATGGCCTAATCTTTTAAAGTACAAACCAAGTCAATAATGAATGTTTGACAATTCATTACATTATACAGAACAAGTGCGAAGGGACATGAATTCCAGTAATAAACGGTAATATTTCAGTACCAATCACCTATATTAAGACTTATTAAAATACTTTCTCCATTGCTCACAGCACACATTAAAACACACACACACACACACTAGGTTAAAGTGTGGCTTATTTTTCATGATAAAACCAGGTTTTTTGCTATCTACAATATATTTTTCCCATCTGTTCTTAGCTAGAAGCCTAATGAAGGCTGTTTAAAAAAAGCTCAGCCATGCCCTGGGTTTGACTCACATAAATCTCTGAAAGCAAACCAGCACATTCTTCATCTCCCTCCTTCTCTCCTAGACACAGGCCTAAAATGCTCATTCTGTGACAAGGGGATGAAATTGAAACCCAGTCATCTGTTTAAATATCCCAGTTATTGTCAGATACTAATGAAAACAATCTTTCAGTGTTAAATTTGAATAGGGAAAATTACATTAAAAAAAACATAAACCAAGAGGGCCTGACTGATGAAATGCTGGGGGGGGGATGCATGGCTGCATCACATTCTCACAGACACTGCACTGCCTCTCAGTCTGCGAGCAGCTCAAGAATGATTTCTGCTCATTGAAAAAAAAGGCAATTCACAGTCAGCTAGCTGTGTTCTGCTTGCTTTCTCTCATATGAATTCAACTAATGACAATGAATTACAGTAAGACTGCAATTCCGCAAAGACCTGCTGCTTCACTGCTCGTATTCCCTAAGTCAATGGGTTTGTTAATCATATAATTTTTTCCTGGAGGAAGGTTTCACTTAAATGGGTACATAATTCTCCCCTGTATGTAAACAGAGAACCACACAAACTCTCCAAAAAGCAATGTAGACAAATCATCAGCATCATACAAAAGCATTTCTCAATTATCTCTTCTACTTACGCCATTGGAAGACACTGTATGAACATATTATGACAAATTCATCATTAGTAATAGCCCAAAATTACATTAAAGAACATTTGTCCTTGTCTTATAATGTCAGTGTTTCAAATCTACATGTTTTAATAAATTTAGCCAGAAAAATTACATCAAATTATTTTGTGCTCTCCATGGGCAGAGGGCCGTGAAATGTCTTAAATCGCTCTTCTTCACCGAGATGCCCTTTGTGTTTGAGTCACTGAGCAGGTGTGAGGTGGCAGGCTTTGTATTAGGAGAGCTGCAACTGTCGCCACTTTCGCACCATGAAAAGTGCCATTTCCGAAAATAGCCAAGCAGCCATAAGAGAAGGAGGCTCAGTGTTGTGTGACTCGCTCACGTCTATCAGACGGTTTTCCCACAGTGCAGGGTGCGGTGCGGCAGGGAGGAGCTGACCCGTCTCTTCTGTGACAGATGACATCACACTGTCAGCGCTGGCAGAACTCTGGCAAATCCAGAAGAGTTGAGTGGAGTAAATCTGGTGACTAAACCTTGTGATTTAGGTGAATGGATGACTTACAAGCCTTGCACGGATAAAAAGCCAATTAACTCGGCAGCAATTTCCAGGGGCGGATTTGCATCGTGACATTAAGCGCAGACATATGGTAAAGTTGCATGTAATTGGATTACAGTGATTAATACAGCCCGGCATTTGGAATGTGTAAAACATATGAATCATGGCTAAAACGGCCCACTCTCGCGCCGTCACTCCGAGGCCAGGGACAGCTGCCAGTCACTGACAAACACACTCTAGCAAACAGTGCCGCTGGAGCGAAATGAGCCGAGTTTTATTACAATGCACTGCTCATTGTGTTTCTCAGCACAATTTATTTCTTGACACGACAAATCATTTTTCAATGATTGGTGTGGGTGACAAAATCACAGAATTCCCTACACCATTTGAGAGCACAGAGAAACAGAATGAAACGCAACTCTGTCGTGCAAAGGTATATTATCCAACCAACATCAAAATATATCACAAACAATCAGAGAATTGCTTCAGCATGCTGGAAACAACAGAGACCACTAATGACACCTCCCGCTCTGCGGTTGCAAAATAGCAGGCAAACAATGTGTTCTACAGATTGACTTTGTTTGCTAAGTGGCCGGATTGTAGGTAGGAAGAGGGCTGACATTTAAACAGCTCCGACTGCCAAGTTTTTTTTCCCGTATGTGGGCTGGTGGAAATACACAGCAGGCCCGTATCATCAGTAAAGTGCCATGCATATTTATCATGGGATAGAGGATGTAAAACGCATTAAGCGGATGCAGAATGCCTAAGTAGAACAATGGGCTTTATCAGGGGAGAGTAGAATAGCCAAATCCGAATAAGAGGCATTTTACTTGTACAGAATGGTAATGACCACATTTGAATGACAAACGCAGTATGAAATTTTCACCAAATAAATCCTATTAGAACAGGGCAGGGCACCTTAAAAACACTCAGCATGCTATTAAAACTCCGTTATTCTCCTCAAAACATTTCTGTGCTTTAGGATGAGTGACAAAACAAGTGAGAAACAGTAAAATAATGCTGCCTATCAATAAAGTGCTCAGATGCAGCCCTTCTGAGAATCCCGGAAATACAGCATCTGAAGCTCGGGCATTACCAATAACAACCCATTCCAGTAATTTTATGACACCATAAACCCAGACCTTCAACCAGCGCCTTTCATCCTGAGCTCTGAATTCCTAACGCTCATACCGTTCCATTAATCTCTTTATTCAGCTCAACCTTGCAAAACAAGAACAACATTGTCCAAGTTTTCTTTTATTTGCCTAGAAGACTGTCAAACCAAAACCAGGCACCATCAAGAAGAGTCAGTCCTAAGCAAGAGGTAAGGGGAGAGTTCCATTGCTGTGGTAAGATCATGTGGCACAGCCTGGTGGCATCTCTTGGCTCCTCTGACCAGCGTATGTTGGAACTATGTCAGTGAAGATGCTCCAGAATTCAGTGGAAGGCCTTAACATCTGTCCACTGGATAGGGCTGATGTCCTCCCAGCCAAGCCCCCCCTCACACTTCGCTCATTTCTGCCAGAAGATTATTGTGCCAGGAACCTGCTTGGACTCAAAGCTCACAGATGTTACAGTGTTTTAACAACCTGTCCCTTTGTGAAATCTCAGCATCCTTTACCTGTTAAGATGTCTGAGGATGCTGAAGAGGCATGTCATTAAGACTCTGATACAAAAAAGTGATGCTCTTACCAAATGCCCACCTAAGCCAGTCGCCCACCTCAGCCAGTCATGTGCCAAGTGGTGATTATACTTCTTGCAAGAACAACACACTAATTGAGTATGTATGTCATAAAAAAGTGACAGGGAACAGTAGTCTAAAAAAACAGAATGACATGGAGCCAAGCCTCTTCTAAAAGGTTGCAAATTAAGAGACGCACTTTAATGTAGACACTATCTAGTCTCTGCGGGCAACTGATCCAACAATCGACTATTTTTGACGTCACAGGTTTTCAAAAGGGATGGTTACTAAATATATGAGAGTGTGATTCTCAAGGGAGCTATCAAAAAAGCTTACGCCTGTCTCTGTCTCATGACTACACACCTCGAATCCTATGTTCCTCTAGGGGCCTGTAATGAATCTGCAAGTATGGTGTGTATAAAAGGTCCCTGTTGCCCCAAGAGCCTGTCGCTGTACTGAAGAATTAATACTAATACTAATAATAACTACATACCCCTCTCCATCCCCCAATCAATTGCTGATTAAAGCAACCAAGCTTCAAGAGAAATAGAAAAAAAAATGCAGACATATGATGTCCCCACATCATGGCAGCACTTGGCTATGCCAGCTGAGGGAGGGAAAATTAGCTATAATTGGAGTGATTAATATCAATGATTAAACGTTCGTATTAATGATGATTCGTTTAATTGAATTCAGCAGGATGCAATATAATGGTGCTGTCATTTCCACATGCAAATCAGCCTTGTATTCTCAATAACTCAGCACTTTGAACCCAGAGGCTGAGATATTTAGGCCTATGTAGATTGGACTACATTCAAATTTATTTTCTACTGTTTTGGCATGAGCAAAAGTGGCACACTTGTCTATTCATGCCAGATTCCTGCCCCTTTAATCCTCAACATTGTGTTGATTTTCCAGCAGGAAAGAAAGACAAATGCCATGCTTTAATGGAGGGGGAAGGGGTTGACTTTCAAAGGGATTGTTGGATTTACAAAGGTATTAAACTAGCTAAAAAGGACAACACCAAATGACGTACTGTACACAGGACAAAAGAGATCATGTGTATGCTTAGAAATACGAAGACAAGTTGGAATTGCTCCTTTAAAGAAAAATCATTCAATAGCTTTGAACATTCTCTGTGAAAACAACTGTTCAGACAATTTGACACTAGAAGATGATTAGAAACTGCAGAGACTGGTGAACATTCTCCAAAGAAATTAATAAAAAAGGGTTTCCCTTCACAACTAGGAACACACCAAGAGTTGTCTTCTGGAATAAGTATAGCTTTGTCCTAGACTAGCAAAACGAACCAAATTACAAGAAGCAAGAAGTTTCAACAAGGTAACTGTAGATATAAATCCATATCTGCTTGATTAAAGCCTAACCCATGATTAACTGCTTTTGTAGACAATTTACAGCTGTGGATCTCCTCTGCAACAGGATAAAAAATGAACCCAAGTGAAGGATTGAGGCAAGTTACAAGGCCCATGATAAATTGCTTCAAGGTTTTGTGGCGTCTGGTAATCTTAATCCTCAATAATCAAGCATGTTAAGAGTCTGTACAGGCAGCAGAACACGCAAGACTGCCAAAGCTTCAAACCTCAGGATATTCCCCGTACCACACTAGTAACACTCTTTTTCCCATGTCAGAGTGTCTGTTTACAAATTCAGGTTCACCCTGATGAGAAAGGAAGGGCTCCAGCCATGGAAAAGTATCGCAGAGCTTTGGGCCAAGTGTAATCCCCTGAAAGTACTAAATGCTTATTTCAGTTATCTCACAATTCCAGGGCAGACAGGATACAGAACGACACAACCCTCAGGGACTTTGACAGGACCTGTGAAGGATGCGTTTATTCTCACACTGAGCGGTGGTGCTTTGGCCCATGTCTTCTATGACAATATCCTCACTGATGTCCATTTCACATGTGCAATGAGGGCATCGGTGCGTGATTACAGCAAAATAAATGTCATAGCTCTTCATCCTAGCTTGGCCATCTGTCGGAAGAGAGCGTGAGGCTGAAAGTGCTGACCGACCATGGCAGTGGGCATCTTGTTCCCAGTGGGAAGCAGCTTTGACCTCTAAAATGTGGCACAAGTTAAAGGGCCAACAAATTGGCATGCGGTGCCACGTCAGCAGGAGCCGCCACTGCCCGTCAGGCAATGGCAGCTGACAACGGCAGTGTATTTTACACCACTAAAAAAACAGCAGTTTTAACACAAGAGGGTCATTTGAAATCAATGTGGAGGCCAGTACAGGAAATGAAGTAGATGAATATCTCACTCCAATCCAGCTCTCATAGCATATTGATGATACTATAAAATGGAAATTTTAGAAAAAATGATAGACATCACTTAATCACAAAATGTTGGGTTCTTGATTTCTAGGCTCATTTTGTATTACGGTTCAGCATGGAAAACATATAACCAACTTTAAACCTAAATTCTTTTCAAAAATACCTCTTTTAAAAAAATATTGCCAATGTGAAGGGGAATTTCAGCCATGTGCACTACACCAACATTTCTTGCATTATCACTATTTCTTGGAAGTCAAATCTTTTTGCTGTGCAAACAATCAATTGTAATGGCAATGAATTGTCCTTCAGCCAACTCCCCACATTGTATTTCCACATTCATCCTTTACACCATGCGAGAATGGAATTTTATACCACGACTTACGTATATATTATCCTTGAACAGAATCTGAATTTTAACACCAGACTAACACGTCACACATCCACATCTATGCATGATTTCCTTGCTTTTCCCATTTTTCCAGCTATTCCCTCTTGTCCCACACCCACTCTGGCTTAGAGCCTGTTGTATAGTTCATTTTGAAGGTGTTAAACATATCCGTCTGTTTTCCCCAGGCAGAAGTAACATCGCCGTGTGAATCCCAGTGAGCAGCTAGATCATCCACATTGGCAGTTGGTCTCCACCGAGATGCCCAGAAGCAGGGCTGAGCTAATCCCTGGTTCCATGGCAGAGATGGATAACTCCATGTGCATCCATCCATCTGTTGGTGCCCCCCTGCCTATCCCCTCACAGCAGCTGCTGTCGACCAGCAAAATGGATGCAGCAGTGGGCCCAGGCGTGAGGGTGGTCATCGTGACAGGAAGTCCCCAGCTCAGAGATAACTCCTATAGGCTCTGAGTCATAAATTACAGAAGTTACACATGAAACACTGCTACTACTGCGATATCCCAGCTGGGGTCCTGATACGGTAAATAAGAGTGCAGGGGTGGGGGCAGTTCTTCCTTCCTCAAATAATCAGATAAGCATCTCCTCGAATGATGCCATTACTTACGCTTGCCCTGCAGAGTAGAGAAGCAAACAGGGTTGGATGACAGACTCCAAGAAGGTGAGAGAGTCCATGCAGTCTGAAAGTTCATGCGCGACACCCAGAAATTCAGACTTCACTAGTAGATTCCGCCACAGTGACACTTCTTAATCAGACTGTAGAGCTAATACAGCCTGGAGCTGCAGAGATATTCGCACTCATGAGCACAGTGTGATGAACTCTAAGATGAAGGAGAGGCAGCAAGATTGGAGGGAGAATGGAAAGAGAGCAAGGGTCTGGTGAGGGCACGAGGAGGGAACGACTGGGCACAAATGGCCAGGCTAGGCTAATCTCCTCGGTTAGCCATGCTCACAAAGCTCTGTCTTTCTGGTGGCAGATGGCCCTCATCCTCCAGCACTCGTCTCTTTTGTCCTCTACCAAAGCACCCACCAGACATAATATCAACTCCCATTTGAGCTACCGTCAGCCATGCCTTGTCTCAAAGTTCCAGCGTCTGCTTAAACACACACTGACAATTATAGCTTCGGGTTGCTGCTAACGCGCTGGACGCAGTAAAAGTTGAGAGCTCCTTAACAAAGCATGGAACATTATCCTTGTAGTTTATGACTGGAAAAGATTTTGTTTGACTGGAGATGCTTATACTATGGTGCCTATATTATGTTGAACAATTAACCACATTTGACCACTGAATATAAAAGCTTTCATTAGGCCTTCTAGCAGCAACCAGGAAAAAAAGCACAAGAAAGGATCCTGAAAAGCAGTTAAATGGTTGTTAAAAGATTAATAAACACCCTCAAATGAAGCATCTCCCCTGACATAGAGCTTACAGAATAGGGTCAGACATTAAACATGCTTTTTAAAGACCTTATGGCAAGCCCACCCAGGGGGAGAGACAGAGAGAAAGAGAGAGACAGGGAAGGACAGACAAAAAAAAAAACACTTAAAAGAAAGAGGAGGGGATGATAGGGGGAAACAGGAAAACACTAATGAAACCAAGTATCTGGGGTATTTGTTTCCAGGGAGAAGAAATTAATGACCATGAAAAATAATAATCCACAATGCAGGGCGACTTGGAATGATTACAGAAAAACACCAAAACCAATTATTTCGGGGAGTACAAAAGCCAGTATAGAAGATTTGAAAAGCAGGTAAACAATGAGGCCATTGCGCCTTCGAGCAAACACACCTCGGACACAATTAAACCCACATTGGCTACATCTGCGGTGCACGCATCATGCTGACATCTTGACAGGATGTACGCTACTCCGCTGAATGTAAGCAGTCAAACCCACCACCGTTTACACACAGTTAGCAACTTGCCTATAAACACATTTGTCATCCTGGTACAAAAGAGGCATTGTTCTTGGTCTACTGCCATGAGATGGCTGACTATGGGAGCAGGTGTTACAGTGTTTCTTCACATCCACCACATAACAAGGCAGCTTTGTATATTTATTTATTTATTTATTTATATTTATCCATTTTATTTGCTTTACTAGTTCCAGTCTCCATTCAATGTGCAGGTGCCACAAAATGTAGAAAGGAACTGACACAAGATGAACACATTTTTTGGCACCCTAAAGCATGTTTATCTGGAATAAAGCCAGGAGTGAGTACATGTACATGTATTTTTCAATGGATAACTCTTTTTGGAAAGAGTAAAGAACCTCCACATAGCCTAATGGTTTTCAAGGTTTTTTCCCTTGGAAGAATCATTCACAAACCTTTTAAGAGTATGTGCAAACATATGGAACAGTGCATATTGCATGACGGGCTTTGTCACTTAATTGTTCTCCAGGGTTGACCATTCTTCTGCTGCATGGCTAACTTCAGAAACGAACCGCTTCAACTTATCGATTGGAGTTGGAGGATATTTGGACTTAAAGAACGTGGCTAATCAATCTCCTTGATTAAGGGGATCAGGGCGAGCAGGGCCACTGCCAAAAAATATGGCTTCGGTGGCACAGGCCTTTATGCAAGTTTGACATTCCGCCAGGGTATAGTTTTATATGGAATGCCATGATGAGTGCAACTTGCTCCATAAATCCACAACAATACTGATAATGATGCACAGACAGTAGTGTGTGCTTCAATCCATTAAGGCTTCTCACTAATGCAGCATCTTCCTCTCTGTATACGCAAGGGAGATAGCCTTTTTAATCCAAATTCCAAACAGCATTACTACAAATTAAGAGCTGCAGCAGGTGCGTGCATATTTAGACATCCTACTGGCTTTAGATGCCTTAAATAGACAATCACCAAATATTATGAGTCGATAATTTAATTGTATAGAGCATAGGCATTTCTGGGATTTAGTGATAGAAAATGGCTCAGCTAAGTGCCTATAGCATGTTGGTAGACCTTTCAAAAAAATTACTCAAATAAACCAAGGAAATCAAAGGTCAGTGTCAGTGTGTGACCACTACCGGTAGTGTGAGGAAGTGGAGTTGTGTGTAAATCAGTCAAAAGGTTTTTCAACAGGATCTGGAAAAAGATCTAAAGCTCCATATTCATTTTAATTGGAGCTAAATGTTATTATTAATTATTAATCAGAACACTGTGCTTTACATTCAGACTATTCAAAGTGCATGTTGTGTTATTCTGCGGAGCAAGTCACTACCAACAAGTCATTACTTGTTGTATTACAATGATCAAACATAACATGGCTCTCTCCAGACATAGTCAAAGGTAGTATTTCAGCCAATGCAAATCGCATTCCTTTACTACCTCTGCCCGAGCTGAAGCATAAAAAATGATTTCTTAAATTATTGAAACTTTGCACTTACCTGACACTGGTTTTGGATGGCGGGGAATCCTTTCAACACCCACAATAAAACAACGTGCCCACAATGCAGCCAAAAACTGATCCGAGAACCCTACCCACCCATCCTCTTTGAAAGAAAACCCAAGATTTGCTCGAGGCAGTTCTGATTTGCTTCCATAGTTAATGACAGTGCTATCCAAGTAGCTTTCCTGGTGCAAGTATTCCACTGCAAATGACCCTAGGAGAGGCAGTTCTAGTTTAATGAGAAAATTTGGCCTCGATTGAAGTAAAGGTCATTGTTACAGCAAGTTGCACTACTTGCTATGAGCTTAATTTCTCTGCTGCTTTCGCTTGGTATATTGCTTGCGTGCTACTGATGAGAATATGGTGCTGCCAGTTTTATGCTTAAGAGGATCCCCCCTGTAAAGCAGTGACAGAATAATCTCGCTTAAGGACAAAACTCAGACAATTTAGTTCCACTCTAAGTCATCATGAGAACTTCTAAAGTCACCATGTCTAAACTCATCAGCTTATAGAGGGTGCTGGGTGGAGTTGAATAGAAGACAACAACTTACCAAGCACGCCAAGTCGGTAGTTCAGGGTTATGACAATGACGTTGCCATAACTGGCTAAGATGCTGCCATCAAACATATTTCCTGTGCCTTCCATATAAGATCCTCCATGGATGAATACCATCACTGGTTTGGGACTTCCACTTTCACGGATGTCTGCAAAAAGGAGGAAGACAAAGATTCAGTGACAAATTAAAACTGACATCTGAAGATGCAAACAGAACTGATGCTGGCTCTTCTTTTGTTCCAATTTGCCACATTGGCTTTCTATTTAAAGTCCTTTTCTCGGTTAAGTTTTGCCTTTTTGATGCTCAGTTTTATAAGCAACATGTACATCATGTTCCTGTTGTTTGAATGGATCCTCACAGTTATTTATTTTAAAGTTTAATGAGCGGTTTCTACACTATATTCTCCTCCTCCTGTCCCTGGCAGTAGCAAGAGCTGGATATTTTAAGGGTTTTTCTAATGAGTTGAGTGTTGACACTTGACATATTTTTTAACTCATCTGCCCCATCACTTGTAGCTTCTCCAGCCTATGACAGCTAACATCTTCTCAACCCTTTTAACAGTAAAATTTACTAATTCACATCAAGCCCATATTAACACATTGCTTGGGCCAAGTAATCTGCTTTGGGTAAACAGTTTCGAACCACGTGGGAAGAATTTTCAAAACCTGAAGAATGTCGACGATTACTTTCATCTTGCACAAAGGATACAGTCATTATGCCATGGGTACAAAGAATCCACATGAATCTCCGATAATTTATTGAAGTAGGGTGCTCAGGGACAATGGTTCCATGAGGCCTCATAACAAAGTGAGGAACAAATGAAAAAAGCAATTATTTTCCAAAATGTTTTCTCTAAGCCTGGAGACAAGAGGCTTTCAGTTAGTCCCAATTCACATGGTTTCTTTCTCATTCTTTTACTTTCCCTGTCTATAAGGGGATATCGCAGAGTGTATAACGGAGTGTGCCCTTCCTTCTTTCTTCATGTTAAGCTAATATAATGTGTGTGTATTTGTGTGTATGTGTTTGTGTGTGTGTGTGTGTGTGTGTGTGTGTGTATGTGTGGTTGTCTATATCTTCCATGTCTTCTATGTGAGAATATGTAAATGAATATGTGCACATGCAAGCGTGTGAGCATGTGAAAATATGTGAGATATGCGAACAATCAAAGAAAAAGCCAGACAGCAGAAGATAGCAAATCTACACTGCTTTTCACTTTTTCCCAAAATCACATCTCTAAGTCCTTACATCTTCCATTCACTTTGATGAATTAATTGAATCACTCCAGAGCGGTTGGATCCACAAAAGTGCATAAACTAGCACAGCAAGGACATAGGAGCCCGACTGAAAATAATGACAGATAGCGATTCCTCAATGAAACAAATGCTGTTGTTCATTTCTGGCTGTGTACGATGGAAAAGTAGAAAAATCCTTTAAATTCCCACAGATTAAAATGAATGTTCACATTTTACACAGTATGTTGGAGGAATACTATATAAATCAAAATAATCGTCAGAAGCGGACAAAAGGAACATTTTAACAACAAAATGTGAAGATGATGCTTCCACCGTGGCCTGGATTTCCGAATTTGTGTGGATCTGCACATCACTTTATGAATAATCCTCTTCAGAATGTAATATTACAGGAGTGGAAATTGAGGAGCACTTTTGGAGAACAATCCCACTCTATACTATAAATAAGATTGTTCTTTGGTGTACCATTAAGTATTCAACGCTTAGTAATAATTTCAAAGGAACAGCTCCTTCTTCTTCTTCTTCTTCTTCTTCTTCTTCTTCTTCTTTGTGGTTTGGCTATTAGAACAGAGAACATTTTCAAAGTCAAACATTTCAAGTGACGCAAGCCCAGTGCATTCCTTTGGCCGATCAAAGGGCTAGTTTTGAACACCAAGCTTTCGTTTCTCCAACATAAATCCTTTTAATTGAGTCTTCCAGTCCATCCCCACCAACCCCCGGGTTCTTCTCAGCGTGTGTGCTGTTCTCCAGTGGAGGGCTTGGCTTTGCCGGCTCATCATAGTAAAGCAGTGCCAACTGCACTGTGTCTGCTTACAAGGCGATGAGGCCAGTTCCATGCAATTCACACGCAGGTGCTCGAATCAAAAGCGCGGACAGTGGGCTGCCCTCCAGCAGCTCTGGCCTAATATTAGAGCTGCCATTATGCCTCTTCAGCATGCGGGAAGCCATTCCAGCTCAAAGAGGAGCCGCTGAGAGGCTAATACATTCGGAGAAGAACAAAGCTTGGCTGCTGAGCCAAATTTCAGCTACCTAGAAGCCATTAAAGCTACCCAGAAACAGCTGGATGTAGAGGTTTGGACATTCTACAGGTGATCCTGGATGAGCATCAACCATAGTCAGAAAAGGCTCTTTTTTCATTGCTTGACGTTCATTATGTCCTCCTATTTGACCAACTGTTGTAGTACTGCAAAAAAGGAGACCCTCAAAAACAGAAGGACAAAAGTGGTTCATTTTCTAGAGTGTGACTGAAAATATTTTTCACTGCAAATATAACACCATATAATCTGAATAGTCATGAGGAGCATAGTGTACTGCATATTACAGATAGTCCATGTACTTGTGTGGGCAAAGCACCTTAGGCTGAAACATCAATGGAAAGCTTGAAACGGGAGGGCCGGTGAACATACTGTAAACACATCCAGCCAAGTTCTGGGACAGCACTCAGCCCAGCATACTGTCTCCTACGCTTAAGCAGATTATTTTGTGTGCTCTGAATTTTTGATAGAGTTAATGCGCAACGCTCGCCAGGATTCTCACTGTATATTTGTGTCGCTCTAATCTTTTGATGTGTAGATCAAAGAGATCTTGGCTCTTTCCTGGTTTTCTGGCTCTAATTAGTGCTTGTTTCACTTGATTATACAGAAAGCAACCTTCGTTAGGTTTGCGGTCTGTCCTTAACAGAAAAGGAGGCTTTTTAATGTAACAAATCTGCTGAAGAATTGTTCACTCATTCATATGTTGAATTCATTTTAAATATCAAGCACTCAGTTGTATTTGTTTCATGAGAATCATTGTTGAGCATCCCTGTATTTGCAGATATAGAGTCAGTGTTTGACTGAAAAGCTATGTTTAATGGTTTTTATGCTACATGTACATAGTCTTTGGAAGTATTACCAATTCCAGGAACATGACGTGTTGCATAGGAAACTGAGCTCTCGGCAGCCTCACAATCATTGTGTTTTAGCTGATTTGTAAGATTAATCTGTATTTTCTACATCAGAAGTTTCAAATAAGTGTAATTCTCAAAATGCAGGAAGGTTGAAATATCATGCAAAAAAAGGTGTTAAGATCTCTATATTAGGGTTATTAGTTTTATTTGATTTTTTTTTTCTTTTTTTTCTCAGGTGGGATGCAACATGTAAAAATTAAAAGAAAATTAAAAAGAATTCAAGCAAAAACCTATGGAAGGTTAACAATTACGTGTCTGGAATGACGGGAGACATGTGACATACTCTTAGAACACCAAGCAAAAAAGACAAAACACATCCAGCGAAAAACTAGGAAGAAAAAGAATCTTCACTCTCAAAAAAAGGACAAGAAAATTTAAGAAAAAGAAAGAAGAAAAAAATTGTAGGGTTCCTTTTCATGCATATCAGTTTGGCATCAAAAAAAAAAAAATACCTTCATCCTCTGCACCGTCATTATCACCTAAATCATCATTCTGTTTCTTTGTAAGAGGACCTAGGATCAAGAATGGAGAAGATGTAGGAAACAGAGAATACAAGAACACACAAGCCTTGAAAAGGTGCTTTAGAGATACAAAGAGTTTTTTGTTGTTGTTTGGTTTTTGTTGTTTTGTTTTGTTTTTTGTGACACCTTACAAAGCAAAAAAAAAAAAGAAGTTTCAGTGAAGAAGCAATATTCAAACATTTCAAGATTGGAATCTAAAGTAGAGGCAGACACTGAAGTCAATAAAAGAAATAAAGAAAAGTGAAATCTACTGGATCTTCTGAGGATCCAGTGCAAAAAAGTCTCAAAAACACTTTTGTCAATGTATGAAATTGGCAAATAGTCTCATAGACACATGTATTTCTGATTTTCAGGAGTCAAAAATGATCAACGCTGTCAAAGGGCAATAAAGAAAGATTAGTGTTTGGCCTTGAATCTTAACCATTATAACACATGTTCAATAACCCATTACGTCTGGGCAGCCAATGACAGCCAACAAAATCTGTTCATACTGACTTACAAATTATACTACATATATACGGGATCAGTGCTCAGCACTGAATGGAGGTCTTCATGTTGCTAAAAAAATTTTTGCATTGACATTACATAAGACAGTGAAAGATATATAAGATAATGATATGATTTTTTATTGAGAGGCCAAAAGAGGTAAAAACATTTGAAAGAAGCAGATTCAGCGTATGGCTCCAAACATATGGACTGGAGTTAACTGAGAATATACTCTGCGTTCACTTCATAATCTGCAAAGCAGTCAGAAAGATGGGCTGTCAGATGCTGCTCCAGACTAATGCTCGTTGTTCAGGGATTCAGTGCATGATCTGCAGCGCAAAGATCACGTTTGCAGATGCTCTTGCTCACAGAAAAGCATGCACACACCCACACGCAAGCACACATATACACAGATGCAATCTCATATAGAAAAACACACAGGAAGCCAGCCAAGGTCATGCGAGGGCTAGCTGAGTGCATGCAAGTGAGCAGTCATGTGAGAAGACAGAAAATATAGAGGTTCCTTTTTTTCTTTTTTCAAATAGCAATCTGTTCACTTAAGGCCAGTGCTCCTGACCCACACTCTCTCGGGATGACAGGAGGGATGGACAGAGGAAGGGAGGTGGGGCCATGCACAATTTGCGTCCATTTCATTTGATGAAGCTTAGTTTTTTTCCCATAGCCCCTGTGTTTGGCCAGTATGAGAAGTCTCCTTAATCCCTCTAGACTGAGACAGAAAACGACAGCAGGTGTTATGAAAGAAGAGAAAATCAATGTTAATGTCATAACGTTGCTCTTCTGCAGCTCCAGTTGCCCTGAAACATACATGTACAATAAGAAGATACTTAGTCAGTATGAAAACAAATCCAAAGGCATGGCTGACGCAGCTCAGGTTCTTCATAAGGCCTGCAGAAACATAATACCGTGGCAACCCACATATAAACATACACAAGATATAAATGATTGAAGCGGACTGGGCGTCAATATTTCATGCACCTTCAAGATAGAAAATGTTGGTTTTGCAACATCTTGCAATTTTTGTAAAACCTTACACCATATCAGCCCTGCCTCAGACAAACCATTAAAGCTGTCTACATTCCCCAAACAGCTGTCATTAAAAAACATTTGGGTAATTTTTAAAGCTACATTATAACATTGATTTTATTTCCCCCATGACTGCTTCGATATGTTTTATTTTCCGTAATCTCTTTTCAATGGCAAAATAACTTCAGGTTCATCAACGCAAGGGCGGATTGCCTGGACTTATTAGAGAATTAAACATATTGTCTATTTATCTGCATCAGACGTAATCCATTACGACAAGTCTGTTCCCCAACATCAGCAGCCCAAACTGAATGAATAGTAAAGTTTTACCAAATACTGAGTCCACTCTGATAAAACTGGATGCAGTAAAACAATTCCATCAATTATAATGAAAATGACCTCAATATCCCAGCCTGCTAGCCTCTATACCTCCATAGCTTATAACAGAAAGAGATTTTTATCTGTGCATAATTGCTTAGAGAGCATGCTTCATTATCTGAGGTTCAGGAATCACAGCAAGGATGACTTCGTGCTGGCTGATGTGTAGGGGAGAATGAACCTGAAACTCTAGGCCTACAGGGGGCTGAAACGAGTTACACCCAGCTTATCCCTCAGCAGCAGCAGCATTTAATGTCAAACATGTTTACGGAGACGAAGAGACAAGAATCCTAAATGAGTCTCTGAAGCGGCTTTATCCTCATCAAACATCTTCTACTTGTCAGAGAAACAATGTACAAAAGGAACCCCAACTCTAAGAACTGTTAAAAAGAAATATTCAGTGGCTAACTAGTGTTTAAACAATCCTGAGCAACAGTTAAAGTAAGTTTAGACAAGCTATGGGTCACACTTGTGTACATCTATGAACTTATATTTATTCAAAAAGGAAAAAGAAAAAAAACAAACAAACAAAATTTCACACCTGGTGTCTGTGTGTGTGTATGTGTGTGTGTGTGTGTGTGTGTGTGTGTGTGTGTGTGTGTGTGTGTGTGTGTGTGTGTG
>JBBIGC010000039.1:16956730-16971991 GCA_037576955.1 Lepidarchus adonis
TGTGCGGGTGTGTGGGTGTTGGTGTGTGTGTGTGTGTGTGTGTGTGTGTGTGTGTGTGTGTGTGTGTGTGTGTGCATGCGTGTGTTTGTGTTTCCTCCCACTTCCTCCTCTCCTAAAACTGACACTTAAAGAAGACTCAAGCTAAGGCTCACAGCATGTGCCTTTTCAATAACTTATAAGAGCTTATAATCATGATGTATCCATCAGCATCAATGAAAGCAATGACTTATCACTACATACCCAGGACTAGAACATACAAGTGGCATTAGTGATACCAGAAGATACACAGGCATTTTGGAAGATTCTTAAAAAAGCTTCTCCTAAGCTGCGGCTATACTGGTCTTAACGGCTACGTCTCCGGAGATCTTTCCATAAACAACAGTAGCCTCTTCTCGGAGCAGGGAGAGGGGGAAAAATAAACACTCAAGGCTAACAAGCTGATGAATATTTACAAGTGCTTGCACCTAGATCCGGCCCGAAAACACCATTTTCCTTCCTGTCTGACAAAGTCTATCATCTATCAAGTGATTTGCTTCTACTGTAAACTTGCTCTGAGAGGAACCTGTTTCCCCTGTCACGTTCAATTAAAAGCATGCTTATTCAAGTAGGTTAGGATCAATTAATTAGTGCAAAAAGCCATTAGTTTCACACAAACTACTCACCAAGTATAAACAATCATTCCCACTACTGCTTCATTAAACTGACAGAAATGTTTGCTTTTTTAGGTTAAAAACCTCCAGGCAAGGGAGTTCATCAATAAGCAAATTAATTATGTCAATTAAAAGGACTGACAAGTGAAAAATTATGACAAAGGAAGATGATCTTGGGAGGAGGGTTCAAGGCGTGTGATCAATTTTGGTTAAGCACAGCGTTAATGTGCTTGCACAAGCAATATGCACATGTTCAGGGACCTCAAGGCCAAAGTGGCCTTGTTACCTGATGCTGAAAGTGATGAGAGCAATGAACAGTGGTTCCCAGATGTTGCATGCTTTCCTGCATTAATCTGTAACACATTAATGATCTAATACCATCTTGCTAATTGCTAAACTGTTCTACCAAAAAACTACACCATGGAAAAAAGTTCAGCTTGGAAATCAAATGAAATTCCCTTTTTTTTTTTGTATGCCAAATTGAACAATCTTAATTTAATTCCTCAGATTATTACCCACACAACTCTTCAAAACAAAGCAGAAGCAAAAGAACGTAAAAGAGCTTTCTAGCTTCCTTTAAAGAAAAAAGGATAAAAAGAAAAGAATAAAAAAGAACAGACACAAAATTAATCAGTAGGAGCTATGTAGGGGGTTCACTAACAGGACATCAAAGCCTGTTCTGATGTGCACCAGATAAGTCCTTCAGAGTGGCGGGAAATGGGCAAAAGAGGAGATGAAAACGCCTCACGCTGAGCCAGCCAGTTAAGAGCAAAGGGCTCAGAAGCGTCGGGCTTGCTTGTCGCCCAGGTTGGGTGGCCTCAGTAATTGGTAGAAAGCTGTGGGGTATAAGCCTGCGGCACTTGCATTACACTGCCAGTGTGGACTAAAGACAAAGCTACTAAACAGCTAGCTATAGACTATACTTCCCAGTGCAGTTAGGTTATGGGATGTCGGAACATAATGTAGATAATATGGCCACTGAAAAGTCGTACATTGCAAGTTTTTGAGTGAATTTTAATTCCAAATTAAATTAAATTAATAGGAAACAAAGTTATCAAGAGTGAAATCCAAATCCTCCTTCTCAAATCTTGATTCTAAAACTCAAGACATAAGAAAGGAAATATGGCAAAATAAAAAAAGCACATGGTACAAAAGACAAAAAATCTTGACATTCATTTCATGTGCTACTTTCTCATTTGTTTTTTCAGGGACACAAGCCACAACATTAAAACAATTAACAAGTAAAGTGAAGAAGATTGGTTTACAATGGCACCTGCGAAATATAGTATTTGGCATTAAGAACAATCCAGTTGAATTTCATTTGCTGGAGGCATGGAAATGGGCAGACATAAAAGTCTAAGTGACTTTGACTAAGGCCAAATTATGATGGCTAGAGCACTGATTCAGAAACAACAGTTCTTGTTGGGGTTCCCAGTATGTGGTTGGCACCAGCACCAGGTATTGGCCTGTCAATCTGGTCTGATCCCACAGAAGAGCTACTGTAGCACATATTGCTGAAAAAGTAAATGCAGACTATGATAGAAAGTCATCAGCCTGATTTATGGGGTGGCATAACCATTACCATGGTGACCCCAAACTAACATTCAAACCACATATAATGAGCACATGAGCATCAAAAACTAAAACACAGAGTAATGCAAGTAGGTGGCTTCGTCTGATGAATCATGTTTTTTTAATGCCTAGTGAAAGGTGTGCTTAGCAAAAGACAAAGATGGGATGAGTTTGCACTATGGGAACAAGGAAGGTTGCAGAAAAAGAGTGAGGCAATGTTCCTATGGGATTCCCTGGGTCAGGGCAATCATGTAGATGTTACTTTGACACATATAAGCTACCTAAACATTGCTAAAGACCAAGTGCACTCCTTCATGGCAACACTATTCCCCAATGGCATTGGCCTCTTTCAGCAGGATAATGCTCTCAGCCACACTGCAAAAATCATTCAGGAATGGTTTAAGGAACATGACAAAGAGTTCAAGGTGTTGGCTTGACCTCCAAATTCCCCAGATCTCAACGTAGGAAATAATTTATGAGGCAAACTAGCATGTGCTGGAGGCTCTTGTTTGATCCATAGATGCCCTACCTTTCAATTTTCAGATCTGATTTTCAAGTCTTGGTGCCCGATTCCAATCCATACCTTCCACAGTTTAGAGCTGTTTTGCCAGCACAAAGACAAGTGGTTATAATGTCATAAGTTCAAAGAATTTCAATACTCCTCTTATAATATAGTTCTACTATTGCTAATTGACAGTACGAGCTAGCACAAAAAATGCATGCATTTAAAACAACCTGCCTCTAGCAAGGGCAAATAAAGGGAATTTACTCCCAAGAGAACAAGTCCAAGTTAGTGTGCAATGTCCTTTTCCATGACTGATTATTCTGATACGAAACTATTTATGTACTTAACGGATGCCCTGAAAGAACAAATGGTTGCAGCGATAAGCAGTCTCACTAAACCTAATGACTACGACACATTCGTATGCGCTGATAAACTATTCTACCGACACAGTGCATGAGGCATGCTTCTGCTTCAGTGGTGAGATTTTCCCACTAAAGCCAGAAACACAATGTTTTGGACAGATCCCAAATGTGAAAACACAGAGCTGATGTGACAGGGTGTTAATATGATGGAGACTTGCGAAAGAGGAAAGAGCTAAATAAACATAGAAAACTGATCTGGAGGCACATAAATAATTCAAAAGAGTAAAGTGGCTAAAGAAAGGATTGAGGCCTCTTTATGTAATGCATGATTTCAATAAAACTATATCACTGACTATGAACTGAAATGAATCAGGTGTGTGATCCAGCAGCTATGAGTGCCTGCCTGTTGATGCCGGGAATGAGCAAATAGCCGATTCCAGAGCCTTGTGTCTGATATTAATCCAGTAAACTGAGCTAAGTGGAGGACTACAAAAAGATTATGTTTGTAACTAATAAAAAAGAGAAAGTGACTAGCTCTTTGAGAAGCAAATGCCGGACCTGTGCTAATTGCTTTTCAGAGTCGCTGTGGTAAAAACTGTGAGCAGAGCCACAAAAAAGGGGGGCCGGACTGAAGTTCAAGCTATAAAACCTAATTATACCTCACAAAAGCAGCCTGTTCCATTTAGAATAAAGAAACCCAGAGCAATAACGGCTATGCCATTAACAATTAGTCTCCACAGCACCTAATTAGACAGAGAGATAAAAAAAAACACAGGTTCTAAATTTAAACTGTGGGTCTCATATATTCCACAGAGCTCAATACTCTCTGGTAATGACATCTAAAGACCCCCAGCACCCAGAGATGTCTTAAGATTGGCCAATGAATGGGTGCATAGGGGCTAAATTTGTTTGCCAGCTTAATGGTAATAAACTCCCTTAGCTTGAACTGGCGAGAGGTTATAAATGGCTGGTCCCCCTGAGGGCAAGCAGCCCTAAATGGTTATTCATTCTGTTCTAGAGTGAATGGACTGGGGCTAAATTGGGAAATGCATCTTCAATTAAACTTTAGCTAATGCTTGCATGCTGTTCTGTAAATTAAGCCCCAGCCCAATATCTTAGAATTGTCTTAGCTTATCTAGGACTTGTGACTTAAAGGTGAGCATTCTGTTGGTATAATTAATAAGATCCGGGTTATAAATCACTAAAAAGGGTCTGCTGGTCAAGAACCACATGGCAATTTTCTAGACATACCGCGTATATATTAAATACACTGACCGTCCTTTAGAAGTAAATACAATAAAGTCTAGTTATTTAATTACAACGGCACTTTTCAGTGGGGATATATATTTTTTTCAGATGGGATATATTAGAACAAGCAAAGGGCCTCATTGTGATCAATAAACGACAGAATAACAGCAGGTCTTGTGGAGTATTCCAGGTATGCAGTAGTTAGTAACTATCAAATGAATCCAAGAAAGGAGAACTGCTCAATTGGTAACAGGGTCATGGGCACGTAAGGCTCATTGTTGAATGTTGGAAGTAAAGTCTAGTCTGTTTGGTCCAGTTCCAAAGAGGAGGTAAAGTTGCCAAAAATATTACCACACAATGCAACACAGTCTGAGCTGTTTTGGCTACATGGGACGGACCTACACAATTTAGGCAGGTGATGTTGATGTTACAGCTGATCTGTGTGTTGTTCTGCTCTCCATCTCCTCTGCATCAGGCCATAACATGTTCAACAGAACCAATTAGACATTAATGGTATATAATTTAGATTTGGGTGCATGGGTGAAAATGGGAAGTAAACAATGGTCAAACAGCGTACAAAAGGAAACATCCTGGCTCTACAAAATAAAAATGTATGAGCTTAATGTAGTGCATGAGCACAAAGTGAACAAAGTGATCTAAAAACAAAGACGATGTTTCATCAATGTCAATGCTGCTTCACATATTGGACTTAACCACCATTTGTGTAAGAGAAGTGCCAAGTATTTTGCCTTGTCTGCACTTGCGAAGAGCACAAGTAAATGGAAAGTGCATCAGTCACTCAGGTATTACAGTAATCAAAACAATCATGAGAAAGTGAGCTGGCTGGCTAGGGTGAGCTCTCTGCACTGTCACCTAATCAATACAGCACAGACACCAATAAAGCCTCACAGGGGTGCATTGCACTGCTTAGCAAATAGTCAAAAGACATGTCTGCAGTCCTTTTAAAGGCCAGCAAATTAAGCAGAGAGCTTCCACACCCTTCCCTACTCAAAGCATAAAGCCATCTTAATGTAATATCAAGGGTGTTGGTGATTAAAGTCTTGGTAGTTCATGACACCAGGGAACATACAATGACCATAAAGCACAATTCTAATTTGCATATCCTTTCCGCTCATAAGTACACCAAAACGCCCCGGAACGGCCATTCTCATTTGGCAGTCAGGGACATGACCAGATTGTCTTCTCAACTTCTATTTAGCAAGCAGCCCCTTCAGGTTGTTTTCACTCCCTTTATTGCAGGGGGCTGTGGATGTTGCATTAGTGTCTGGCAGAGAGACATGCGCCAAGACTACTCCTCAAATGCAGGTGTCCATATGGAGTACTTGGACAGGATTCTGAACAAGGTCCTCCTTGGCCAACACCTCCCTCTCCCATTTGCTCCCATTTTCCCCTTCCTTGAGCATGGCTAGGTGCAAGAAGACAGTCGTCCCCCAAGCACATTTCAGAGGAACAAGTGATTCAGAGTGGGCACAGCAGGTGCGAGTAGAAACAGGGTTGGTTCCCAAGCTTTAGCCATGTTCTACAGTTGTGTGGTGAACATGCCACCTGTTCTACTCTATTCCTTGTCTGACATGGTCTCTCTGGCCTCTGTAATTGGACTCAATTTTCGAAACCACATAGCCAAAGACTGAGGAGGGTAATAATGTAAAGCTTACTAGGAAGTACTGGTTTTTGGTCAAGAAAAAAAACACTTTTGCTCACCAGTGTTCATTTAGAGATCTGGGTTTTTCAGACATATTAAGTAATTATTAAGTAAATAATTGGAATTTGATTACTGTGAAAATGAATAATAGAATTACTGCACATTTTTTAAGTTTAGGCTGATGGACAGATGGAGAAATTAACTTTTTTTCAGAGAGATACACGTATATATAAAATATATAATACAGAATTTTTTTTATACATATATGATTATATTTATAAAAAATTACTGACCACGTTTATTTCCATTCTGTTGACAAAATCACCACTACATGATCTGCATTAAAGCGTTGAACATGCATAACCAAATTTTTGTCGGATTGTTGTCAAATTTTTTTGTGTATTTTTTTTCACATAATGGTCTATAACCTTAAGACATTTTCTTCAATAGCATATTATGTCCTATATTCATTAACAGTGTCAACAAGAACATTCACAGAACAGTGTATGGCACGGAGAGTGACACTGCTAAACAGTGGAACAGTTCAAACAAGGCTCGTCCTAACCTGGGACAGTGAGTTCTAAAGCTGCTTGTTATACTCGTTCTGAGCAGGAACAACCAGCACCGTTAGACCTGACACACTGCACTGAGAAAAAGTCCCCCAGAATAGCCCCCAGCACAAAAGGCTAGCAGAAAGTTGCATGCTACATTTCTGCGTTTGGCGTCAGCGACAGCCTGCATGTCAGCTTACCCCTGGATGCATGGCTATTAGACCCAATTAATTAATAACTGTCAACACTTCCGGGCTATCTCTGAATCCTTTGTCACATTAACAAAACCCTTTGCTAATCGATTCTTGACTGAGATGATCGCTGGAGAACGGCTAATTACCTTTTAATGTACGCATGCTGAAAAGGCATTAGAAGTGGCACATGGCAATGACAAGGATCAAGAGACAGATGTGCTAAGTTAAAATACTGTGGCCTTCCTAATTAAACACCAAATACTCACAGCCAATAATTCCCTTTGCTCTGAAGAAGGTCAAAGTCAAAAACTACTAGAGCTTAATTAATGAAAATAATCCATTCATAGAGAATGCATGCATTATAATTAAAAAATAGAAAAAAAACAAACAACAATAATGATCTTTTTTATGAATGTTATACTAACAAACCAGTGTCCCATGATTTACAGGAGAAAATGGACCTAATAAAAACACGCAAGCACAGAGCTTTGAAAGCACATGCTATAAAATTATTTCAGGTTGCTTCCAGCATAGACCCCTCATCTGGACCCCTGAAAGCAAGGACGACCCTGGCCGCACACCAGGCTAGAATATAATAGATAATTTGGCCAGTAAATGGCAGGTATTATAGGAGTCATCTCCACTTGGAGGCATATGATTTAGAAAGACACTCTGGTAATAGCTTTGCAAATTTCCTCTGCCATTTGACAACGGCTCGCCACACTGGAACGTGGTGGGGGGGGGGTTAAAAGTCAATGACTATCCATCAAAACATCAATCTCCCTTTATTCTCCTCTCAGCTCTTAAATACCAGACACAGACAGAAAGTGCTGTTGTGTTTCCCCTCTCCCTCCCCAGACTCAGTCTAGCAGGTCAGGGTGGTGCAAGCTGCGTTGGAGAGAGAAGTTTGCCCTTTTCTGCTGCTCAGAGATTGGTTTTGTGCTTCGCCTCATTGCAGTTAAGGTTACTGATAGGGTAAGAGAAGCTGGATGTTCATAAGCAAAGGATGGATTTTTTTAGTGAGCTTCCTAAGCAGGTTTATAACATAAGTTTAATTGAAATTTTAATAGTTTATGATTTGACTTTTTCATTGTAGTTCTTGCTTACGCTTAAGCTTAGTTTTTTAATGTAGTTTTTTTCTCTGTATTATGATAAATAATTTTAAACCAGAGAGTAGGCGTTCTACGATTATTTGAGATGACTGCAGTTTGTACAGTTATAGTGATTCTATACAATGACAATCACTTCAGACCACTCCCCAAAGCTAGTCCTCCAAAGTACATAAACACAATGTCTGACTGCTGTAGAGCACAGTATTCTACTTCCTTGTGGCTTACGACCATGTAAACGTTAGTTGACATTTGCATTGTTCACTTTTTGCTTTTTTTTGTTTCCCTCAGAAAACTGTACCGTTTTTACCTTCCTCTTCTTTTATTTAACCTGGACAGAGTTTACAATCTGACTCCTCAGAGTATTTAAAAGCTGTAAATTCTCTACTTATGCTGACCTATTTTATTTATACTCAAACTGTCTTTTTTAGAGCTACTAAGTATCAAAAACTAGGAGCAAGATCATTAATCAATCAATTTTGCATTTAGAATTTTTTGATACAGGCTTGTATTTTTTAATAGCTGCAAACAATGAAAGACAAACAAAAAGATTATGAAACTCTGTTCCAGAGTTGATTGCAATAAATATATTGCAAAATGCAATAAAAGCAAAAATCTGTAAATTGTTAATTCACGTGAACCTTTATTTAAATAAAAAAAATATTTTCAATTGTTTCATTGACCTGCTTAATTGTACTTTCTAAATCTAAAACATTCAAATTTAATTGCTGCAACACATGCAAAAAAGTTTGGACAGAAGCATGTTTTCCTTGTGTTGTATCACCTTTCCTTCTTCTAACAGTTTTCAATGGTTGACTGATTCTCCACTTCATGATGCACTGTACATTATGAGTAGGATGGTGGTCCGGCATGGGCATGCTGAAATCAGAATGGACATCCAGTGAAGAGATGCCGCTTTGATGGCAACATATGTCTCTCCAAAATCCTGATATATGCTTCACTTATGTTGTCTTATGTTGTCTCTGAATTATCTTTGATGGATGTTTTTATACCCAGTCACCTGGTAAGAATAGCTTATTGTGGAATCTTCCAAACCAGTGTTACTTAAAAATTTCTGTAAAAACTCTGAACCAACTTTTGTTACATGTGTTGAAGTCATAAAATTATTTTTTTTTAAAACATTTTGGTTTATTTAAAAAAATATTGAAAAGCTTAGCTCAGATCATTTTCATTTTTGTATTTGGAAATTTTGGAACATTTGCAGTGTTGTACTGTCATATGAGCAAAGAAAGGTTTATCTCCAAACAGATTATAGTTGTAGGACTTTGCTGGCTGTGGCAGAGTTTGGCAGTATATAATGGAAAAGGTTTTATCACAGTAGTGAGGGCTTGACAGCCTGATGCAAGACATTTCTGGGGGTTTGACAGCATGATGCAAGTCTTTTTTAGATCCTAAACAACAGAACAAGAATTCAGTACTTTTCAATGTATTTGATGACTAAAATGCCTTGAAAAAGCATATCGATAGCCAAAGAGTTTAAGGAAAATAAAACACTAAAGTGTCCCAAACAGAGTGCCTATGTTTTTATATTCCTGATAAATTAATAAAATTACTTAATTGAGCTGTATTTTTTTAAATGGAGAACAGGCACTAGCCTTCCCACAGCAACTTACAGCAACACCTTCTTCCCCTCCCTCTATCTATCTGCTTTAATCCCTCCTTCTTGTCCTCCATCTTCCATCTTGTCTTTCAAAAGGTTACTTTGCCATTTACTCACCCTTGCCCTGTAATTAATGAAATGCAAAAGATTGACTGGACCTTCTTTTATTACGTCAAATACATATTTCCCCATAATGGCACAGGGCAGCTCTGGTGCATTATTAAGTCAGTCAAAATATCATTAGGATACAAAGGGATTACATCTCAGTGCCAAGCAAAGGAGCAACAAAGGAAACCATAAAACATAAGTCTGGCTTACAGACAACAAGGAGACAAGTCTTAGAATCAATTATAACTATATATTATAATCATATTCAATAAGTCTAGGCTAATTTATCACCCAAATTTAAATCTCAATAAATTTTCAAAAATTGTAAAAAGCTCGGTGTTGCTAAGTGTTGGCAAAGGCTGTGCAAGGTTGTACTAAAATATTCATAGAATTTATAGGACAGGATTTATAAGATATATATAGTGTCAAATTACAAGTATTAAGAGAATATTTTTTTATTCACAATTACTAATTATTTACTAAAATTTAATATATTGAAAAAAAAATTAAGTGCTGGCCTGCACAAAATGTTATGGTACTTCTTTTTTGTGAAGTAGCACAAGTTTACATTTATTTGTCACTGGTTTATTTGTTCATAAACTTTTAGCCAGTGTGCACTAACACCTGCAGCAGATCTATTACTGAAGACTCGTCATAGTTTAAGATTTTTACTATTCGCTTGGCCTTATCTGATATTGTATTTGAGAGAAATCAATAGACCTTCTGTACAAGACATTACCTTTAATATCTGAAAGGTATTTGTGATCCGTTGAGATTCCGTACTCTTTTTGTGACTTAATTAATGAACAAATGCAATATCTTTGACAACTGATCATTATGTCACCTCAGTAAACAGAAGGTACAACTGATACAATTTCATTATGAGCACAATTAAAGCTTTCAGTCCAACAAGGCGAGTAAAATGTGCCTGCTGAAGGCTTTGATTCTCAAGCTCCATTTCTTCATATCATCCCTATGCTGACTGCTGTGATAAAGACAAAGGATGTCCATGGCTGACAAACCTGACAATTTGCACTTAGAAAAAATCAATACGATTACAGTGCCCAGGACAATAACAAAGGGCTAATGTGACAGACCTGTCATTAATAAGCCTCTTCCGGCACGTGAGCCAATGTTAGGCCTGTGCCTTAAGTGGACAGTCAGATTCGTTTGAGCTCTTTCAGACGTCAACTTTATCAAACGAGAGACCAATTAACCTGCCTTTTTGCATAAAGCGGCTTCTCCAGCATTCAAAACAAAGAGAGTCCAAGGCAATTAAGCATGTGCCTGTGTGGCTATTGCAAGATAAGCTACACATTTTAACAGACAGTACAAAAGAAGGCCGTCTCCGTGCAGTGACACCATACACAGGCAAAGACTGAGACACAATTACTCAAAAACAGCAGCTCTGCATGAACAGAATGCAACCAGAGAGATAGCGCTGCTGAATTTCAAAAGAAGGGATAGAAACCAGAGTCCATGAATCCGGGCTGCTCTCTCTCGCCCTCTCTCTCTCTCCCTCTCATTTTTTTCTGCTGCGTTTTATGAGTAAGGATTTGAAGAAGTAGCCAAGCTTGTCGTGAGGATTCTAAAATGCCAGCACCCTGCTTAATCAGGGCCCACCAGTTACTACAGCTGACAGCTTAAGTGGGGAAAATGACACCAAGCTATTCTAGTGAAGACTAGCACTTTGTATCGCCCCTACAGAGACATGTAGTATATAAACACAGCAAATATTTTGCCCTTGAAAAAAAAAAATATTATATTTATATAAATATTATATATAGACAGAAAAGTGGCAACATATAAAGCAGCTTCCTTAATGCCTAAAAACGCAGTGTCTCTCTTGAACCCAGCAAGCCATATTACAGCAGTATATGGGCAATAGCCAATTTCTTAGAGGGACAATAGTTTGTAGTCATCTAACATCCAAACTGCTAAGCTGCTTTGGTAATAATGGCGACAATACGGGTATGTCCTAAACAGCCCCTGCAAACAACCTGAGTCCTGTGTTCTGTCTTGAAGCTGGTACTGAGGGACAGTGAGAAACCCACTGGCCCTCCCAGACATGATGCTCTGAGGGCCGAACGCTTGCCTTGCAAGTGGGATCAGGTGTGTTCCCCAAAACCAATAAAGCACACTACACTGCCCAAGCCACTATAACAACACAATCTGCACTCAGAGTAAATGTGAGGACATGCAATGACCCAGTTTGGTCAAACTATTGTAATGAGATGTTAAAGTCAACAGTGCATGTGTTATATAATTATAAAAATGATAATAATTACCATGCACCATATGCCAATATACTGTAAATGTATCTTGGCTTTAGCAAACATTATCTGAATAGTGCATCAACAAATAAAAAAATTTACCTGAATTTGTTGAAGTAGATGAAAAAAAAGAGACAAAAATCACTGGGAATCTTTAAAATGTATGTTTTGGCAAATAGTTGTCAATGCATATTTTACTTACATAACTTTAGATAGTTTACTCTGTCTTACTGTAAAAACAGGGTTTGATGGACACTTGTAATATTTATTCTCATAAAATACCAATTAGCAATTAAAAAAATAATAATAATTTATTTATTTATTTATTTATTTATTTATTTATTTATTTATTTATATCTATAGCTTTGAATTATCATGCATATTTCTTACTGTTTTACCTTTGTAGGCATTTGTTTATAATTAACTCAACAATGAACTGCATCTGAAAACAAAATAAAATGTTCTCTCTTCTTGTCTGAGCACAAATCTCAGGACATTTTTAAAATCCATAATAAAGAAAATAACTGAGAAAAAAAATTTGAACAAAAAAAAAGTCTGAATACAATGAAGCACATTTCTGAGTGCTGTGCTGTGGAAGATTGCTATTATAATCAATACTGACAGCAGCCATAACTTCACAAAGCAAGGATTCTGCACTCTGTTGTCATTCTGTCCTTCATGTCAACACCACACGTTCTGTGTGATGTATTTTTCCACGTACATTTCTTTAACAATGCCTGGATGCACATTAACAGTCATTAATATGGCTCAGTGAAGCTGTCTCTGACTATGTGACACATGGCCATGGGTAACAAAGCATTACATCCCAGTGCAAACGTGCTCTGGGTATGTGAGTGCTCATTCTGACTTGAAAAGGCCAAGAAGTCTATAGAGTTTTAAACTAATTCAATAAATAAAAAGCAGACATGTGATTGGTACATCTGAGAGCAGCTTGAGAGAAGGCAGGACTGTTCTTCTAAAGTTGCAGCTTGAGGAAGTATACTGAAAGGGAATTGATTTAAAAGAAAAAAACATTTTTGACCCTGTACTCTGAATTAAATGATCACTTTTGAGTATAAGTAACACAGAGTGATGCTGATTATGATTTCCTTTCAGTTTTCTTTTAAGTATGCTTTCATCTAATCAAAGAAAATGCAGGTTTAAGGTTTTTTCTGCAGCCTTGTCTGTGGGTTATGCTAATGTTTTGCTAGTCAGAAGCCAGGAGCTATGATCTGCCCAGAGCTCTGAGGTGGCCAGGGACAAAGGTGCAACTTTCAAGCTTTTATCACTGCCACCTCTCCTCCGAGTGTAAGCCATGAGGGGCTGCACTGGAGATGCGCTGCTGCTTCTTTCAAACGCTCTTAAAACAAAGGGACCACAATGCAGCTAATTCATCATGGTGGACTCAGCCTGAGAGAAGAACTCCCCCTTATGTACTGTCCTCATCTGCACTGTGCTTCCTGCAGCAAAGCATTATGGGCTACTCAAGTTCAACTTATTATCATTTTAAAGATATGATGTGAGGCACTTAGCTTAGTTAAAGAAGCATCTGGAACTTCATGAGCTTCCATTCTCATTACAATCCAAGAATTCCTGCTGGTGTTGAGAAACAGAGTCGACTGCCTCAGACAATCTTTACTCAGAAGAGTCTTCAAAGCAGGGTTTTTTCATTCATTAGTTCAGATGTGCCATAACATTTCAGCAGTTGTGAGAGGGTGGGCCATTTTACTGTTTCTTCCATTTTTTTCTGTTCACTTGAACTACAACGTAGCAGTTGCTTGACAAAGTCCTTTAAATTCTAAGGAAAATCAAAAGCAAGAGCAGAGTAGCATCGAGGACAGCAATTCAGGTTTATATTGCGGCATACTACTCTATCACAGAATAAGCACCATCTGCACCATTATCGTCAGTGCTACAAGGTCTGAATTCCTTCTTAGAATTTGCAAAAAGCATAATAACGTTTTTTTCTCATATGTAGCAATTGGCTTGTTCACTTCAACTTTGGAAGGACTACATCTACGCTAGATCCACTTTCATTACATGCGTTCAGTGTTTTCATGCTGATGTGAATAAGTTTCAAATTAGCAACAATAAATAATTAATTCCATGCAAACTCAATACATCATAAACAAAGGCCATGAATCTTGCAGCACTGGCTGCTTTGCATATTGCTTTCCTAGTATTCAATCAAGCCAACATGATCAATAGCATTACCAATTGTATTACGTATTCACTAAAACCACTATTTAGACACTTGGATAGATATGAATTGACGGTATGATTATTAGCAGGTAGTCTGAAGGAAATTTCACACACAGAGCATATTATATTTCCTGGCAGGATGCACAGTATTCATATACCACTAATTACACCAGTGTACTAGTACATCTCACAATGTGAAATTCTATAGTATGATTAATATCTTGTCGTCCAATAGCTCTCTGTCTCTCTCTCTTTCTCTCTCGCTCTCTCTATCTCTCTGTCACTCTCTCTTTCTTTCTCTCTCTCTGTCTCTCTCTCATTTATATCCTGTATTACTGAAAAATAAGCTCATTTTCAAAATGAAAAATTCCTAAAGGCTTTGTAGCACCTCTCACACTGCAGGCTCGTATGAATTTTACAGTACAATACATTGGGTGAGACAGCTGATTCACACCTCAAATATAACCACAAGGCTCAGTATCCTATGCATTACATTTTCCCCTCAGAGCATTAACTCATCAGTCGAGTTACTAAATAAGGTGATGTGCCCCCGAACAAAGAGTGGGCGGCATAGGAAAAAAATAACAGAGCAGCATCAATAGCCCTCCACCACCACCTCCACCCTGATTAGGACATGTAGCTCAGAAAATGAAACAATTGTCAACAAGTTTTGCAAATTAATTATATTATCATGTTTTAAGAAAGTTGGTAAAAGTCAGAAATGCAACCATTTATGAATTCTGAGACCAATCAATTCTCAGTTCAGTCATAACCAATAATTATTATTAATTTATATCATAAAGCAATTCAAATAATTGTAATTAGTCCACCGAATCTGCAAGTTGTCTCATTTAAAAAGATGAGTGAGGTCTGTAATGTTCATCATAGGTTACTTCAACTGTGAGAGACAGAATGTAAAAGAAACACATTTTTTCTGCACCATTATACAAATAAATTCTTTAAAAATCATACATGCTGAAGTGAACCTATGATGAACATTACAGACCTCTCTCATCTTTTTAAGTGGGACTACTTGCAGAATCTGTGGCCGTCGAATATTTTTTTGCCCCCCTGTATATGCATTAAAACTGGAATATCTCTTTATTTCCTTCATTACAGAAGCAAACTGAACATCGCCCTTATCTAGCAACTGTCTAATCTGGTCATCTCTCTCTCTCTCTCTCTCTCTCTCTCTCTCTCTCT
>JBBIGC010000039.1:16973416-16985818 GCA_037576955.1 Lepidarchus adonis
ACTTTAACACTTTTGAGAATTTATTATGAGGAGATGCATATCAAATGTGTTAAACTGTAATATTTTGGTTGAAGAATAAATATTTATCTAGCTAAAAAAAATAGCTAGATAAAATAAATAGCTGTGGCAAAAGCTGTATGGGATGGCAGCTTATCAGGTATGTTATTCATATAATTATCAATTTAATTTAGCTAATTATAACTATAATTTTTCCATATTTTTTTTTGGTTGAAAAATCATATATAAGTTATAAATATATTTTAAAATATACAAATTAATGAATTATATAAGATAACAGCATAATAGGCTTACTCGTTACTATGGCCTTTACCCCATGATTATATTCTGCTTTTTGTTAAAAGGTTCTCGACACCGTTCTAACATAAAGTTCAGTGTTCAGGAAAGTATAAATACAATTATAAATAAAATATGTGTTTATCATGAACCACAATATATAATCATTAGCCCACCTGTACCCTGAACAACACAGTTTGCCTCTGGACACTATGCTCAGTGAATTAGCGCTTTTGTAAAAGTCTTTATACTATTTGTATCGACGGCCTCTAATTCTGCAGTAAACAGCCTGCCTACTTGTCACACTGAAATAATTGCAAAGGTCTCCAAATCGAGCAACAGCAGCATTCTGAGCTCACAAGGCCTGTCTCCCTCAGGGATTGATGAGCCCCCATGCCCATTAATATTCAAGGTGAAGTCCCTCAGAGTTTCAGTCGCTTATGCAAACCCTGCCCACAAGCTCAAGGCTTGTATAGCTCTCTCTCTATCTCGTTCACTTGCCCTCACACTGCATGTCTCACTACACTTCTCTGATTCTCTCTTGCTCTCTCTTCTTCTCTCTCTTTTTATATTCCTTCCACAATTTTTCTTCTTCTTTCAACTCTTAATCAACATTTATTTACTGATGCTCTGTTAATGCACACCTTTCAACATTCATCTCCTTTAGGTTAATGTAGCTGCCCTTGGCCAAAGTCGGTATGGAAGACCAGTAAAGACATATGACAATTTGAGATGGCACTGATGCAACACTGGGGAAACCCACCCCATTCTATACTGAATGAAGCTCAAATATCACAGAATGATTTGCAGAACACCAATTTTTGAAGGCAACATGTAAAGCTGATAAAGCTGGTCAATTGAACCACATACAGCATACACCAAGGGTCCTTAACTCTGGGCCTGAGGATATACCATATACCCTGCACACATGAAGGTCTTCAGGGGTATCTGAGTATTATGGCCAGGTATGTTCGGTCTGAATTCTCCAGAGCTGCCTGTTCAAGACTGGAGTTGGGCGCCTTGGCCTACACTCTTAACAGACCAAAAATAAGAACAATTTTTGGTTCCTTTCCAAGTTTTCTTTCTTTTTTACCCCTTGAAGCGTGAATACAACAGAGCTCTCATGCTGGCTATGCATCACATACCGTAGGGTAACAGAGTGATTGCAGATAGCTTATTTTAAACCCTAGGAATATGTAATACTCAAAAGGAAAGGAAAGGGGCTTCTTATCTAAAGCCATTCTTTTATCATTGAAAAGTTCGATTTTCCTTTTGATTTAGTACATAAACACTGTTTCAGAGCAACTCATTTACTATCCAATCCATGTGGTCCATATAGGCAAATTAAGCTGCAAAACCAGCCTCTGTGATGTCACAGAAACAAGAAACACCTAAGCCTACACTTGTGTAATTCTGCCCATTCCCAATGAAGTTAAAAAGAGTGATTCAGCATGTTGACTTAGGGCAGAGGTCATACACGAACCAGTCAAAAACAGCCTGTATAATGTTGTAAAATATTAATGTTAGATGAATTACAATCATATGTGAGGAATAAATGCCAATAGTTGAAAAAATGTAGGAGCTTTGTCCTTCAATGACCACTGCCAGAGGGAAAGTCAACAAACTGTACATCAGACCAGACACGCTTGGCAAAAAAATCCACCCACAGTTAATATTTTCCTGAACCAATGAACAAAAAGTGTGTTTAAATATGAACAGCTCTTCCGATACTAATGAATCAGCCTGATGGGGTGCTGTGCACTATGAAGATTTGGATATTGGCAACAGCTATAAAGACAAAGAAAAAAGGCATGTAGCAATGCAAAAAATATTTTTCTCCAGAGTTTTTACAGTAACAGCACAATCCACAGGCAGTCGGCAGAGCCTGCGTAGTTACAAAACAGTGAAGTGTGTTAAACAATATCTTTACATCCAAGTGATGAGTTATTGATGCCACAGCCCCGGTGGTGACAGCCAACACAAAGAAGACAATTGATTCCTCTGTGCTGGAGTGTATCTGGTCACAGCAGTAGGGAGAGAATGAAGTAGCCACTGAAGTGTGATTCCTTTGACTGGCAGAGGCCTTAAATTCCTATTAGTCACACTTCCCAGAGATCGGTGAAACTAATTATGGGTCTTAACTAGAGACCAATAATGAAATGTTTGGAAGGAAAAGTTAGACGTTGGCTTGTTGGCTTCTGTCTTTAAAGTTTAGTGCCCTGATGTAAGACAGTTCCAAGAACTTACACAGAGAATGTGGGCCCAACTATGGGCTTGCTTTAAAGGCTAATCACACAAAGAATCCATATGGCACATGCTCCCCTTGAGTTCCTCTTATATTTTAGCAGAAATCTGAATCAAATCATTTTTAATCACTTAAGACAGTGGTCTAAAGGCCTGGTCCTGCTTTTCTGCATAATATTCTTAACATCTCCATCTAACATGACCCCCCACACACACAAACACACCTTATCTCAAACTCACAATGCATCTGATCTGACCAATCAACGGTTTCTGAAGTAAAATCAGCTACAAACTGTTAAAACTAGACCATGCAGAAAGACGAGTCTCTAGATCTAGTTTATGAGGCATTAGCTGTAAAGTAAAAGGACATTCCAAGATTTAAAATAAATATATAAATAAATAAATAATAAATAAATAAATACAAGCAACATCACACATATTAGTCAAATTTGAAGTTTGCATATTGGTAACAATTTGTTCATTGATTTCATTGTATGTCTTTTAAGTAGGCCTCACTGCTACCCTTTTTATGTGCATATTTACTGTCATATATGGTAGTAGAATGCAGTTGAACGCCTATTAAATGCTTTACAGTATTATGCATATGTGCATGTGTGGATGTGTAAAGGGAGGAGAGAAAAAGAAAGAGTGCCTGTGCGCTGTATATTGCTGTGATGTTTGTTTTATTCACCGTTTGTGTTGAATAAGAGTTCATGTGTGTTGGTGGGTGAGATTAATGGTGGGGTTAATAGTGCACTGTGCTAAGTCACCGTCAGTGTGGTCTTCCCACAAGTCACCTCTCCAATACGTTTACCACTGTGGTGTATGTTGAAGCATTAAAAAGAGCATTTCTATCTGAAGCAATGCAGATATTTCAGGGTCTTTGAAACATTATCTACAAAAAGATGATAAATTTAAGCAAAATATGCTTTTTATAATTTCTCTATCAAAAACTTCAAACATCCTCCTTGGCAAAAGTTAGTACAGGGGGTCCTTGAGTTATGTCAGGGTTTGGTTCCTTTTTATATAAGTTGTAACTTATGCATGTAATGATGCTGCAGAGACTTTATTGAACAGCAACATGCATGAATGGTTTCATATTACAGTAAAGCATTTAGAAAACATTGTTTCAAATAGAAATGCTCTTTGGCTTCAACATACATCACAGTCGTAAACGTATTGGAGACGTGACTTATGGCAAACTACACTGACGGTGACTTAGCACAATGCACTGTTAACCCCCCATCTCACCCACCAACACACATCAACTCTTATTCAACAGTAACCGTGAATAAAACATAAACATCTTATCAAAAACAGCACAAATTGCAGCATTAGCAGAGCAGAGTACAGCCTCTTTCTTCCTTCCCTGCACGCACAGTGAATAAAACATACATAATACAGCAAAAACTGTGAAAAACAGTGCAAACCCCTCCCTCACCCATCTCTGCAAACACCAGACTCACACACTGCATGTGCTCACCTCGAGGCACCACCAGAGTCCTGCATTACCGTAAAACGGGTCGTGGAGCATTTTGTACCGGGCCGTATAAAAAATTCAAACGAGCTCAGTCCGTAACATCTAAGTATGTTCGAGACATCAACTTTGCCAGTATTCTGCATAAAAGTAATGGCCGAAAACCCTGAGATTGCCACAACAGCACTGAAAATGTATTTTGAAAGGAAAGTTTATGTGTTACCACAGCGACCAGAGCGCATTAGCGGCAAAGAGGAGGACATTATTTGCGCATTCCAGGAGGATGCTGCTAATAAAGTTACATAATTACACAGTGGACTCACGTTTTTTATTATATCTACAAAATACCACAGTTTTTGTGTTGGTCGTATCATTTCATTTTGTTGTTTTTATCCGTGACACATTAAAGGCCTTTCCGTGAAAATATTAAGTTAAACCAGTCCGTGGCGCAAAAAAGGTTGGGGACCGCTGATTTAATTGATGGAAAAAACTAAAAGTATTAATTGTGTCTTTGGTTGGGTAATATTACCCTTCATTTTGGATCCATGTGAAAGCATTCAAACTTTCAGTTCTTGAATGAGGTGGTGACACTCATTACAGATATTCAAAATTAAAAGTAGCCAGCCTAAAGATTTTCTCTTCTCCTCACTATTTGCTTAAAATTGACACTCTTTTCATCTATCTATTCATAACATTAATCACAAAATATGTATATATTTTGTATTTCCTTGTCAAATATTTACATGCAGAGTGTAACTACCTTCAAAACAGGCTGGTTTTTTTTCTTCTTTGTAGTAAATGTCCATCACTTAATTCCTGATCGGCCTACCTGTATTGTGCCTCATTCAAAAAGCAGTCTGGGTGGAAACACTCCTTATAATTTCAGTGTGAACGAGTGAGGCTAAACTACTGCGGCATCACAAAATGAATAAATTGAATTCGGTTTTGCATTGTAGCTTCCATATGTGGACAGTATGTAATAAACCAGGAATTAAGCGCTTTATACTTTCACAATATAATGTACTACAACACCCTCTTATTTTAAAATAAGAGTCTGAACAAGCTGGAGCAAGAAAATCTAGAAAAGAAAATGACAGAGGAAAGTATTCAACTGCTGTCCTTTTGCTAAACAGTGGAGTCATTGAAACATTGCATTTTGTTACATAAATGTTCTTAGAACTCACAGACATGGTTTATAATGTGAACACAGTCCATTGTATTGTATGAAATTTTCTCATTCAAGAAGCCCGTGTGTCACCATGTGACAGGTCGATGTCTTAGATTGTTTTATGACCACTCCACAGGGATGTGATAGGTGGGTTCTTGTGCCTGGAAGTGAGTGTGTGAGTACTGAACACTCCTCTGTAGAGCCAATTTGAAACAGGCACTGGGTCAAGTGCTGTCCTTTCACTGCCAGCTCAAGGTGAACTATGCATTTAGTTAGACTCCTCTGAACACTCGCCATCTGCAACAGCTTGTCGCTTCAGTTCCTCTCCATTTTTTCCCCCCCTGCTCTCCTCCAGGTTCAATAGTTGTCATTTACTTTATGAGAAATCGCTTTGAGCTCAGCTGGGAACTGTGCCAAGTGCAGCACACCAGTCTGTCTTCCAACACTCGCCATTTTAGCATAAACTGTAATTAAGGCAACTTGGCAGTGGAGTTACCACCAGATTCCTTCAGTTGAATGGAGGTGGAACGCATGACGATGTAGCTGCCATGACCACTTCTCCACTCTTCAAGTTCAGCTGTTCGATATGAGAGTAATATTAATGCAACGAAACAGTTCCACATCTCCAGTCTTGGGTCCAATGATGCAACACAGCACTGTGATACTCAGAATATAGAGGTTTAAAATCAAACTGGTTAGAATTAGAGTCCTTCAAGGCATACTGAAACAGATCAGTAAAGGCTGTTTAAAGCAAATCTGAAGCTAATTTTTCACATGAAGCACCTCTGGGCCTTGTACATTTATCTCTAATGTTATGTATGCACATACTGTATTTATGGTTATGTTCCCAAACTCTGCTTTATGTATTCATCCAGTTTAACTCTGTAAGCAACGTCAGTGCACTTTGTGTCCTGCTAGTTAGACACTGTCTAGATTAGGGGTTTCAGACTGTAGTCCTGGATGTCTAGGCTCTACCAAAATTTAGTGATTTAGTGAAGTTTGGTTAAGCTTATGTGTTAAATAAAAGATTTAGTTTGGGGTTTTTTTACGGGTAAATTACCAAGCTGCGCTGGACTACAACTGTACTGAAAGTACTGAACCTTGAGACCTCTGGTGTGCTGTGACATGTAAAAGTGATTAAAGTGTTTCTGATTGTGATTATGTCTATTTTGCCCCATTGCACTCTATTTACTTCACTGTAAGGAAGGAGGAGATTACAGATACAGAAACTGACAATACCCAGCTTGCTGCAGTTAGACACGTTTTCAGAACATAACAAGAGGGCTAAATATTTGAAGTGACACAACCAGCCATCTGTCACTAAAACATGGAAACCAGCCACATGTAAAATTTTACTGTGGAGCTATTATTAGTCCATTCAAAGTCATGAAAACACATTATATATATAATACATTATATATTATACAAACCTCAAACAATTAAAAAGGTGGTGTGAGATGGCTCTACACCTTCAATAGAGTCCAGCTGTGTTTGATTATACTGATTGGACTTTATTAGGAAAGCCACACACCTGGTTTGGGATGACCAGAACCCTTCCTAGAGCTGGCTGAGATATCGGAGGAGCAGAACCTTGGTGAGTGAGGAAAAGAAGAACCCAAAGATCACTGTGGCTGAGCTCCAGAGATGCAGTCGGGAGATGGGAGAAAGTTGTAGTAAGTCAACCATCACTGCAGTCCTACGCCAGTCTGAGCTTTATGGCAGAGTGGCCCAACGGAAGCCTCTCCTCAGTGCAAGACACATGAAAGCCTGCATGGAGTTTGCTTAAAAAAAACACCTGAAGGACTCCAAGATGTTGAGAAATAAGATTCTCTGGTCTGATGAGACCAAGATAGAACTTTTTGCCCTTAATTCTATATGGTATGTGTGAAAAAAACCAGGAACTGCTCATCACCTGTCCAATACAGTCCCAACAGGGATACAGGGTGGTGTCAGCATCATGCTGTGGGGGTGTTTTTCAGCTGCAGAGACAGGGCCACTGGTTGCAATTGAGGGAAAGATGAATGCAGCCAAGTACAGGGATATCCTGGAAAAAAAACCTTCTCCATAGTGCTCAGGACCTCAGACTGGGCCAAAGGTTTACCTTCCAACAAGACAATGACCCTAAGCACACAGCTACAATAACAAATGAGTGGCTTCACAACTACTCTGTGGCTGTTCTTGAATGGCCCAGCCAGAGCCCTGACTTAAATCCAATTGAGCATCTCTGGAGAGACTTAAAAATGGCTGTCCACCAACTTCTACCATCCAACCTAAAAGAACAAGGAGGAATGGCAGAGGATCCCCAAATCCAGGTGTGAAAAACTCAAGGAAATTTAGAGTTTGGGCCTTTAAAATTCTAATGTGAAAGTCCTTTAGATCTTTATATAGTTCTTCACTTCATTTACAAAAAATATTATTTAAAACAGTGTTTCCCAACCTTGGGCACAGCACATTGTTTTTACTGTTCCCAACACATCTAAGCCAACAAATCAGGTCATTGTCAACCCAAGATGATAACACATCCATAAATAACTATCCATCCAAAGGTCCAAAAACTTTTTATTCCATCAAGCAATGACATTTGACCATAAAGTGCCACATCTTCACCACCTACTGGTGGGACTGTTCACAGAGCTCCATAGTATATCTCATGCAAAAGATTTAATACTCCTTTATTACATTCTTGTCCAGTTTAGTTTTAATGCATTAATGCTATTGGAAGACCACATGTGTGACTACAGACTACAGGTGCTCTGGTACCCTGAACTTGGTAAGTTGCAAGGTCCCAAATACATTTTAAAATTCTTTGACCTGCCTTTAATTTAGACAAAAGTGTATAAACCTTAAAATGTACTGTAAAAAAACTTAAAATGTACTGTAAATTAGACTTAATTGAGTTCTGCTTGTTCGCTTTGTGGCAATACTGTCTACAGAAGCACAGGCAATTAACACATTCAGATAGTGCATGTTAAATGATTCTGTGCAACACAACAGCCCAACACTGGCAGGGTGAACATGTGTTCTGTCACTTTAAACAGCTCTGCATGAGTATCTCTGAATTTATCACAGCTGCCACACGCTCAATCAGTCCACAGGTTAGCTCACCCAGACCAGCTCTCTGCTGTGTTCAGCCAAGGTCCATACATTTGTATGTACATTAAGCATACCACACTTCTTCTTGAATGATTACCTACTGTATTTCCCCTATTTTTTGGATAAAAATAATATTACAATATTAACAAGAATGTTTGTGCACCATCATGCAGCAGCATGTCCAGCTTATAACTGTCGAAAGGTTGATTATTGTGCTGTTAGTATGAAATTTACTAGGTGCATGTTTTACATGAAAATATCTATCTACTAAAGTGAACCTGAGCATTCATAAAGTAGTGAAACCATTGTCTTCCCCTGAGATTATATGGAGATGAAAGCAAGCACAGCAGGCTTATGTAGGCTACAAAAACTCATTCTTCTGTACTCATGATAATTTTTCCCCCTCAAAAATGGTTCTGGCTATGATTCAAAGTATCAAGCATCTGTGGGATGATGCAAGAATGCAAGGATGCCTGCTTTTATTTCATAGATTGCTTTAGGTCAAGAGGTGAATGCTTCCGGTGGGCCACTAAAGCATCCTGATACAGCCTTGACACCATCAACAATTTAATTGGCTGCATCATCACAGAACAGGCATCTTCTTCATCTTCTACCATTTGTTAACAGTCCAAGTAGTCCATAGTGTTGTAACATGGCATATTTTATCAAAAGAACAAGAGAAAAGAACTAACTGATGTTGAAAATGTGAATGATTCAGTCCATGGTTGCTGGAAATGCACTAGAGATACAAAGAAATGCCAGGGCTTACTTATAAAGACAATTCAATATGGATGTTAAGTTTAATGGGGGACATAGAAGTGTTTCCCAAGTATGAGTACATGTTATAAGTTTTTATACAAAATCTGGTTTCTGTAGCCTGAAAACAAAACACAGGTTTAAATAATTCACATTCTACTAGAGGTAGACAGGTGAATCTATCTATAAAATGTTTTGGGTCAACAGCTGAATCTTTCAGACATGTTGGTTGTAGCTTTAAAACGCAATCAATGGATGTCTATGAGCTGCTGGAGGTATAAGGAAAAATAGAAGGGCTGCAAGGATAACCACTGTCAGCATCAAGTACAGTTATGTGCACTGGGCCAACAGTTCCCAATATTTGTACTAAGCTGCATCTAATTTTAAAATTCAAAAGGTGTCAGAATCAATGCATATCTATAAGAGGAGATAAGAGGAGACAAGGACAAAGTAAAGAACAGATTGTGCTGATGTATGAAATGCAATGACATACTTTAGAGCAGTCATTTTTTAACATTCAGGTGTTACATTAATATCTCTAGGTGTCTATGAGGTGCTGGAGAAATAAAAAACGTTTAGCTAGATGGGTGCAGTTATGAGCTTTGATCAGCAGTTAAATGCTTTTATGAAAGAGCTGCAGATTCAAAGAGTATCACAATCAGTTGGCTTCTATGCAATGATAGGATTAAAGGATTAAAGAGAAAGAGATCGTTCTAGCTTGTAAACTATATGAGCTTGAAGGTGCTGAAATATGAAGAATTTTTTTTAAAGACAAGACTAATGGGCACTGTGGGTGGCATGGTGGTGTAGTGGTTGACACTGTTGCCTCACTAAGAAGGTCCTGGGTTTCATCTCCTCTTTTGCAGACTTTAGAATCTCGCATGGGTTTCTTCCCACTGCCCAAAGATTTTAAGTTGATTAGCTACTGTTAAATTCCTGTCTGTGTCTTTATTTTTACGATAGAATGTTTTCTAGATTTTTGCTTTAATGTTTTTTCATGTGTTATGGTAACTCCACAAATGATTTACAGTCATGCTCCTCCAAGAGGCCAAACTGCAATTCAAGAATGAAGTAATATTTGAAACGGTTGTTGAGCAATCACCAAATAATGCTTTGTTACACTTAAATGCACTACAATGCTTTCTCCCACACTTCAGGGGTACACAGAGTTTAAAGTTGTTATTGAGTGTGTTTGTTACTGGAAGATTATAGTTTGATATATTTTGTTTCGTTGGTGTTTTAAGAATACGTTGTACATGTTAATGCACAGTCGCTGTGTATTTGAATGTAAAGTACATAAAACATAAAACTCCTGTTCAAATCTTGTGGCTTTATTTTATTTCAGATATGTTGTTTAATTTTTCCCAGTGATAAACTCATCAAATCAGCAGAAAGTGTGCAGTACAAATTGCAGAAAAATTAAATTGTCTCTTCTGTAGAGAATGCATGCTTGTTTTCAATTAGAAGATCAACAAAACATACTACCATTGGTACTGGGGGTGTTTAGACGTTTTTTGTATTTTTCAAAGAAGACACTTAAAATGTAATTTATTCCTACAGCAGAGTGACTAAGTAAAGGAGTGAAAAGGATACTACACAGGGTCTACAAAAAGCAAATATGCAGGATATAATTAAATTGCAGCCTATTTTAAATGGAAGTTTTGATATAAAAAAGGGTTCATTGTTACCTACTATCAGAAAAACAAAACTTAGGGTTGAAATGACCACTCTATAGGTCATTTTAAAAAGCCAATATTATTTATCCTCACAAAACAGCCTTAACATTATAGTGGATATTTAACAGAGTTATAAAGAAACGGAAAAATCAGTAAGCGCCAGGAAAACTATACTGACACAAGCTGCAGGATTGCAACAAGAGTTTTACTGGCTCCTACACAGCGTTTAAATATACATGTGAGCCTCTGCATGCTGCAGATCAGATCTTCTATGATAACCCAGAGGAAAGTTATTGTGTGTATGTAATATTCTGTTCTCTCCTAATGTGGAGGAAGGCTGAAGCCAAGCGAGCCCATTTCCATCTAATGTTTTTGATAAAACATTCAGATAATACTTAGCAAAGCAAACAGCTTATTGCAATTTTCTCATTTCCATTACTATTTAATGCGTGTCAAAATAATCACTTTTAAGATCCTCCTCCTAACTTGCCCAACAGCTTGTTTGCTGTGTTAACTGTGGCAGGCGTGTGCAGTACATTCACCCATTTTGATCTTGTTTTTTTTCTTCTTGTAACTGTATGCTACTTCTGAAGCACCAATACAGACTGCCAAAAATAATAATATTCCATATTCCATGTTGATTCATAATTCAGAATGATCCAAAGCAGACTGAATACTGAAACGTTGCATCGCAGAAATGTTTAATGCCAGTCAAATCAACTATGAGAGGCAGTTCGTTTTGATCACTGCACTAATAATTTATGTTTGAATTCCTGAGCAACTCAGAGAACAGTGAAGCTGGATGAGAGGAAAGCATGATGCTGTACCTTAAAAAAAAGACTCAATCATACAAAGTGCTCCACAATTAAATGTGACCTCTAATTAACCCATCATGTGCACAGCAGTGGGAAGCTATCAACAGCGCCCTGGGAGGAGTACAGAAGGGTGGAATCTTGCTCAACAGTACCTCAGTGGTGCCCAGGTTGGGATTTGAACCTGCAACCTTTGGAGCCCAAGGGCAATGTCGTAGGCCATAAATTTTACCGTTGAGGTACATACATTTGAGGAATTTGCAAGGGCCATCATGACCAATGTCCAATGGCCAAACCTAAGAGGTGTGGATGGTCTCCCCACACTCCCTATCTTGGGTGGCTGATTAAAAGTATATAATAGAAATCAAATGTCTGGCAAAAAAAAGTTCAAATGTCTGGCAATAGACCACTTTGTGTTTGAGTGTATACATTTATACCCATTCTGCTGATACATGCACATTAAATGGCATTTTATCTTTTTATGTGAATACATCTTATGTTTAGCTACTAAAAATCAGCAGCAAGAAAGCAACATGGCTAATCAACTATTTTAGTGGCTTCAGGGTTTTACTTTAATTGTTGCAATAAATGAGAAACAAGCAACTAACTTAAAACATTAATTACTAAAACGTCTTGTTCTGGCCAGGCCCATTGTACTTCGTTGACAGAAAACATGGAAACACTCTTATTGAAGAAGTGGTTGGGTAAAAGCTGAAGTGACAGATAGGGATTAGGTTAAAAACAGAAACTCGGTGTGAGAAAGAGGAGAGGAAAGAGGAAGCAACAAAGAGAGAGAAAAAGAGAGAATGAGAGAGAGAGAGAGAGAGAGAGAGAGAGCGAGAGAGAGAGAGAGAGAGAGAGAGAGAGAGAGAGAGAGAGAGA
>JBBIGC010000039.1:16988191-17009717 GCA_037576955.1 Lepidarchus adonis
AGAGAGAGAGAGAGAGAGAGAGAGAGAGAGAGAGAGAGAGAGAGAGAGAGAGAGAGAGAGAGAGAGAGATGGAAAAACATAGACAGATAAGGGGGCTGTAAGAACCCACTCGTGCCTCAGTTTACAGCAGGCATTACAGCCTTAGTACCTCCCCCAGGACTTCTGTCAACCATTACAAAACTAGGACATAGAATGCTTGAGCAGGGACTAGAAGGATGACAAGACATAGCACTATCACTATACTGAATCTACTACAAGTCACTCAGTACACATGATGCTGTTGGCAAAATACAGTAGAAGACTAAAGGACATGAACCCCTTATACTCTAGAGCATTTTGGAAATTTCCAACATTCAAAAGGACCAACTTAATCTCACACTCACATTTCACACTATCACATCCATAGATTAAAGAAACATTTTCATAACACCACCTACAATTCACCAAACAACAGACTCATACCATTTTAAACATTTATCGAATGCCATATTTGCATACACCTCTTTAGTAGAGGTTCAAAAAAAGAAAGAATTCAGCTGTTGAGTGTGTTTCATCTGAAGCCTAGAGGCGAGATTTCAAGGCCCCATATCTTACATTTTTTATGAATTTTATTTTTATCTCAGATCCACTTACAATATATGTGTGGGATAACCAGCCATAATGATTTGGTACATAGTCATTGTCCACCCTATTTTTATCCATGAGAAGTAATTATTGTTGTTAATAACCTCTTCTGACTGGCTGTCTAGTGTCTAAAAGCAGTTAGTACTAAAACGCTCTATTTCAGTTCAACATGAATAGACAGGGCTAAACCCAAGTGTATATATGTAAAGGAGTTGGATTTTGTGACTTCACCAACACATTAATTCAGTTTAGTTTCCATATTTGGAGTGAGCAGTGCATATTTTTTCCTATGATATGAACCTTTTAATATCTCACAGTATCATTAATTGACCTCAAATAGCTTTACATTAGAGTGAATATCCCACCATGGTTAAAACCCATCAGAGAAATCAAATTCACCCACACATTACAAGCACTGTCAAAGCTAAATTATTATGTACCATTCAGTGAATCAGGCTTCTGACCCAAGTATATAAGGCCTGATTCATACCTAATCTCCTTCATGGAAGACGTACTATAAAAGGCAAAAGGCAGAATAGCCTTTTTATACACATATCACAATAACAGTGGTGCAGTGTTCCATGAATACTTCTTCTGCAGCTGAAATAAGGCAGACACAGACAGCATAGGCACTGAAGCACTGCAGAACGGTGGCCATAAAGAGTTCAATTTGTGCAGTTATATAACACGTTCACACATTTTCACATTGTAGACTAAACATTCTGTACATAATCAAGACTATGCTATCAATCTCTCCATTGGCTTTGGTTTTTGGTGTCAAAATCATCTTTTCAGTCATTATGTGAAATGAATTCTCATTTACAAAAAGAGGAACATTATTCTTTTGTGGAGAAAAAGGGAATTTTCCTTCTGCCATGACTTATAGAGGTGGGTCAGACAAACACGATGTGTTTTACAGCTAAAGGAGGCAAACAGATTCTGAAAGGTCTGTGTTATAACGGCTGTGGTGAATGTGTAGAGGGAGAAAATATTTGATTAGTGCGAATTAGATGATTCACAGGAAGAAAGGGTCAAAAGACAAGTGTATAGAGTATAGAGGGGGTGCAGTCCTAACCTCAGTAGTTGGAGGAGTTAGGGGCTGAGGTTATGAGAGAACAGACAGAACAGGAAGCTGGACCACAGCCATCTCCGTTCCATCTGCTGTCAAAGTCCTGGCTGTTATTTCTTTTCTCTCTTTTTTTCCACTTCTTTTTATTGGGATGGCATTTGAGCATTTGAACATTTGAGGGGCCTTTTCCTGCTTTAATCGTAATGGTTCAAACTACAGTACTGTGCAAAAGGCAATTGTGTGAAGTGTTTGTTCCCATTGATCTCAGCAGCGAGTGTCTTGCTGACATCAAAAACACAAGTTTTCATTAAAATAAATGCAAACAAACAAAAAATAATGGGGAAAATTTCAAATGTATTTAGTGTGTAAAAAGTAGTTGATAAGTTTTGGGAGATGTTAGAACAGTGCAGGTTTGGTGATTTCCCCTCAATGCCTCCAGCTATTACATGAATGTGTGAATTTTTATTTTTATTGATTATAATATTACTGATCTCAAAATAGAAATAAAAAAAAAACAAAAACACTCACTGACTGTCTAAACATCTTGAATATAAATGTCTTAGACTTTTGCACAGTAATGTATATGAAGAGCAGGGTCATGGCATGAGAAGGAACATTGCAGAATGGAGTGTGTGTTGGGGCTGGAGCTATGATCGATTCAGGTAGTATAGACCAATGGAATCCAGACAGCATCTCCTTTAATTGAGATTAGATTCTATAAGTTCAACATGCTCTCATCTAATTTAAAGCTCAGCAGGGTCTCCCTAGTTGACTCCTCATAGATGTGATCAACTATGTGCCCTTTCTTCTCCAACTCATGACCTGTCGGCAAATCAAAAAGCCCAGGTCTGCACTTTGGGGGATGAGCAAAAGCTTAAGGCAAATCTCTACAAACATAAATGATGGACTGCTCCCCCCAAGTACATTATCTATAACAGTTCCTCTTTTAAACTGTAATCAGAAAGCTAATATTCAACAAAGATGTGTTTGTATATATATTGCCTAATAAAAAATGACCCGAACAACATTTTATAATAGCAGTGCATTTTTTTGGTAACACAATTAAACAAAGATATTTCAGTAATTTTATGCCTTAAATACGAGAACAGACTAGATTGTTTGTTTTTAAAATGCAAATTGATGTTTATTTAAGAGTATCTATTTATATATGCATTCTTATATAGTATCTTGCCATAATACTATATTGTAATAATAATAATAATAATAATAATAATAATAATAACAAGTTTTAATACAAATACGCTTTTACTCATGCTCAATTTAACCTCAAAGCTTGTCTGTGGGCACAAACTATGCTGATGTTATTGGCTGATGCTGAGAGGGAGTGAGGGGGGTACTGCTGCCTTTCTTTTTGTTTTCATGTCAGTGCATACATACCTCCTTTTCTACATATTTTCTTGCCGGGTTTCCTGGCACATTCCTTGGATATTCTTTTGACTGCAAAATGAATAGAAGACTAAAAAATAACATGGAGCTCCGTTACAAACAGCAGGAGCATGCAACAGCATTGAGTGACTGAGACCAGAAAGGAAAGAGGTTAACATGAAGCGCTGTTCGCACTGCCTTCAAATCATCATCATCATCATCATCATCATCATCATCATAATTATCATCATGTCATCATCATCATCATTCTTCTCATTTTCATTATTATTGCCATTATTATTATAAATGAGCTTCTCCCTATATTATCCTACTTCATTGTGCCAGCACACACAATGGACACATTATGAACTGCTGGCAGAAAAAAACACATTTGAAGGGGAAAGTCAAGTAGGTACCAGCTTCACCTAAAATGGACGTGCTATGGCACATCGGTATGTGCTTGTGAAAGGGATGGCAAGGGAGGTTAGGAGACATGTACAGCCACAATCATACGCACTCACGCATATCCACGCTTACACTCACGCTCACACTCTAACTCCCTCCCACATACGCACACACACACACACACACACACACACACACACACACACAAAAGCAGTGGCATGCACACTGACATGCAGAGGTCATGCTTTTCTAGGTCCACTCGCTACACTCAGCACAGAGGAAATACCAATACGAGACGATGAGACAGGATCGATCCGTCTGTCCACAAAACTCACCATCCTCCGTGGGAACATAGATGTTTAAGAAAAGGCAGTCCTCACTCTGGTCCTGTACATAGGATGACACCACCTCCAAGCTGTTGGTGAACCAAACCGGAAGCATAACGTCTGGCAATCTGCCCTCTAAAATGGTCTGGGGGCAGACTGGGCCAAACTGAGTGGCGTTCCGGATGTCCGGCCAGGTCACTGGTGGCTCGGGGGGCTGGAAGCGCCTCTCCCCGATCGGGGGTGCAGCATAGGGCACACCCAGAAACTGGATGACGGGTCCTAGGATCTCATTGTTGAGTTCTTTTTTGAAGCCCCTTAGCTTTCCGTAGACTGTGGTGACCACTGGGTCCGTCTCGTCCAGCTTCTGCGAGGCAGACGGCAAGGCCAGCAGCCAAAGCAAGGATAACAGGTCAAGGCCGGCACTGAGGCTGAGCCGCGGCCGCACGGCTCTCCAACCAATGCGAAGCCTCTGGGGCCGCTGCAGGAGCATATTTCCTCTTGTTCCGCACCAGCTAGCGGTGCGCTATCCCCCCCCCCACCAGCTGACACCCAGCAGCAACAGCAACAGTGGGGCTAGTTTATAATATCCACTTGCAGAAGAGGTGCAATTGAAGCCGATGTGGCTGGACCTTCAGAATGCAGGGCCGTCAAAATGCTCAGCGGCTCTTTGCATGGCAAGTATTCCCACATCGATTTGCTACACGCAGCCAGGCAACATCTTCACCCCACAAGATGCGCTATTCATCAGGTTGCAGCCTATCGACAGCACGGATCTCCATCCTGGCTATGGGGAGGGGGAGCGGCGACCATTCGAGGTGGGACACCCTCAGATAAATCAAGCCTGGGTGCAGCCTCGGGTCTATATCCTGCAGGAAATAAAAAAGAATTCATTAGCATTGAAGTTAGAGGCAGATGGGGAGAGCAACTTTATTGACTGTTACAGTTCTCCACGCTTCCTATCAAGCAGCATGTTCTAAAATCAAAGCCCACTGATGTGGCAGAGCATTTATCATAGCCAACCAGTGACACACTGTTGGTTTAGGGAAATCTCTGCACTGTCTGGTAGCGGTGCATCTTCAGCTACAGTAAGTGGGGAAAGTGGTATAATCTCTGGTAAAAGTGATAAACCTAAGGCCCGAATTAAGGGAATAGTACTCAAGGCATCACAAAATGGGCAATGCAGCTTATTAGCAAGGACAAAAACAAGCCTGGTCTATGAAGGCTGACATTAATTAGGATCATACTATGAACAAACGATATCCAGTGTAGCTTAGCAATAACTAACTAACTAAATAAATATATAAAAAACATCACTCCTTGGCATTCAGCACTTTATTTTTCGAATGTTCTTCTTACACAAAAAAGCGAGGGCACATTTCACCGCAGATATTAAAAACAATACTACATGACACCACCTTTACTGTTCTGATGCTATTAAGAAAGCCTTGACTATTGGCTAATTGGTTGGGAATAAACCAATCAGCCAAAACATTATCACCACCTGCCTAATACTGTGCACTTTCTCTTCATGCCACCCAAACAGCTCTGACTTTTGTGCACTCTGTGATGTGACACCTTTCAATCAGAACCATATTAACTATGCAACAGGAGCTCTTCTTTGGAACCAGACCAAACAGACAAGGCCTCACTCCCTACATGCATTATTGAGCCTTGGTTGGGAGGGACATCCACACCTGGAACACTCTATAACAGCGGTCCCCAACCTTTTTCGCGCCATAGACCAGTTTAATGTCAGACAATATTTTCGCAGACCGGCCTTTAAGGTGTCGTATATAATTACAACAAAATAAAATGATACGACCAACACTAAAACTGTGGTATTTTGTAAATATAATAAGTGTGAATCCACTGTGTAATTATGTAACTTTATAAGCAGCGTCTTCCTGAAATGCGCCAACACCAGTGAAAGTAACGGTACCGGTCTGCGGCCCGGTGGTCGGGGACCACTGCTCTGTAAGATCTGCTGTTTTGTAGATGCTCCAACTCAGTCTCTTATCACAATAAGGCCCTTGTCAAAGTGGCTCGGAATCCACCTTTTTAGACAATGAAATGGAAAGGAACAAAAATGCACAATGGGAACAAAAATAAATATACACAAAACTCTTAGAAAGAATAAATCTTACTCAAAGTACAATTTGCTGTGACAGTTACATTAGGCATAGCAAAAAAAACATATATATATTAAAAAACTATTAATATTATTGCACAAATAATCAGTGTTAATTAAATAAAATTAGTGTATAACTTCTCATAGTGGAAATAAATATGACAACACAGAAAAGCTTTATATCTACATATAGACTACTGTTTCACATTCAGCACTCAGTCCATCAGTACACCACAGACAAACACAGCAGATACACACAATATATGCAATGAAAAAAACACTGACTGCTGATGCTGTTTCCCAGGTGTAGCCGTGGCGATTTGAAAATGACATTTTTATTTTGTTATGAAAACTGCAATTTTCATTTTATTGCTATCACAAATATAGTATAAAAGATTTACAGATGCAGGACAAAAGACAAATGAAGAAAATGGTTGCACTGACTACTTCTGAACCAATATTGAGATATGAGATTCATAGAGAGTTTAACCTGACCGTAGGGCTGGATGATATATCCAGTATACTCGATGTATCTTGGCTTGTTCCATATAGTAAATGATTATATCATGACCATCAAGTATAAATCCTAACATTATTGTTAAACAGTGTGTGCTTCACTTTCCAGTTTCGCTTTTCTGCCCCGTCAGCAGACAGTTCGCTCCCCCGCCAATCCAGAGAACTCTCTTAGCACATGCGAGATTTGTACTTGACTAACAGTGGAGAGAAGCGAATCTGCAGAGATACAATTTCCGTGAAATTAACTGGAGAAGGAAGCGGGCCAATTGGTTCCAAAGAAGAAGAAAAAACAGTGGTGCTGTTATTTGGCAGTGGTTTGGATATCGCAAGGACAACATTGAGCAAAACACAGTTATCTGCAAAGTATGCAACAAGTCCATCGCCATAAAAGGTAACAGTAACACAAACTTGTTTCATCACCTGAAAATCCATCCACTGCAAAACGAAAAATGCCTTGTTACAACTATTAAGTTGCAATATGAAGAGTTTGCTATGTTAAGTTTCAGTTTAAAGTAAAGATTTGGTTATATTAAACTGGTTTTAAACAGTCTTGATTATGATAATAGGTTTAAATTAAAGAGTTCTGTGTTAAACTTTAGTTTAAAATTAAGTTTGCTACATTATACTTGGGTTTAAAATAAATGAATAAATTCATTCTATTGCTGTCATTTTATTCAATAGAGGTCTGAATGTATTATTTATACAGTGATTTAGAGGAAATTTCAAGGTATCAATATATATGTTGTGTATCACAATATAGCTTAAAAATATCACAATATTATTTTTATGCCATATCGTCCAGCCCTACATGATCGAGGTTAAATATGCTTGAGTCATAGTTTGAAATTTATAAGCAAACAACATCTCAGTACACACATAAAATAAAGAAACAAATGTAAGTCTTTTTATGATGGATGCCTGAACTTTCTGAGCATGGAGATGTTTATTTCAGTAACAGCCCATGACTGACACAGAGACACGTTCTTCAAACACAATTTATGGAGCACATGCAAATAAGCAATTGAATGATGTGCTGAAAATAGGTGCTGCTGAACAGAACTTTTTATTAAAGATACATTTTTAAGTGCATGCGGATGGATTTTCACCTCACAAAGAGGAATACATCTAAAGTTTAAACCTGAACCTTGATACAGAAAAAGAGTACTGTACAATGCAATAAGTGAATTGCTATATCCCTTGCAGATGGGCATGCAGACGTGACAGCTACATTTACACATGCCTGTCATTGAGAATGGTTAATAAATAAACTGCCATCAGTCCCACAGCAACACAATAGGGTTTAAGATCTCCAACAAAGAGCTGCTTGTCTTGAATATTACTGTAAAACCTTGCACAGCCCATTAATCGTTCTACTGACAGCTTCACATTCCTTCGGTTTCTGACACAGAGGAGATGGCATTTCCGGGCAGCAAATAGTAGTGGCTATGTCTGAACTGAGATGGCTGAATAACAGTAAATCAAAAGGAATCTCTTCGGCCCTGTTATAATAGAGCCAGCAAAAAGATATTCTAAGTTGATAAGGCCAGAAATATGTCACAAAGCACAAACGACTATGTAGCCTTACGCTGGCACAAGATGTAACCATGTTTTTGGTTATGCTGTCATAGTCAAATTCATTTTTCAAAATGTCTTGTCTTTTGAGGATTCAATGGCAAAACTGTCCTGTTCTACTGTCAGCTTTATCTAACCTAGTTTTCTTAAAATCCAATGGAGCTGTTGGCTCTAAGGGTTTAGGATGGCCCTCCCTCTCCCCCATTACTCAGTGTGAGGGACTCATATTCTACATTCTAAAATTTCACCCCTCAAGTTTTGGTTAATATTTTGCAATATCTTTTCCAGTAGATACAATGTGAAATAGTCAGTGTACAGCTAAAATTGGTAAATTTGCTGCCTCAACACACAGATATTAATGTCTAAATCGCAGGCAACAAAAGTGAGTACACACTCAAATTGTGTCCAAATAGCCATTTTCCCTTCCCAGTGTCATGTGACTCATTAGGGTTACACGCTCTCAGGTGTGGCTGGGGAGCAGGTGTGTTAAATTTGGTGTTATCACTCTCACACTCATACTGGTCAACAAGGCACCTCATGGCAAAGAACTCGCTGAGGATCTGAAAAAAAGAATTGTTGCTCAACATAGCCTTTAATGTCTAAACCGCTAGACCCCTAAGTGAAAATGTCCAAATTGTGCACAAAGTGTCAATATTTTGTGTGGCCACCATTATTCCAGCACTGCCTTAACTTTCTTGGGCATGGTGTTCACTAGAGCTTCACAGGCTGCCACTGGAATCCTCTTCCACTCCTCCATGACGACATCACAAAGCTGGTGGCTGTTAGAGACCTTCTGTTGAGTATGCCCCACAGATGATCAATAGAGTTTAGGTCTAGAGACATGCTTGGCCAGTCCAGCACAGTCTAAAAACCGAGTTTGGGGTCATTGTAATGTTGGAATACTGCCCTGCAGCCCAGGTTCAAAATGGAGGACATCATGCTCTGCTTTAGTTTGTCATAGTACATGTTGGCATTCATGGTTCCCTCAATGAACTGTAGCTCCCAGTGTCAGAGGCACTCATACAGCTCCAAACCATAACACTCCCACCACCATGCTTGACTGTAGACAAGATACACTTGTCTTTTTAGTCCTCACCTGGTTGCTGTCACACACGCTTAACACCATCTGAACCAACTAAGTTCATCTTATCATCAAACCACAGGACATGGTTCCAGTAATCCATGTCTTTAGTCTGCTCGTCTTCAGCAAACTGTTTGCAGCTTTCTTGTACATCATCTTTAGAAGAAGCTTCCATCTAGGACAACAGCCATGCAGACCAATTTAATGCAGTGTGCGGCGTATGGTCTGAGCACTGACAGGCTGACCCCTGACCCCTTCAACCTCTGCAGCAATGCTAGCAGCACTCATACTTCTATTTTCAAAAGACTGCTCCCCAGCTACACCGGACAGCTTGTAACCATAATGAGTTCCATGAGATTTCTCCAGTGCTGTCCCATGAAAAAATATAATACAATATTTACAAAAATGTAAATAAATAACTTAAATAATTACTGATGAACACTTTTGACAGCAACTCACTTCACAACATAATACACAACTTCCAGCTTTAGTTTATGAAGAGTAATTAAAATTGTATTAATCTTAGAAAGCTGTCAGGTAATTAAGTTGGTATAACAAAAGAAAACCTTGAAATTATCAACTGTTTCATCTGCAATTGTTTTAATATATGACCATGCAAATCAAATAATGGCCCAGTTTTCATTTCTATGCTTCTCTCTTCATATTTCAAAACAAACCATGTCTATTGATGGGAACGGACAAATGATATGCATCCAAACAAATGCAAACTAGTATGTGCTCTCTCATAATTAGGCAAACAAATAAACAAGAGGGATGAAATGAAAAATCCACTGCATTGATTGTGTACTGTATTGTTAATGAGACTATAAAACTGCTGGGAGGATTTGTACAGTAGTGCAGCATGAAAAACTGTACCAAGAGCCCACCAGAAGCCTTTTTGGTACATCTGGCATCCGAGCCAAACATTTGGCCCACTGCTGTGCAAATAAAAATCCATATATTTTTTGGCTGTATAATGCAGTCTTTATTATGAGAGGAAGTGTGTCACAGATTATTTGGCGGGGAGTTGCAGGTGGAGAGTGAAGGAGAGAGAGAGCGAGAGAGGGAGAGAGAGAAAGAGGGAGTTGCTATTGTCTCAGGTCTCCTTTTTCAGTTAAAAATAAATAAATAAATAAATTCAAAAATGTGGCTTCCAGCTCCTTGAGCGTCTTTATGTACAGTATCTGACAACAGAAAAAAGATAGTAAAGGTGCTCTTTAGATCTAATAACACTTTACTCTCTACACACTGGTTGTGGATATTTTTTATCTAGAATCTTACTGAAAGAGGTACAGCTTTTTTACATTTGTTACAGCTGTTCATTGCAAGGGATGGCAAACAAGAGTGTTGTATTAAACATCCAGCCACGTCTGAACAAAGAAAAAAATGAAAACAAATCTCATAAAACACTGAGAGCCTAATATTCTAATGAGCTTCCATCTGACAAGTACTCCAGGCAGTAACATCACTCAGACAGAACTGCACACGCAAGCAGACAGAATCCCAATGGCTTCCATTCACCAGTGCAACGTAATGCATTATGCAATGCATTATGGACTGTGTAGTGTGTGGAGAGGACAACGAGTGGGTAATGTGGGTGGGAAAGGGAGAGAGCATTGCTTGATTGGAGTTGTAGTCCGGTAGTGGGGAGAGCACGAGAAGCAGCACAACTGCTCTGTACTAAGTGGAAATTAGAAGAAGTGAATCCACTTAAAGTTACACTTACAGTATATGTTAAAACGTTCCAAGCACAAACATGGGGTGGTGCTTTAATGTTTTCTTTGGCACATACACATATACAGTATATTGCAAACATATTGTTATTGTGAATTATTTTGGCCACAATAATCATGGAAGGAAAGACTGACATTGTAACAGCTCTCCTCACCACACATCCAGTATTTCATTAAAGAACATTGCAAAAATGTCTTCTGAGGGAAACAACCAAAATGAAATTTGACTGAATAGGTTGGTGGAAATTACATGTGTACGCTGTTGCTCCTGTCTTGCTAAATGTGGAGTGCTTCCATGGAGTGCTTTATAGAACACTCTCATTTTCCACGGGCTGCGTTTGGCTAGATCTCAATATGAAAAATGCGTGAACACAAAAATGGATGCTGAAGGAATATACGGCCACATTGAGACTAAGACTGGTGTCTAAACTTTTTTTTAATTTAAACATTTATAACCCATTTCCTCTTTAGCCTTGTGACAAAAATGTGCTGTTTTTAACAAATAAGACCCTCCCTCAATAGGGCCGGCATGTGGGTCTCTACCCTGGGTTACAAATCCCTGAACTAGGGGATACTGTCATATGTGACAGTTTATTCGGAATCGACTTTGTTATCATGTTTTTCAATATTTTACGGTACCAAAGTAGTTTGTGTTCATTTCACTGTTTGTTTGGTAGCTTCTTTCCTAGAGAAAGCGTAATTTTCTCTGAGCCACAACTCATTTACAGCCTGACAAGCTGAATTCAAGTTCTAGTAGCAAAATCCCCATTAAAATGTGCACACATCCACATTAATATAGACATCCTAATGCTTCTCTCCTCCATACAATTTTAGACCCACATTCCTCATGGTGGTTAAGCTGTTATCTGAACGTCAGACATGCATTTTGCTCACTGGCAAAGAGGATGGGGGAGAGGAAGAAAAGGTAAAATTACAATGGTTCCATAAATAACATCAATACTCCACACTGCTATTTTCTAAAATACAACTTCCCCCCAGCCTACCAAATAAATGTGGAATCTGCACACTAAAAAAGAAGGCTTTATTGAGAAGAGAGTTCAAATCAAAGAACTTTTAATGAAGTTCTGAATATTCGCTCTGTAGAAGCTGGAGGAAGGTCTTTGATTAGATGGTAGTGCGGTGTGGAAAACAAACGACCTATTATTTTAGCGAGAGCTGTCAGAACCGTGGAACATAGGGCGCAAAGGCGGGTTATTGCGGCAGTCAGTCAAAAAGCCCCAACAGTCCATCACTGTGTGCTTTAGGTCCATGGGAGCTTCAGCACTGACCTTAATGATCTCATTCCACCTCCAATAAGGCTTTGGGGAAATTTATAGGCGCCAGCTTATATGCCTATTTTCACCGATGTGCTTAGCTTGCAGGTCATTCCGGCACTGGAGGAGGAATGAGATTTGGGGGGAGTCTGATGCTTGAACTGTAGAGCATCTGGGCAATTCAGAGGCGGGTACAGAAAGCCTCCTCTCAGGCCTCATTAAAAATGGACCATCGTTTGTGTAAAGAGGGAGATATTCATTGTATCATCAACCGTCTGTAAAAGCTGTCACTCATGCTTTAGGGACGGGAGTAATGAGACATGGCGGAGCTGGCTGAGATTGAGTGTGCACGTGTGTGTATGTTTTTTTGTTTTTTTAGCAGGTACAGCGACGATGTGAGAATACGGATGTGAGATGCCCTTAAAGCACGTCTGTACAAACGCATCTGCGGAGTGTGAGAAGTTGACAACAGCATGTCAGCTAAAAGCGCTTCCTTCTGAACCATGGGTGAACACAACCTACAGTGTGGGGACCGTAGATAAAAAATATATTTATATATCATGAACACATAAATTTAACTGTATAATGTGAGTTAAAGAGTACTTTTTCTTCCAGCCAATTCCCCTAAGCTACAAACAGAAGGAGAGGTGAAATTGCTTTAAAAAATAGTATTGTCATCAAAGGTTCGACTAATATTTCAGAAAATATTTAATAGTCTGGCACTGTGAAAGAATATTGTGCTAAAATGTTTATATTTGACACATTTCACTTAATTTTTTACCCCTATTCATGATACTTTAAAATTCTTTCCATACACGATGTTACAATATTTATTTGTTCTGATATCTGATAAGTTGAACAAAAAGAATCAGTAATGCAACATTATTAAAAAATGAGTCAAAATCATATACTGCCCTGCACTACACTTAGCCTAAATGGGCCTAATTATGCTTTGTTTATAATAAAACATGAATTTGGTTGGGGCTTGTATTTGGTAGAGCACAACAAACTCCAAAGAGCATATTAAAACATATTATGAGGTCATTTATTATGGTAACAAATATCATTATACTGCCCAGCTCTAAGCTGAAGTCTCCTAAACACCAAGTAGTTAAGGTAGTGGTTCATCCATAAATCCATAAAAACAGCCCAAATGAAGTGCATCAGTCAATACATGTGTAGTGCCCTGAGTTTGCTTCTTTGTGCTGCAGGAATGAGGCTATAACAGCTAACAAGTATCGGAAGCTAAAACACACCAGTTTCATGAATCATGTACACACTTTAAGTTAAACAGACTTGCTTTCATAGTTTCTAATGCTGTATCACATGTCTGGTGTCTTTAAACCTTTATTTTATTCATACTTTTGTATTTTGTACATTATTGCTGGCCAGCTGTAGCATAATGAGGGCTTGTGACAGCAGAGTTGCTGGTTCAATCCCCAGAATAGTAAAGGAAAATGTGGGAGCAGTGAGTAAATAAATCAGCACTTTCTCCTGCTCAGGTCTATGACTGAAACTCTCTAGCGCCACCCCCCAAGGAACCCAAGGACCCCCTGTATTAAGGCGTGTTTTGGAAAATGGAAAAACAAAAAACATGAAGTAGATTAGCTAGCTTAAAAGTCCTCTTTTTATTTGCATTTAGCTCTGCAGCCTTGGACACCCAGGCCTAACAATACTACACCATTATATTGTGTGTATTGATACAATGATTGGTATTTTGATTTACAGATTTACATTTATGCATGGTTTGCATGTGTAATTGAAATGAACATTGCTTATACCACATAATCTGACAAACACAACATCCATCACACAGAAAATGTGGCATAACAGGGCTCTGCTGTCAATTTTATTTGCATTTAATTCTGCATTGTTTACAACATGTTCAGTTTAGGAGAAATGGTGCACAAAAATTATTCATTAGTCTGCTATTGTGTGCATCATCTATGCGTAATTCTTCACGTCATACTCACAGGTGTGATCAGACTGTTGTAAGGCTAAGTGCTAAGCATTTTTGTTATGTGTTTTTTTATAGCGCTGCTTCGTGTTGTTGATCCATTAAAAGTACAGAAGGTTCCCTCCTCTGCCTCCCTGCCAGCACCCCAGAGTAAATCACATAATGTATTCCTCAGAAGCTCTTCAGCATTATTAAAACATTATGGTTAAAAACAACTCATCATTCTTCATGACATTGATTTATTCACTATTGAAAAAGTAAAAATAGACCAAAATGTTAATAGTACATCTGGTGTGTTTTGTCACTGAATCGTATAGCGGTGCTTACATCATGGTACAGAATTTGCTGGTCACGTACAGCCCTGCATCTACACTAGTGAGGTGTTCTTAGAGAATGTAAACAGCTGCCTTAAGTCTCCTCCAAAAACCTTTTCAAAGCCATGAACACACAACTACACATTACAGTATGTGAGGACCTCTAGGCAGAAGCTCCATCCAACATGGAACCTCAACCTCTCACTCTCCCCTTCTTCTCCGCCCATCTACAGGAGTTGCAATCCCACACAACGGCCAAACACATTCTGCATGACCACTCCGTTAGTGTAGAAGTGACTTCTCGTTCTTGTTATATCTCTCATTCTCACTCACACACCGCAGTCCCTGAGACCCATCGTAAAAGGTACAAACAACAGATAGATAAAAAACGTTTTTGCATGTGTGGGAAGGCACTCATTTTGTTCTCTACATTTCACCTGGCTGCCATCTTGTGACATTTGCCCAACAAGGTCATCGCTGAAGCGGCATGTTGGCGTGGAAAGCGAACGGGCTTTGTCGACAGCCCGAGCACTCCACCGATTCGCAGGCCTCAGGAGAGAAAACACCTCCCACTCGCTCTCTGCAGGGCTCCGAGACCAAGCCTGAGCGCAGCGTGCGTGGGAACGTCATTATCATACGTTCAGAAAATAATAAACTGCACAATTAGATTACATTTCCCACTAATGCAAACAGGGAAAGGGGCCCAGTTCGCCAAAGTCCCAAGCTCGTACCACAAACTGGGGCCTTTCAACCCATCAGCATAAGCCAGTCAAGTAACAAGGAGGGCCAATTAAGTGATTTGACATCAAAGTCATAATTAGTCTGTTGCTGAAGTGCTTGGAAGATGTTTAAATGCCCTTGGGGGGTTAAACTGTAAACTGGGAGGAGGCAAAATGGGCACATTATTCTCATGTTGCTTCATTTAGAGCACGTGGAAGACATATCAAGGATGGACTGGATGGTCATTCAGATATCCACATGATAATTCCAGCTTTTAACATTTTTTGTAGCACAGCAGAAGCCAGTTAATTAATTTACTTGATTAAGCTGTGTACAACAAAATTTCCAATGCCATTTCATCGCATCATAAAACATAAATATTGGATTAGCCTCTGGTTAATGATGATGCACAGTAGTTCAGTGGAGAGGTTGTGATTTGTTAGGTCTTTACTCCGTCTATGTGTGATCCGAAGAAATACAGCAGCGCTCGACTGTATCCAGTGACAGGAAGGAGGCAGAAAATCAGCAAACACGCTGACAGGAAGAAGAAGGTGCACACACACCTGCATGTCAATTTGCAAAGCGTACCGTGTACAGAGGCAATATTGTACCAAAGGGGGTGGGCAGGCAGGCAGGCATGTATAAATATATCCAGAAAGTAATGGACACACATCAGCAAAACTCTCTCTCTCTTTCTCTTTCTCATTTTATGAGCGGCAGGATGCTCATCGATCCACAGAGCCCTCACACTACTCGCCTGTCGAGAGGTGGGAAGTGGAATTCTGACTGTGCTGATGACGAGAGAGTAGCGGTGAGGGCAAAAAATATGCAAGTCCATTAAGACAGTTTAGCTTTGTCTGGCAATCTCAACCCCCAGAACACCCTGTGCCCAGTGTCTTCTTCCTTTAAAAGGTGAGACAGGAAAATATTTGTCTCCATAGTGCTGAGAATAATGGGCAGAAACAAAAGTGACTGCCAGTCCATTAAAATGGCGGTGCTCAAACAGAAAGAGAAAGGTCAAGTTGTTACGGGCAGCTGCACTTGGGCAACGAAGAGTAACCCACATGAGAACAGGCCCCACACTCGTACTGTGCTGGAGCCTAGATGAAAGCTTTTCTCTGTTGGATCAGACCAACTGGGCTCTTAAATGGAGCTCAGGCTTTCAGTTTAGCAAAAAGCACACAGTCTGAGGAATGTCAACACCAAGCTCTGCAAGGAACTTCACCATGTAAAGGCTACAGGAGCAGTGGACTGCTGATGGGTTCTTTTCATGTCTACCCTAGTAAGGTCACTGCATGGCAAGTGAGCATTTACTTTTCAGGATAATGAGAGGTTCACATTGTACCAAAAACAGCGATTCAGTAGCATGACACCACTTCAGCTCCTTAGTCTTCCACACCATTACCTCGGTCTTTCACATCATTTGCCCTGCTTACCTTATTAAGCTAATCCCACATGCAAACAGCAACACTGGGAGCTTAAGCTGTCTATGTAGCAGTGGGCTATGACCACCGATAGCAAGTGTGCTTCAGAAGATAAAGTGACAAAGACCTAAAGAAGAGGTGAATGATCAAAGGTGCAGTAGGTAGCCCACCCACTTGGCCCTTCATTACTGTGTGCATAGCAAATCTTAAGTACCACTGACATATGAATGAAGAGCGGGAGCACACTTCAAAGGGCAACTGCTGTTGTTCCTTCTTAAGCCTGCTGTGCATAGTCACGTAAAGCTACACACAAATGATTACAGTAAAATAATCGCTTTCCCTCGGCAGGGAAAACAGGAACAATGCAGAAGACTTTCAAACAGAACCTCTCGCCTATCAGCAACAGGTCAAAAGCCCCACACTGAGACAGCATTAGAAAAGACAATAATGCCTACCTATTATTTATGTAACTTTAGCAAATGATAATTTTATATAATATTTATAGGTTTAAAATGATTCACCATTTGTCTCAAATTTGTGGATGTTCGTAGTAGGCAAAATGGCAAAAACACAATACAGGATAAATTTGCAAGGATCATGATATGTCACAACTACATTTTTGCTTTTATCTGATTAGAAGAATAGGACAACAAAGAGCTAGTATTTTAATAATACTGTCAAAAGCTATTAGTACAGTTATTTTTAAGCATATCACACACTTCACTGCACTAAATACAATTACATTAGACTAATTATGCTCTGTTTGCAATGTAGCATGCGGTTGGTTAGTATTTAAAAATGGATGATATCCATGCAGTATTTTGATGTCATTTATCACAATAAGAATATTGTCATATTAGCCAGTTCTAGTGCTATGCCATTACACATGAATAATACTAATATTATATTATATATATAATAATATTAATATTAACAATGTTGTATCAGAGACTTCTTTCCAATGAAAACCTGCTTCTGTTTTCTTGTCATTGTACATAAAGGTAAGGCTGTGTTTTGCACACGCTTTTTGTCTGCTAGGTGGCACATGGCAAGTGACAAAAAAAACTTGCTTTGTGTGCACGCCTCTGAAATTCTTCTTGCAGAGTGTGACCTGTAAAAAAATAACGGTGCAGTTACCACTTCTGCTCTAAAATATGCACATTTTGTTTCCCTTATCTGTCAGAGAACATTTTGTAAAAAAATATCTATATAATAATGCTTTTATTGGGACTCATAAGTGGCAATAGTGTTTTAGTGTTGGTCCCATGATTGGGACTTGGGACTTTGAGTTTGAGCCTTGATGATGCAACAGCTATCCATGAGCAAGAAAGGAAAGAAGCATAATTGGCCTTGCTTTAATTGGGTGGGCAGATTTATACTCTCTCTCACTCTCTCTCTCACCCAATTACCATTTCAGGTAGAGTTGTTAAGTAGTTGTGGGTAGTTTTGCTAAAGCTGTGTGGGGGAGGATATGCCACATCAGACTTGTGACTGACTAGGACCACATAAAAATATATCAGTAATTTCTTTACTGGATATTGGGTTTTTAATGCATGGAGGTATATTGAGCACAAAATGAACCTCATTAAAAAAGAAGTCAGAGATTTGGGCTCCCTTGGGCTTTAAGCTTATTTTTAATTAGTCTTAGGGATAGGTTTTTTGTGGTCATTGTCTTTGGCTTATAACAGTATCCCTATCATCATTATATCACTTTTTCCTAACATACCAGTAGACTACAGCAGCTAGATGAAGCCCTTTCATTGTGAATGTGTATGTGTGTGTTTATTTATTTATTTTATATACACAATTTCCCTATATGTAGACGGCAAAAACACAGTATTTATATTCATTAGTGTCTCACTTGTAGTGTCCGTATAGATGCTATAAAATCTTTTCATTATAGGTTCCACAGAACCTAAATGTGTCAATAATTTTAATGTATATTACATTTTATAGATGAAATTTGGAATTAAGTAGAACAGGTGATTGCCCTCCATTTGTGTGGCCATTTATGTATACAAATCAGTTGCTTAATTCTTAAAACTATGAGCAGAATACATGAACATTTGACTTTGAAATTTAATTTTCTGGATGGTCATAACTAAAATATGGAACATAATTTTGCCTTGAATTTTTCTGGCAATCAGAAGCTGTCATACCTGCACATGTTAAGTGTGGGAAATACATAGTAGTGGTTATTATTTTTTATTTATCAACATATAACATTAAAAAAGTAAAAAAATGTACAAATATTGTGTTTTTGCCGAAAGGTAATAAACAGGGTAGGGTACAGAGGGTGTTCATCCGTAGTCTGTAAATGAGGTGGTTTTCTTTTCTCCATTTAGGAACTTGATCAACGTTATGCTAAGATAGGCTTGTTCCAACATATCTAGGTGAATGATTTATCCATAAAATCCTCATGCCAGCAATATCCTGCTGTTACCATAAGGTAAAAAAGAGGCTGAGCTAAAGGTATGAGCACATGGCTTGTAGAGAAACAAATGTCTATACCAATAACATATGGCTACAGTAGCCGCGTAGCCACACAAATAAAAAATTACATGATTATTAGTCTACTGTGCTGCTCATTTGACGGCTTATAAGAAACAGTTTGCCATCTAAGACTGATCATATGATTAACAAACCTCACATGACAATGTATTTTTGCACTTTATCTTTATTCAGTTTAGAAAGAAAACATTAATTTGTTTAGTATGACTATATTTGTAAATATCTGTCAGATGTTCACCACACAATTCTAACTAAAGTCAAATGAAGTGATATTGTGTTTGTTAATGATCAGCCATGGCATGTCTTCCCACTATTTAGTAATTGTTATTGGTGATTATATAACTAGGCTGTCAGAATTGCTCGATTAAGAATTAAGAAAGAAATCACACATTAAAATGCATGTTCTGAATAAATCATAATATGGTAACTACAGAGTCATTTTAAAGATGTACTCTACAGCTGGAACATTTCACATAAGGAGGAGCTTTAAGTAGAAAAAACAACCATGATGAATGATAACGAAAGTAGGGCTGAGACATATAATAACTGACATGTTTCATAATTTTATTTTAATATTTGAAAATTGAAAAGTTATCAAAATTACATAACATGTCTACCACTTTTAAGAAGCGATACAAGAGGTAATGCTATTTCATAACACACAATATGCTTGATATACTGTATTTGATTATCAAATATTTTTTCTGACATATTTCAGTTGAATTTCATTAGAAAACACAAATAAAATTACATAAATATAATGCAATTCTAAAATACAATACATTAACTAAATTAGTAACTATGGCGGTCAAAAAAGTCAATAATTAAAATGTATTTTCTGAATGAATCAGTGCTATGATCAATTTGCATATGAAATGATAAACATAATACCTACAGGGTCATTTTAAAAGTGTGCTCTATAGTCAGAACATTTTCCACAAGTGAGAGTTTTAAGGACTACAGAGAGGGATTAGATTAGATTAGATTAGATCAGATATGGAAGCAAGTCTGCTAGTCTTGCTAGCCTCCTAAAAAATAATAATTTAAAATATTTGCCTGGTTTATGATAAAAATGCATTTGGCCTCTCAAAAATAGTTCAAATTTGGATCTCTTAAAGAAATTACTAAATTAGTCATGAAAATAATTGGTAGAAAACTTGATTATTAACAAAATCATTGGTGATTGACCTAAAGGTAATGAATTGTCCTGGAATATACAAAGAGGTTGCTTCAATCATAGCTTAAATAGAAGGTGTGTACATTTGCATGTGCATTTCTCAGTGGATTTGATCAGTATACCTCACATTCCTGGCACTGGTGCATTGGAAAGTGCAGTAAGCAAACACACTTGGAATATCTGCTCTTACTAAGTCCCTCTGAAATATGTGCACAAACAAAAAGTGCAAAGAAGCTCTAAGCAACCGACCCAAAAAAATCATGTCACTCTATCTATTACACAGCATCTTGTGTCTTTCAGAGAAAAGAGAGCATTCAGAGTCCATGGGGATGCATACCGTCAGAACAGAAAGATAAAAAGCAGTCGCAGCATAGATTTAACATACTAAAAAGGCTTCGAGTCTGCATTGCAGTCTTTAAACATCAATAAATAATGCTGTGAAAATAGCAGCATTTAATCTGCCACATCTCATCAAGGTCATAGTAAAAACAGTTCCTCACAAACGTACATGCATTGCAATCAGCTATATGGATACCCATGCCTCATTTCAATGGATTAATCTATCATGATGTCACAGCGCTATGATTTACTCAGTAAAAGTGAACAAAAAAATGCCTCGGCCCAGTGTAGAATGATACTTAGAAGGAAAAATGACCATAAAAGGCTCAAAGGAGTCTCACAGGGCCCTAGGGTTCACATCAAAGGATCAAGCTTCTATGATGTAGTTGATGTCAATGTCATGACTTAACCATCAAATGTAGATTCAGCAGATTCAGTCTGTGAGAGGCCGGAAAGGAGGAAGCTTCAGCACTTGATAAGATTAAAGTAAAAGTGTCTCTACAAGATCTCTACAATAACATGCTATACACTGATCAGTCAAAGGTGATGAAATGATGATGATAAAAACAACCCTGAGAAGTGATAATGAAAGTAAGGCTCTGACATACAGTACATTTTCATAATAACTGAAGTGTTTAATTAAATTGCATGTAAAAATGCATAAGTCATTTGAGTAATCAACATGTCTTCCAGTCTTAGGAAGAAATCAACATGAAAGGGGAAATAATGCAGCTCAAGCTTAATGATATTGGTAACATGTAATATGCTAAAATGTTGGTTATCGTGGATCTTTACTTTGATATATTTCAGTTAAATATAATTAGAAAACAAAAATAAAAGCATGAATAAAATGAATGCACTCATTATAAGCTAACCACACTCTAAATTAAATGTAGTGTGTGTGTGTGTGTGTGTGTGTGTGTGTGTGTGTGTGTGTGTGTGTGTGTGTGTGTGTGTGTGTGTGTATGTG
>JBBIGC010000039.1:17028360-17043874 GCA_037576955.1 Lepidarchus adonis
CCCCCCCCCCCCCCCCCCCCCCCCCCCCCCCCCCCCCCCCCCCCCCTCTCTCTCTCTCTCTCTCTCTCTCTCTCTCTGTCCCTCTTTACATAAATCTAAGCAGCACCCCTAGCCACTGATTAAAACTGAAAGAGTGAAGAACTGAATATATTCCATTCTAAAGGTAATTAATACAGAATAAACTCAGTCCCTATTCCTCTGGACTTCATTAAAAGTCTAAATGAAGCATGCGTTGATTGTACACACAAACACAATACACTGCAGGGAAGCATTACAGGAACATAAACATAATTGGAAAACTGGCCAGTAAAAGGGACAACTATATGAGACGCTCTAGAACAAAACTAATAGAAACCTCTAAGAAAAAAGTACCCTGTAAATAACTGAGTATTGCATTATATTAAAACTGCCATATTCTATGGATGTTGTTTTGGACATAAATGCCAAAGTGACATTCAATTTCATTTAAATAGCACATTTCACAACTGACATTGTCACAAAGCAGCTTTTTTTAGGGTCCGAGCCCCTAATGAGCAAGTCAAAGGTGACAGAGGCAAAGCAAAAACTTCTTAAGCTGTGGGAAGAAACCTTGGGAAGATCCAAGGCTCAGAAGGGGAACCCATTCTCCGACCCAAAATGGGATGATAATAACAGACAATAGAGTATAAATAAAAAATAAACGTAATGATTATTTCAGTTTAAAGAGGAGTTGTTATTTCCTTGTGTACAGGTGGGCCTCGCTGTGTTCTGATCAGTTGCATGGTTCTGTCTGTATGGGTTCTCCTTTGTATGAGGGAGTGGGTTCCACCATATCAGGACTGGTCTGTAATATGTTTACTCAAGCATAACAGGGTAACTTACAAATACACATGAAGTACAGAATACATACGTAAGGCAATAGTGTGATTAATAATACAGAGGACCAAAGACTACAGTGAACGTAACAGTGTTTGTAATAGTGATCCAACAAGGAATGAGTGAAACACTAAGGTATAAAAGCACAAGGGAAAACAGGACACCACAGGGGGCATGGAATGTAATTAGACACAAATGCAGACAATGCAGGACCTGAACCAAGGCATGGTAGGAAAAAGGAACATGGATTCAGATACATGTCAGACAAACGCCAAACAGGCAGGACAGAGAATCGTAATACATTCTTTCAAAATCAGATGAACTATCATTGGTGGGCAGCCATGGCCTAATGATTATCGAAGTGGATTTGTGACTGAAGGGTTGGGGGTTTGACTCCCAGTACCAGTCAGCAAGTGCCCGTGAGCAAGGCACCTTAACCTTAACTAAACATTTGAAACAGGCAAGTTTCTCACTGTGTTATATTGCATTTCTTTATATCTAATTATTTAGGAACTGAGGAGACTAGTTGTTGTATTGCAAATGGAATTTCAGGTACAAAACATCAGCTGCTCAACAGTCTGTGCTTGCCATTGTCAGATTCTACTCTTCTCATGATGTGCCATGCATTTTTAATAGTAGACTGATCTGGACTGACATGTACTGTGAAGCCAAACTGTTTTAAGTGACAAGTGCTATTGAGGCCATGTGGCTATTTATCAAAGTAGCATTACGGTTTCTCATTACAATTAAGGGTTGTATTGGGGATGTTAATTATTTTCATTTATCACCCACAAATAAATTGCAGTTACCTCATCTGTTTAAAATATCACTACATATATAATATATTGAGAGGAAGGATTCTTTCAGATTATCAAATAAATGTAAATATTAGTCATTTATGGTAATTGAAAATAAAAAAATAAGAAAGCAGGAAGAGGGCAAACACTTTTTCACACCACTATATATGTACATAGGAACAGTATTTGAAACTAATAAACAAAAAATGCAAAAAAATGCAACAAAAAGAAAAAAGTTTTTGTAAACAGTGCTACCAGAGTTTAATGGAAGAAATAAAACAAAAGAAGCAGCTTGAAGCAATTTATTCTCAAAATGTATTCTCAACGTGAAATAATATAAGTTGTGGCTAATAGAGATGGCTACACAAACAGAGGAAAAATAAACACAGCATGTTGCCCAAATTAAAGTTTACACCAAAGATAAATCATTTCCAATAAAACAGACCTAACCAGCCTCAGCCTTAAATTAAACCTTAAGAAAGTCACAGAAACAAAAGGCTGTGAAACATTTAACCCAAGTGGGACTGATGTGCACATTAAAATAAAGTTAATTTAACATATTACTCTTTCATTGTAAAAATTGACCTATAAAAAAATAATATATAAAAATTAATATTTTAAATATTTTAAATAAAGCATGTAAACGTCACTCAGCAGTGATAACAGTGATAACTCTGTGGTGAGCATTGATATCAACTCATGACACAGATAATACATACTGTATAATCATCTTCAAAAACACACTTTTGAGAAACAAAAAAAGCAATGTTACTGTTACTGTACTACTTATGTTGCAGTTCATGTTTTTACTATTTAAATAACACTGAATAGTACTAAAAGACTTCATGAGATGCCTCCTCAGTGCTAAGGCTCATTTATGAATTTGGCAGATGCTCTTATACAGAGCAGTTTTGAATTATTAAAGCAAATTAATGTAGCATTCATATCGGTGTGGTAAAGTGTGGATTCAAACCCTTGCATGAAGGACATGAATGTTACCCACTGTGCTGAAGTGTATCGTAACCATTTTCTTTAGGTCCCCTAGTGGCCATTCAGCATGCAGAATGGAAATCAACTTGGGCATTTTTAATAAATATAATCAAATAAAACACTTCTAACTCTGTTAACAGAATAAGTAGGCCACTAGTGGCTTTTAACAGTGTCATGTTGTTACTGCTAAGTGTTGAACTGCTAAGCGAAAGGGGAGAATGAGAACCCTATTCTGTAAAAATTCCCACCCCTTTTCAAAGATGGCTGTGGCAAGATAAAACAGCTGCAGCTTATACTACCAGTATATAAAAAGTATTTGAACACAATAAAAGACTTTTAGAAATGTTAAATTGCATAGTCACCTATGAAAACCAATATGCAGATTATTGTTGGTTTTGCACATCATACTTATACAGTGCCCTCAAGAATGACTGTTACACTCTGTAAAGATTATAAAAAGGTATTAGTAAAAACACATTTTGGAGATACAATGGTGTGAAAAATTGTTTGGCCCTTCCTGATTTTTTATTTTGTTCTATGTTTGTAAATGTTTCAGATCTTAAAACAAATTTAAATATTAGCCAAAGACAAGACAAGTAAACATAAAATGCAGTTTTTAAGTGAAGGATTTTATCATTAAAGGACAAAAAAAATCCAAACCTACATTACCCTGAGTGACAAAGTGATTGCCCCCTAAACCTAATAACTGGTTGAGCCCTTAGCAGCAACAACTGCAATCAAGCATTAACTTGCAATGAGTCTTTTACAGAACTTTTACAGAACTGTGGAGGCCTTTTGTCCCAAACTCATCTTTGCAGAATTGTTGCAGTTCAGCCACATTGGAGGGTTTTCCAGCATGAACCACATTTTTAAGGTCGTACCACAGCATGTCAATAGGATTCAGGTCAGGACTTTGACTAGGCCACTCCACAGTCTTTATTTAGTTTTTTCCTCAGCCAATCAGAGATGGCCTTGTCTGTGTGCTTTGGATCATTGTTCTGCTGCAGACCCCAAGTTCTTGAGATCACAAACAGATGTCCGGACATTCTGCTTCAGTTTTGGTAGACGGCAGAATTCATGGTTCCATTTCTAACAAGTCTTCTAGACCATCACACTACCACCACCATATTTTACTGTTAGTATGATGTTCTTTTTCTGCTCTCTGCTGTGATACTTCTACACCAAATGTAATTAGACACACACTTTCCAAAAAGTTAAACTTTTGCCTCGCCAGTCCACAGAGTATTTTCCCAAAAGTCTTGGGGATCATCAAGATGTTTTCTAGCAAAATTGAGAAGAGTCTTCATGTTCTTTTTGCTCAGCAGTGGTTTTCATCTTGGCACTCTGCCATGCAGACCATTTTTGCACAGTCTCTTTCTTATGGTGGAGTCATGAACACTGACCTTAACTGAGGCAAGTAAGGCCTGAAGTTTTCTGAATGTTGTTGTGGGGTATTTTGTGACCTCTTGAATGAGTCATTGCTGCTCTTGGGGTAATTGCACTCCTGGGAAGGTTCACCACTGTTCCATGTTTTCGCCATTCATGGATAATGAAGCCCAAAGCTTTAAAAATTACTTTACAGACTTTCCAGACTGATAGATCTCAATTACTTTCTTTCTCATTTGTTCCGGATTTTTTTGGATCTCTAATGTCTAGCTTCTGAGGATTTTGGTCTACTTCACTTTGTCAGACAGGTCTTATTGAAGTGATATCTTGGCAGTAATCAGGCCTGGGTGTGGCTAGAGATATTAAACTCAGGTGTGATAAACCACTGGCATGCTTTAACAAAGGGAGCAATCACTTTGTCACACAGGGCCATGTAGGTTTGGATTTATTTTCTCCCTTAATAATAAAATCCTTCACTTAAAAACACATGTTGTATTTACTTGTGCTGTCTGACTAATATTTAAATTTGTTTAATGATCTGAAACATTTACGGGGGACAAACATGGAAAAAAATAAGAACGGGTAGGAAGGGGTCAAACACTTTTTCATACAAATTTATATAGCTTCAGCTCATTCTGAATAACTAGCAAACATGTTTAACTGAAATAAGTTTCAGAGGAAAACAAATCCCTCATTAAAAAATAATATTTGTCTACTTTACTTTCTAAAGTAAATCTAATTTGTCCATAAGTGTGTGTGTGTGTGTGTGTGTGTGTATGAATATTTGTCCATCTCTTTGTTACCCTGCAATGGGTTGTTGAATGCTTATTTCCTTGTTAGCTCTTGAAAATATTGTGAGACTTTAATGTTACTAACAGGTTCTGAAACTGGTCTACTTCTTAGTAAACTCTTATTAGTAAATGTAATCTATTTTCAGTAAAAATTCTGTTTATGATAATGATTATGATTATTAAACATTGCTATAATAACATGCTGATGGCATTTATTTGTGATTATCCATTATTTGATTCTCAGTGTAAACTAAATTAAAGGTAGAAAAATAGACTTCAGGCATCTGCCTTTGTTGCTGAGCAGATGGCTAAAAGAAACATCAGCAAATAGGTCGAAACAATCGATAAAATGTCAAAAAAAAGTCAAAAGTCTCACTGTGTTGGCCAGCCCCTCCTAAAATAATACAAAATGTCAGAACAGAATAGGATAGGGTAGGATATGATGCAATAGAATAGGAAAGGGTGGAATAGTAAAGGTTAGGTTATGATGGGATAGGATAGGATGGGACGGGACGGGACGGGAAGGGACTGGACGGGACGGGACGGGACGGGACGGGACGGGACGGGACGGGACGAGACAGAATAGAATAGAATAGAATAGAATAGAATAGAATAGAATAGAATAGAATATAACAGAATTCCAAGTCTTTGAAACAAACAATGGTGACCTGGCAGTTGTACTGGATCTTTTGCAGGCACAGCTCTGAGACTGCAGAATTACATGTAGAGATACAATATTTCTGGTGTATTTCTGGTGTAAGTTTCATTTCACAGACTTGCACTTGTTGCACGTTCACCCACAGCTTGGATCTTGCATTGTCTTTTTAATAGACTGTCATTCTTTACGTGCAACTTTGTCCAGTCCCACTTCCTCTATCACACTTATTTGACACTTACTGAAATGGCTGTCTATCCACTGCAAGAATATTCCTTGTTGTTGCAGTTTTCTCTAATTTGGCTAAGATCTGATATGGCTCTTTGCCTGTGGGTGATACTTGAATCCTCAATTGCAGTGGGTGGTACTTACAGTAAAACCCCTTATAAAAGTTAAAGTAAAGGTAAGAAAGGGTAGTTGTTGGCTTTTAACAAGGCAGAGAGCTTTTAGTTCAACATCAGCTTTTAAGATGTTGCACCTACTGTCTGTTTTAGAATTACTCATAAGCTCTTAATGATAGTGTAGAAATGTGTTTCTCTTTCAGGTAGTAATGTTGTAGCTCTTATCATCTGCACTATTGTAGCACCTGCACTGTTTTTATGACTAAGAAGATTGTATTGAACTCCCTGTAACTCGCACATCAGTATTGTCATGTCTGAATTTATGCTTGATTGTTCCTGAACCTGGAAGTCGCTTTGGACAAAAGCGTCAGCCAAATGAATAAATGCAAAAAAAATGTAAGATGTGCAATCTGTAATGAATTCTGAATAAAATGCAGACACATTATACATGTTTTTTATACATGTAACTTTTTGTACTGTTTTAACTTTTTGAAAGTAACCGAGCTTAGATAACAGAAGAGATTAATTGTTGTTTTTTTAACTTACTATGTAATGCTCACCTAAGCTAAAATAACATTAAGAGATCAAAACTTTCAGAATAACAAGGGGATTTTAATGCCATGTAATGCTAAATAAGCATCTTTATATTTTATATTTTTATTTTTTGTATTGAACATTTATTGCCCATGAAATCAGAGGCTTCTGGTGGAACAGTCTAAGCATTACCCTCAACATAAAGAGACTTTGAAGCCTAGCGTAGCCACTGCCATCAATACTGAGAGTCCAAGGGGAGGAAATGCCTGTCTAAGCTGGGCGAGCATAATGCCCTTAAATTTAAGACAAGCTGTGAAACTGAGAGTGTGAATTATAAAAATTGTATGTGACAAAACAGCAATAATATGATATACAATTGATCCCAAAAATAACACAGAAACATAATATGGCCAAGCTAATAGCACATTCTGTAAATACATTTTCTGCCTGGCATAAAGAATACTGTCATATTTTTTATATTTGGTTCTTAAATGGCAGTCAGGTTCCTGACTTCCTCTCTGCCAAATTACGTTTTTATCGGGGGAACGGCCCTTACAAGGCACTTTCAGGCGTCGGCAGTGTCATTACATATTTGCACATATGCTGAATGTTTATCATGCTTACAAGGCCCAGTGCTGACTATTTATTTATCCCACCTAAATTATTTACTGCCGCTGCAGCAATTCCACCCAGTATTTCATACATGGAATACATTAAGAATAAAGAATGGTGCACTGAGGCACAATGAATATTCCCATACTAGATGAGCATAATGCATCTCATTTTAAAATAGTCATGCAGGACCCATTTCCTGATGTTGAGATTTGGGCAACATAAGAGCATTTTGTCACAGCAGCATCAAAAAAAGTGAAATTTGGAAACCTATGAAGATGTGAATTAAATACTTGACTTGTAATTTACCAAATCATCACATAGGAATAGCACATTTAGAGGCATGGACAAAACGAGCAATGGATGAACAATCACGGCAAATTGCAATCACCATAAAGTCATCTGACTACAATGTGAGAGCAAGGAAGATAAAAAAAATCTCAGCTATTCACCCACCACCGTAATTAACAATGGGCCATTCAAACGGCCTTGAAGCAGCTCGGTCTGCTTTTTAATTTCTTCACTTTCCCGCAGTTGAAAAACACCCAATGCAACGACAATTATATGAAAATAAAAAGATCAATTGGCTTCTGATAACTAAAGCGCCTCTCATTAGACGGGACAAAGATTCATTTGGAAAATTACTTACTTAATTAACAATTTATATATTGCAGTTCTCAAAGTGGGAAAGATGCACATGCCGGGATGATATTCCACAGTGCAAAGTTTAAAGCCAGCCACGCATATAATGGGCTTTTCAATTATTCTTCTCAGGCTTCTAAAATGAATTCAGTCTTAGATTTGTTAGTGTCACATTTGAATGACCAGCTCTTTGTTTCCTCATTATTCTTCATTTTTTACTAAAAGATCACAAAGGAAAGAATGCATGAGAAAAATCACAACAAGACTGCAGCCTGCGCTATCTAGGCATGCTCGGCTCAGTCATTTGGACATTAGAAGTTTAACTGAGCATCACCCATTATTTTAACCACTGTAGTTTTTCGTGTCTTAATTCTTTTTTTAACTTTCAAATTTCTCAATTATTTTATTTACTTTATCTGAAACAATGATAAACTCTCACCCTCTTAAATAGTCTCTTTCCACTTTTTATCCAAGCATTTTCCTCCACCTCATGCAATTTGTAGAAGACTATAATGTCAGCCGCAAGAACCTGAGAAGTCAGAGAAGCCCACCCTTATTAAATGACCCTTCTCCAATAAATAATGCATACTGCACAATCTCAGTTAAATGGACTAGGATTTAGATGACTCAGTGTAGGACATATCTGGCCTATTTTTTTCATACAGTGTTATCCTGGCTTAGTACAGCAGTGATGTGATAACTCTTCCCAGCTAGTTTCCCCACCACTCCTATCAGAAGAGAATTTGGAACTCGGAATGACAGGTAAGTCAAGGCAAGGTAAGTTTATTTATATAGCACATTATCATACCTATGGTCATTTAATGTACTTTACAAAGATACAAAGCATAAAAACAAGTATAAAGAAATAAAAGTAAGAATAAAAGTGCAAAGTAAATGATGAGATACCACAAAAGCATATGGATTTACAGCAATTCTGAAATCCCCTATCATATCTTCCTTCTTGTCCTGTATGAGAGGAAAACCTAGAGCTTAACACCCAGAGTTTATCACCCGACCCCGAGCTTAATGCCCGACAATTGTATATGGATTTATAGCAGATCTGAAATCCCCTACCATATCTTCCCTCTTGTCCTTTAAGAGAAGATAATCTAGAGCTTAACAACCAGAGCATAATGCTCGACTTAGAGCTTAACACCCACTCTAGAGCTTAACACCCAACAATTGTATATGAATTTACAACAAATTTGAATTCACTAATATATCTTCCCTCTTGATCTGTAAGAGAGGATAACCTAAAGCTTAACACCCGACCCAGAGTTTTATGCTCAACCTAGAGCTTAATGCCCAGCAATTGTAAATGGATTTACAGAAGATCTGAATCCCCTACCATATCTTCCCTCTTGACTTGAGAGGATACCTCAGAGCTAAACGCCCAACCTAGAGCTTAACGCCCAACCTAGAGCTTAACGCCCAACCTAGAGCTTAACGCCCAACCTAGAGCTTAACACCCAACCTAGAGCTTAAAACCCAACAAATGTATATGGATTTACTGCAGTTGAAATTAAATTTCCTACCATCTCTTCCACCCGACATGCAAGAGAGGGTAACGCCCGACCGGGGAGACGAAACAAGATACAAGGGTAATTGACGATGCATGTTAACACTTACGCTGTAGAAGGTAAAGATTGCGGCTATGTATAACTAAGGAGAGCTGAGCCAACATCTGAAGGTTCAGTGTAGGCCTAAGGCATGCATTCTCCTGATCTACAAACTGTAAGATCAATTGACTATAAGTAGAGTATGCCAGGTACATATATGCCAAGCATAAGAAGGCTTCCCAGTTCTACCTCGCAGCCAAGCAAATGATTTGATATGTTTACAGCTGTTTTTTTCCTAGAGATTTTATGTTTTAAAAGAAATGGAAACAAATGTCTAATGTCCACATTCAAAATTAGGAGCAACCTTCTCAAACCTTAAACATGGGTACAGAAGAATGCATGCAAATCTGGTGGTATTGGAGAAAGAAATGCCAGATAAGATGATGTGACTCTGGGCAAGGATAATAGTCATTGTGTGAGGCTCCTGTACATCCAAGCCCTATCAATAATATAATACACAAACAAACACATAAACAAATAACAAGACCCCAAAAGGGAGATCAATCAAGAGTTGGAGTTTTTGTCTAAGCCCTTGTCCACATGAGCATTTAAATCTTAGATGAATGAAAATGCTCCTGACCTAGGCATTTTGTAGTGAATGACTTTAGTATGACATTACATTCCCATTTGCTTCAACCAGCCAACCAGCAGCCCAGACTGTAATGTTGTGTTTCTGCCTGTGGGGCAGTAATGAGAAAGTACTCAAAAACTGTACTTAAGTACTCAAGTAAATGTAGTTTGTTACTGTCCAAGTTTCTTTGTTTCTTTGAATGCACAGTTGACCAAACACAGGTCCTGAAAGCCTGTGTGGATGGTCAGATTTGTTCCGCTGTGCTGAAACACTGTGGGCTTTCAATCCACTCTCATCAGAAAAATGCTTGATCTAGATGCTTGTGTGAACAAGGCATAAAATTGTAAAGACTTTTTTGTAATAGAAATGAACCAAATTACCTGATAATGTGCAATGTTCTATTGTGTGTAGATTGTTTATATTTAAGTGCCAGAAAGGGTTATTTGCATTTTGGTTCCCTAAACAGCCTTTCATTGGTTGGTTTGTAAAAGAACCATTTTTGTCATTTAAGAAGAAACTTTAAGAAAATGTAAGTAACCACCACATAATGTTCCAAGTTTTTGGAAAACCTTTAAATTGTTAAAGAGGCTTTATTTTATGTGAAGGGCCTTTGTATACTCTCATATATTTAATGTATTAAACTGGTTCTCTGGCACATTTTATTGTTTTAATGGTTCCCAAGGCACCTGATCCAGCTAATCACCTTGTTAGCAACCCCTTACTGAGATGTTGTGGTTGTGCTAAAGCACTAAATTGTTCAAGGCAGTGTGCCTCCAGGACCACAATAGTTAAACACTGCTATAAGGAACTCAAATTGTTCTTCTATGGCATTGCTCAAAGAACCCTTTGTGGCACATTATTTTCCAGAAGTGTAATGCATGAAGCCGCAAAAGACAAAAGGCAACTATTTGAAATCCTTTCCGAACTTTTAAGTAATTAATTATAAAACCCTCTTGTTTCCTTTGATGTATCCCAGGGAATGAAAAACATTATTTTAGAGAAAACATTTTAATTTTGAAAATTCAGGTCTTTTCATCTGAAAAGAACAAATGAATGCCGATTGTTCCATGGAGACATGGTGCACAGAGGCAAAATGTATATCTGCCAATTCTCTCTTTGTTTTCTCTCCAGCCAAGCTCAGATCCAATTATGTGCAAGCAAAAAGAAGAAGAAAAAATCTTAGTGGGATCAAGCACTATTTCCTGCTTCCATTTTTGTTGTTCAGTCTTCATTTGCACCATGTACCATGAAGAGCATCAAGCAAAGGTTCTGAAACTAGTGCTCAAAGACATTAGAGTGATACACATCAAGTCATTGAAATTCCTGTAGTTAAGGAACAATTCTGTTTTTTATTCTGTTTTTCACATTGCTTTGACTTTGACACAATACAACAACCCAAACACCTTTTTAGAGAACCCACAGACATTTTATTTTATTTTAGTACTACTATTTGAAGGTATACAGAAAGCAGCATCTGGAGACTTGTTCTGTAGTTAAACCTACATATCTCAAATCTTTCTCTTTTGCCAGCACTACAGCATTGTTATATTTTTTATGCTCTTCATTTGGATTTGCATTATTAGTTGTTTCCACAGCAACTTTTTTCCATGTTGTCCACAATAACCAATAGAAGATATGAGAAGAAAATAATATAGCAGAAAATAAAGTAATATAGTAAACAGTAAAATACCAAATATTACAACATTAATGTAATATAGTTACACGTTTCTTAGTAAAGCACCACTTCATGAACACAATGGTATTTTTTTTTCTTAATACAACAATTCAAATGCAGCCAGCATCCATAAAAAATATTCCACTGCCTCCTCCAGGGCACAAAGTAGATTTATATTAGAAAACATGCATAACCATCAAGTCCAAGTTCAGGTTTCAGAGCCTACATTGTCAGAAGAAAGTGCAAGTAATTTGTCACTGTGAACACACAATCACACAGAGCACCACAATTAAATGTGACCTCTGCATTTAATCCATCCACACGTGGAGCAACAGGCAACTATCAGCAGCGCCCAGGGAGTAGTGTAGTGGGACAGTACTTTGCTCAAGGATACCTCAGTGGAACTTGGGTCAAACTTCGACCTTACATTCACATGGGAGACTAATGCCCACAGAAAAGACACAAGAAAATTTTTTTATAATCAGCAAGTTGAGGGTACAACATGGTACTTATGGTTAAACAGTGTGCTTTAAATTATATTTACCTAAGAGAACTATTTTAAAAAAGAAAAGCAAAATTTTAAAAAAGCCTGGAGTCAACGCAAGGTGTACGAAATCAACAAAACAGAGTATACCAGTAACTGCATTTGAATATAATCCAATTATGTCCCGTATGAAAATTTACCATTGCGAGTAGAACTTCAGTGATACAAGTGGCACCAAACAAGGCACAGTTTAGTAACTTTTACTTCCCTAAAAGAGTAGCACCAAAATGTCTATGTAATCTGTACAAATTTTTGTTGTATAGGTCTGTTAGCCAAAGCAGACTATTTATATTTCATATGCAGATTGGTAATTCACCTTTAATATCAGCAAAGATAACAAAAATTGTGATAAGACCACCTATCATGAGGTGTGTTCCCTTATTCTTCACTTATATATACATCATTGCAGTAAATTTCCTGTATCTGAGTGTTTGACCTATAACATCTTCCTAGAGTGGCTTAATATGTTCTCTTACTGTCTATTTGATGTAATAGTGATGCAATAACAGCCCCGTGTGTGAACCTCAAGGCAGGGTAGAATTTCTTCCATATAACAGAGAGACATGCTGCTGGGTTAATGATCACTGGGGTCAGCCTCACCACACTGTAGCCAGACGTCCACTGTTGAGAGAATTTGATATACTAAGGCAACCTCTTACTGAGCGGACTCCCTTTGCTGCAGTCCCGCCATTACTGCTTGATTGCTGTCTGACTGCTGTACCATCAGTAAACACAGAATCAATAGTGACTTGGGCCCAGGGATCCACCTTCACAGCTCCTGGGTTCTGCTCCAGTCCAGTTTGCAATTGTCGCGCAAGGCTTGTAATGGTCAGCGAGGGGCCTCTGCCACATCAGCTACACAGAGCAAAAGTCGAAATGACTCACTTAGTCCTGTTCTGTTTGAGCGTGAAGCACAATAACACACTGCCAGCGAGGTGCAGCATCAATTACTGTCAGAGCGGGATTTAATGAATGACAACATCGGTGCTATTTATGCTCCCCAGCAGACTTTAAGCCACTGCCTAAGAATGACAAGACATTAATTCATCACCCATGGCAATGATGCCGGTTAGAAAGAAACCAACCCTTCTATTTTCTTTTTTAACCTACGCAACCCCATATTCCCTCCTCATATGACCAAAGACGGCTGTACTCAAAAGCATGCATTTTTAACAGGTGCTTTGTGGCATAGGATGCATGATTTATGCGTGCCATTTGCGAGCTCGGCGGCTCCTCTTGAAGCACGAGTGGTGCGGCTCCATTAGAGAGGAGAAGGCCTGGACTGCACTGAGGGGAGTGCCGCAGAACAGAATAAGGACATCATATCAAAACTGCTGCCATTACTGCAGCGCTGTCAAAATGAAAACGTCCAACCAACATCAACAGAGCTTTCAACATTAGGTTACATTAAGGTTGTTCACACATCTTGTTTACAAAATCATCCACTGAAAGATACTCTAGGGATTGAAGGGCGGCTCTTCTTTGACAGGGATGTGTAACTTGGAACCTAGACACCTGAAGTCTAGCACAGTTTGATGACTTCTCCTCTGAAACACACCAACCAAGCATGGCAATTAAGTGATGAATTGAATTACATGTGCTTGGGAAAGTAATTCCAAACTTTGCTGCAGACCAGCTTTCCATAGCTGGAGTTCTAAGAACCATTTTTGATGCCTTTATTTTTAAGAGTGTAGGTGTGTTCTCAGTAGCCAATGCTGTGGATAGTACTGTTTTCCCACCACTTCAGTACGAGAAAGAAAAGCACCTGATGCCCCTCAGATAGAGTCTGCAGACAACCCCAAACTTGTTCATTTTTGATCTCTTGGGAACAGTTCTCCAAGCACGCCTCTTCATGTAAGAGAATCAGCATTAGCACTGGAGCCGGTAGGTATATGCTTTTGGGTGCCGCTTTTTGGACATCTATCTCTAACCTCAAACTGCTTCCCTGCTTCAATAACACTTAAAGTGCCAGCGATCAGTGAATCAACTCCAAGCTTGTGACTGCTGCTCCCTTTCTATCACTATCGCATTTGCTGCCTTACTTTATTAGAATCCCATTCTCAGTGACAACACATTAAACACAGATTCTAATGTCATTTCCAAATTATACCTCAGTTTGAAAGGACTGCTGGTTTATGTCGACTCGTATAGGAATATCATGCCATTCAGAACACTATCACGCTCTTGTTCTTTGGTGAACATACTGAACGCAAGTAAAGAGAGCTGATTAAGTTCTCCTGTTGAGTTTGGACTTCAAATTCTAAAATTGAATGTGATGTTTCAAACCTGCCATGTGTACTTCTCACTCACCTTCTACCACTTAGCTGCTCTCTAGACAAACACTGCCACATAGCTCAGACCTCAATTGGGGATTATTGATCAATGCCAGGCTGTGTCAAAGCCCTCTATTGAATGAGGGTAAATGCTTTTTTTCTGTTCGTTGTTCACAGTGCTAACACAATTGAAAGGTATTAACAGCCATTAATGCAGTGAGATGGTGTCATGCTCCCATTACTGTCTCATAATGGTGCAAATGCAATCTGAGATGCAGCTAGGTTGGGCTCGAACACTCCACCTTTCACAAAAAAATTAGGTTTTGATATTTATGCACATTCATGTCACTAACAAACATTTATTTTTCAAAATCAAATGGTTGTATCTTATTTTCACATGTGAGGTGGAAATCCTTCAAAGTGTGATTTGATGAACTTCAAACTTATATGAAGACCATCTGCCTGCTCTTGATGTTTCTCTCTAGCTCACTCTATTTAGAATTTTAACCCAAGGCAAGCAATGTTTTGCATCAAATTCTCCCAGTCAATTAACTGCAAGTCCACCCTTTGTTGATTTGTCACGGTATTAGCTTACTCTGTGCTTTATAATAGCGTGTGGTTAGCCATAGGTTGTGAGGTGAATGCCAAACACACAATATGAGACCACATTTTCAGATTCAGTGTATAGTGTAGCACAACATGGTTCATGGTACAAAAGCACTTTTTGTTATAACAGCCATTTTCCTGTCTGTCGCAGTTCAGGATATATAGAATCAACAATAATGGCAAATATTGTCACTTGCTTTCTTTGAGTAAATCCAATGATTGTGCTAGGGAATTGGTATTGCTGAAGTATGAAGCATGAACATGTTTCTTTTTGACTTGAAATGCCCATACACATTAATGTTGTCACTAAATTCACATTATTAGCTGAATTTTATCATTAAGTTCAGCTGACAAAGACTAAGGGCTGTCAAAGTTAACAAGATAATAACACAATCTCACTTTGGCTTGAGTGAAAAAATAGTGCCATTAATGCGTGTTCTATTTGGACCTGACAATCATCTAATAATAATAACTAACTATTAAAAGTATTACTAAAAGTAATAAATAACATGGAGATGGAGAAAGGCTTTTTGAATGGAAAAAATATGTAAGGTTCGCACGCCGCCATGTTCCCGCAATGCCTTGCGAGGCCACGCCAGACATGGGGCGTCAGAACCCGGCTG
>JBBIGC010000039.1:17073461-17088394 GCA_037576955.1 Lepidarchus adonis
CACACACACACACACACACACACACACACACACACACACACACACACACACACACACACACACACACACACAAATGTAACCATTAGCTTTGACAGGGTGAAACCAATAGTCTTCTCGATTCAACACATGATGGCACTGTAATTAATAATGGAGCCCGAATCTAATTTAAACAGCAACAACTATCCTTGAGGTAGCTGATTATTTGAGTTGATAATTATGTTCATTAATTAGAAAGATTGGCCAATAAATACACCACATGAGGCAGGGGTCTAAAAAAAACAGGTCATGTTATGTAAAGGTTTTGTACATAAAATAGCTTGTTCCAACAATTTGGAACTGATTAAAATTGTTGCAAAGCAAATGGGAACAATCATACCCATGGTGTTAGCAGGGAAACACGCTCATCTATGTAGTTGATGTGCAATGAAATGGAATTGAGTAAATCTTTTTTTCTTCTCTGCCCTCTTTCATTTCCTTCTTTTTTCATGATTTCTCTCTCAACTCCTATTCCAGAGCCAACTCTGTCCCTAGACCAAGTGAGACATCTCAAAACAATTGTTTGCAGATGTTGAACTTAAAAGCTAGTGACCGATAATAATACAGCCTTGTTAGAATACACCACCTACTACCTATGACAGAGTGAGTGTCGAGAGAGAGAGACAGAGAGAGAAAAAGAGAGAAAGAGAGAAATATGAACATGCAATTCAAAATGACATGGAAATGCTGTCATCATAAGGCACGTCAGAAGCCTCACTTGCCTGGTATTTTTATCTGAACTGTTTTGTCGAGTTCCTGGCTGCCATGTACGAAGCTAATATATACAAAATCTATTCGGCAGGAATCGACAAAGCTGCCTTTGATGAGATCCCACCCCCGCCCTCACCATGCTCAAAGCAGGATCCTGTGAGGATGGCAGAGAGAAGGAACAGAGACGAGCTCAACAACCAACTTATTCTGTGCCAAGCATTAAGACACAGCCAACTAAATGTACAAGCTGAGGAACCAGCCATAAGGGAATTTGGGAGTCTTTTTAGCGAGCACACTTGCAGACGCCATAAAGTTGAGACACCAATGAAAACTTGCAGCTCCCAGTCCTGCTTAGTGGGCAACCATGAGTCGCCTGAGATGACAACACAACCAGTGAAATTATGAATAAGTATTGCTGTTACAAATAATACCTTTTAGGCTGCCTCTGAAATGTTATAGGACTTCTGTTAGCATATATGTTTAAAACAGGGGTGTCCAGTTTTCTTCTCAGAAGCCAATAAGGAACTTCAGTTCAGTCACGCATGTGAACACCTGACTATACTTTAAACAGAAGGACTTGTTCTTCAAACCCTCCTTAAAGAACCAGGTTTAAAAACAGATGTGTGAGTGAGAAGCACCTTTCAAAGTTGTAAAGATCCTACACATCATGCAAAGTTACTATACCAGTTTTACACATCATTGAAATCAATTGGTTTTGAATGCAGGGACGAAGGCACATAGTTTTACAGGTTTAGTAAATAAGAAAACAAACATGGAATAAAAACCGAAATAAATGCAAAAGACAAGGACTAACTAGATATACATGATGAATATTGCAGGACTTCACAGTGCTACAACTGAGCAAAACCAGACAATGACTAAGCAAAACATAAGGATATAGACACTAATACGTGACATGGAACACCTGAGCACAGGAGGAGACATGAGACGCAGTTGGGCATAAATAGGGGCAAGGCTAAGGCAGGAACACAGGGCACATGGCTGAGGTAAACATGGACGCATGGCTATGTGAACAGGGAAAACTAGAAATGGCACACAACAGGGGCACTGTTACAAATGTCTAAATATTGCATACCAGTTTAAACGTTGTTAAAATTATACCACGGTATAAACTATGGTTCTCCAAAGAATCCCTTATAGAAGAACACATGAATATCAGAAGTGATTTTTTTATTTTTCATGTATGCGGAAAAAATGTCATCAGCGTATGAATAACATTTCATCTGTGTAATGAAAGCGACATGCCAATGTAGTTACACATTGCTCACATATTTGTCTTTCAAACATTCCAGATGTAAAACATATTAGCAGTGAATGGGTGACTATTCTGTAAGCATCATTCATTGAAAGTTTTTTATTAGGGCACAATTAAAAACTAAAGGAGTTGCAATGTAAATAGATTTCCATCAAAGGGTGGAGATATTTTCACACGTCCATGAACTGTGTCCACTGAGTCATAGTGCACATCATGTGATCTTGTTCCCTTGGTGGATATTGGCCTTCAGCAGACTGAGGCATTCTATAGCTTCTGTAATTAAATTGGTCTTTGGGGTCATATATGAAAAAGCCTGACAACATAACTTCAAAGAAATAGGGAAGTTGATTGTTCCATGTCTTCTGACCTTCAGAATGCATAGAACACATCAGTAACATCCACGTGAAGGCAAATGAATTAAGAAGTAACATTATGGGCCAAGATGTATTTCCTTCTACATCATCACACACTCGCTGACTGGATCTCAGCTTGTTCTTAAGTGCTTTTTAAAGGTTCACAGGATGACTGGATTGACTTTGAAAATAGTCCATTTCAGGTGAACGTTCCCCATTAAGCTACACATAATGAATTATAATTTCCTCACTTTCCATCTGCCTCTTTAAAACACAGACTGATAAGACATCTTCCTTCACTTTCAACAGGCAAAAATGGCTATCTGATCTGCATGTGATAGGCTAGGCTTTGAATAGTTTATTTTCCACTTTGCGATTCCGTTCTGAGCTTGTTTTAGCTCTGCCACTTTATGCTTAATTTTCACACCATGTTCAGCTATATTAGAGTGAGTCTGAACACCATATTTAGTCTCCTTATGCTTCATGTTGATGACAGCTACAAGGCAGATGGGCGGACAAGTTGCAATGACACCTTGAGTCACTGGGTGCATGTTCATTTGTATGTACGATACACAGGTTCACTAGGGGCCGTTACCACAGTAAATATCTATAGTTTAATTTCAACCCTTCCAGTATTCATATACTAAAATCACTATTTGGGTGTTTCTGTTGCAGCGCCCATTCAGAGTAACCATTTATTAATTTATTCATTTTCCAAACTGCTTATCCATTTCGGGTCCCTGGGAAGCTGGAGCAGATCCCAGCTGACTATGGTTTACCCTGGACAGAACATTCTTGCTGTGAGGCAACAGCGCTAACAGCTGCAACACTGTGTCAACTAGTAGTGATTTATTTAACTGCTTTTATATATTAGCAGATACAGTGTTGTTCATGTTTAAGTATTGTGTTTTGCACAAGCATTAAATCACCTTAAAAGTCATCAAATTTGTCTGGAAATGAGATTTACACAGAATGTTCTAGACAATGTTTTTATTGTAAACCAAGTTTTGCAGTCAAACTGTATTATTTGATGCCTAATCTTTTAAAAAACAGTAGGTAACTGCTTATGTCATATTTACTCCAGGTTATTAGGCTGGATGATGCTTATGGTCCACAATTTTCAAAAAGTGCCACTGATTCACGATTGGATTGAGATTTAAATATTGAGTTGGCTATAGTAACATTTTTGACTTTTTGTTGATCGGCCACTTCTGTGTTGTTGTTATTCAGACTTGCAATCAATATTCATCTAAAAGGATTCTTAAAAGTTTTCTTTTCTTTTTAAAAATCAGACTGAAGCAAATTATCTCCCTGTATTTTGTACCATTCATCCATACTTCAGTTTAAAAAGGCAACCAGCCCACAACATGTTGCTGCCAACACCATATTTCATTATTGGGATGGTGTTTGTTGGTGTAATGTTAGGTACTTAAGTATCTAATCACAGATCTTTCATCCCACATTTTGATGTGATTCAGCTGTGCATTGATGCGTGTTTTCCCCTGTAATATCCTCTTCCTAGCTACCATTCCTTAAAGGGTATAGCTTCTGTAGCCAGCTATGTATTTCAAGAATCATCACAAGAAATATCAAGAACTGCACTTCAATTTCAAAATTTCGAACTGTGGTGGCATTGCATTGCAAATGTTCTTGGTGTAATCAGTACAATTTAATGATATGTGTGTTTAATAATTAAATAAAACAAACTTGAGACCATAGACTGAAGACTAAATAAATGTACAGTCTATGGATATAGATTACACCGGAAACAGGGAATGGTAACAAGGACCAGGCAAGGACTAAACAAAACACAATAAACTAAGTTATGAAACACCTGTGCATGGGAGAAGACATAAATATGTCTTAAATATGGTAAACAAGATACCAAGACAAACACCATTAAATAACCCTCTCCCTAGAGGAAAATGCCCAAGGCAAAAATCTTCCAAAGTAGGCCCATGGATGAGGCCAAACCAGACTAATGAAAATAAATAAGGGATTATGGGCCAGACAGTAGAGATGACATGAGCCAGACATGAGACAAGACAGTAACAAAAACACAAAGACAAGACAAGAGATTTCACAAGAGATGGGACAGAGACAGGATTACAAAACCAAGGATCAATTACTGACACTAGATCCTGAATTTAGACATAAGAGAAAGACATAGAACAATACTGGAGTCAACAAAGGCGCTCCCATATGACAACGTCACAGAGCTCTTCAGAGCAGCAGAGAGCACAGTAGACAAAGTGCTCTCCAGATAAACAAGGGGCACAGTAGCTAAAATGCTGACCTCTGGAGCAGCAGGTGCAACCAGAAACAAGCTGTTCACCTGGGCAGGAAAATGAACCAAAGCCAAGTTGCTCTCTGGTGCAGCAGGTGGTATTCTACCCTTGTTTTGCCCTTGAATTTTGTATTGAAATTCCCTGTTACTGTTTGCCTGAAGGTTGTTTGATTCTTTGCTTCTGGCTGATTTCTGCTCATTATACATTGAAAGTGGATTCCTAGTGAGAGCATAACTTGTATTTATGTCTCATGTTTCATTCATGCCTCACAAATTCTAAATCAGTACTTTTCTAAGATTCAGTACTTTTTTGTTCTGTTTGCAATCAGATTAAATTTGCTCAGAGTCAAGGACTATGCACTTCCTGGTGTGATAACAGAATGTGAAATTCATAAGTACTGATTGTCCCACTCAGGTAATCTTCCACCTATTGCCAGCTGGGTGTGGCACAGTTGCCACCATTACAGACCATTGTATTGTCCAAATCTATATTTAATAGCCTTACCAATAGTGGCCTGAACCAAGGTTGATAACACAACATTTATTAATAATCATATTTTGATTAGACACAGGCTTAGTTCCACTAATAACAGACCATTGGTGTGTATGTATTTTAGGTTAAAAGCAAAGGGAACTTTTTAAACGTAGCACACAGTCATCATGAGTTATGTTGTGGCAAGAAGGCAAACTGTCTTACTCTCTTTCTTTCTAATAGAAGTGCTGGGGAGACAGGTTTAGGACTGTGACTAACAGGCAGAGTATTCACAGATAAGCAGAGGTTACAGAGAGAGATCTTAGCGGTCACAATCTTCCCTGTCTCTCTAAACAGGACTTCTTTAAGATGCCTTAACTGTCTAACTGGTGAACTCTTTACCATCACATAACTATTGGGTTTGTTTTGTTGATAGCCTATAGAATTAATTCACTGTGTATAGTTTGCATACATTTTCAATAACATTTGTAAAGTGGCATGTGGAACTTTGTTTTGATGTTCTGTGGCCATAACAGAGATATAGTCAGTGAGAGCTAATGTCCAGTACAGTTTGATTGATCAAACACAGATCTGCTGAACCTGACAATTTCATTCATTAGTTGAAGTAGAGAAATCAAAAGAATTGGCTCTTACATGCTGTGTTTAATTTAATGGATGGTAAATTAACAAATTTTGTGCTGGGCACCGACTCTTCAGCATCAAACTTTCTTTACATTTGAAAATGCCAGCAGCATTTCATGACCAATGGTGAGTTGAGAATAATTTAAAAGTTATAAATCTTAAAATAAATAATATTCTTATATAATATGAAATACAAACCTTTGTGTACTTTGCCCATTTCAGTTGCCTAAATAAGAAATTCTTTGATTGATACCTTAGAAGAAGGTTGTTTGATCAACTTTGTTTGATAAAGACAACTTTAAATGATTAAGAAACCTTTCACATAACGTACATGTTCTTTGTCAGGTCAGTGGTTCTTTCCAGAACACATTTACATTGTATGAAAGGTTTCTTAACATTTAATCACAAAAACAGAATCAGACATGAAACAAACAAGAACCCCACTTTGAAACAAGAACCAACATGGAATGAAGCTCATACAAAATAAATACACAAGGCAAATGGGAGAGGGCATCAACACAGGTGCAGACCATAGGCGGGACCAAGACAATAGAAACAAGAACAGGTGACAGACCAAAACAAAAAAATACATGACCTAGAACCGTGACAGTGTGGAAGTTCTTAAAGGATTCTTCATACTTGCACATTCCATTTATAAAAATAATTATCTCAAGCACCACCAATTGAAAGGCTCTTCAGGGTTCTTCCCTGGCCTTCCAAAAAGAACACTATACTAATTTGTGTGTTGAATCTGGAATTACACCAATCCGTGCATACCTTCGCGAATGTGCCAGTGCCAAGTCGGGCCTCTTCATTCTGAGGTAGCAGGTAACAATTCTGGACTCAATGAAGCTGGCAACCTTGGAAATGTCTTCATAATCAGTATTGAAAAGTTCTTCAAACACAGCACCTTTTGAGAAAAGCTGGGAGAAAAAAGGGAGAGAAAGTGAAAGCTTTAAAACAAATCTAGCTTAATTCCAAGTTTTATGTGAATTTTTACTACATACATACAGTAGAATTTATATAGGGCATCTCTGGAAAGCATTATCATATTTTTTTAACAATTGTATTTAAGTTTGTTTCAATTAAGTGGACATTCTTAACACATATGCTGAAGACAAGGTTCAAATGAATACAAGAAACATATTCAAAACCTTTGTTGGTGCTTGTAATGTATTTTTGATTAGACAGACTTGATGTAGCTACCTTACAAATAAGTCATTGTTAGCAAGTATCTGAAAGAATATAACAAATTGTATTAATGCAGAGAGTGTACTGTAAGTAGAAAAGCTGTTTCACAAAATCAGGACAAACATGAACAATCCACCTGAAGAGACATTCTTGAGAAAATGTGAACATTTCTTAATAAAGAACTGAATATTTAATGGGGTGTCCTAATTTTTTTCACACAACTGTAGTTATAAGGGCAATGCTCCCCCAGTGCTTTAGAGTGATGTTCAAGGAGGGCTATGTTACCCAACAGAACAATCCATCATGAAACTGTGTTTAATTTCAATGTTCTGACCCCAATTCATCAAAAGCCTGGCATGTTAGTATTCAAGAGCAGATTTTGGTAAATTAACCTACCAATTTTGAGTTTCATGATCCTTGTAGCCATCATAGAAAATATTTTTGGAGCCAAGATTGAGAACAAAGACAGGAAACAAGTTGTATGATCAACCACAGGACCGGGAACCATTATAATTCACTGTATCATTATGTATGGATATAATAAATTAAAGATAATTGCAATAAGTGAATAATGAAGGTAAAACAAATTAATTAAAGCAGTCACATGATTCCAGCTCATGTTGTTGACACTGTCCCATCATTTATACGTTTCCCCAGTTTACTTCATGTCAGTGCTTGTGCTAACACTAGTAAAGTAGATCCACACAATTAAGTGTGATTATGTTTATAATGTCATGTCGTATAGGCCATGTAGGACATGCTAGTATTGATAGAGACTCTTATAAAGGATTTTATGGTCAAATTATTTAGCAAAAAATCCAGCAAACCCTATGTCCCATATTTTCAAAGGAGATGATTTGACAAGTGCAAGGATGATATATCCCTTTCAATATTTCAACCACAAATTAATGCGGACTACAAACTATAGCTAATAAAGCTAAAGCTAATAATGAAACCAATGCTAATAACCCTAATGCTCAGCTAGAGCATTGTTAGCATGCTGCATAGCCCATTACAAAACCTGCAACCTTTAAACTGTCAATACTTAAAAAAAGATTTGAAAAAAAAATGAAATTTGATTGTATTTGGTACACTTATCTATGACATATGGTACATATGGCACATATGTGTGAAAGTATTATTGGCATAGATGTGCTTGGATTTTGGATACATGTGCTAAACTAATAGTGTATGAAACTAATATTGTTTCTAGGTAAGTCCATGGTCATTTCACCAAGGCAATGCCAGGTCTCATTCTGCATGCACTGCATGATTGTGGCTTCTTAGACACAGAGTATGTGTATTGACTGCCATGCAAGCAATTCACATCTCTCTCCTATTGAAAATGTATTGTGCAAGAACAGGAGAATTAGACAAAACAACAGCAGGCTGTTGAGCAGTTGAAGTCTTATATTAAGCAAAAATGGGCTAAACTTACAAAAGTCCAGTAATTTGTACCTAAATGATTAAAAAGTAGCTCAGCAATAACAATGGAAATCTTTCTTTTTAGCTAAATAAAGGATCATGAGAATGAACAAATCACAGATTCTTGTTTCATTGCTTATTACAAACTGTATCAGATTTTCCAGAAATAGGGTCAGGAATTGTGAATGTGAGTTCTTTTAAGATGGAGATTGATAAAATGAAATCTTTTGATTGCAAAAACCACTGCAATTTTTTAAAAACTTGGAGTATACTGTGGAAAAAACAATAAATAATAGTACATTCATTTGTTTATAAAGGGTGTATGAAGAATAACATAAATATATTAGGGCCAGGGTTCAGTGAGATGTAAATCAGGTACCTCCAGAGCTGCTGTGAAGCGACTGGCTGCGATGGCATATTTCTTCAGCCGGTAGTATGTGTCGGCATCTTGTAAAGCCACATCGAGCCATTTGTCAATTTGAGGCAGAAAGCCGAGATTAGGTCCACTTGGAGGCCCCACTGTTTCACTGCTTTGACACATTAATTGTGAGGAGGTGGAGGCTGGGGACTGGGCGAGCTTGTGGGTAATGTTCTGTTCGTCATCGTACACTAACTTCGTCTCAACCTCCACCAGGCTTTTTAAAGAGATGCGCAGCGGTGGAAGCAGGGGGCTCTGTTCATTATCCGCCCCCACAACTTCATCTACCCATCCATCTCTGCTTCCAGCACCAGCTGTCTTTTTCCTCTTTTGCCTGCCGCTGTCTCTTCTTTTCCTTTTGCTTTTGTCTCCGCTTTTCCCCCTCAGTGGGGGTGTCTGGGAGGCGACTGCTGTTAGAGCTTGTGCATATTCTTTGCTTGGGCTGGGATAAGCTGTCTGTGCCAATCCCTGGAGCTCTGGGTATCCATTAGAATTTGCCATGTCACTCCTGAAAAGAGATGGTGGATTTGAAATGATTGCAAAATGCACTCTGCAAAAACTCTTGTGCTGAAAATGCTGGCCTTTAAAGGATGTGCAAGCTGTTTTTATGCAATTCAGAATCAGGAGTGGAAAAACTACAAGAATCTTTATATAGAGGGAAAGGTACCAAAATATGAATGAAAATGCATGAACATTAACATCTACATCTGCGTGTGATCATCACATAATTGTGTAACAGTAAAAAAGTTATTGTTATTGTCTATAACATTAAAATAATTGTAATGCTCAGCAGGAGATGAACTAAATAGTCTATCTGCCCTTAACCCTTTTCAATAAACATGGTTGACTTTCAAAAAGATTTTCAGAGAAATGCCAGCTGTGTTCTTTAACTCACCATCAAGTTGTTAATGGTCTGATTTGTTATATCAGATGATATTAGAAGACCTTTTCTATGTAAGTTATCAAAAAGATCATTCTGGCCCTTTTATTTTTAAGTATATGCAACAAAAATCAAATGTTATTTATTTATTTATTTACAGTGGGGCAAAAAGTAGTATTTGGCACCCACCAATTATGTTGTCCCACTTAAAAAGATGAGAGAGGTCTGTAATGTTAATATGTTCACTTCAACTGTGAGAGACAAAAAAAAAATCCAGGAAATCACATTGTATGAATTTTAAAGAAAGTATTTGTATAATGGTGCAGAAAATAAGTATTTGGTCAATAACAAAAGTTCACCTCAATACATTAAGTTGGTTAAACATTTACTGTAGGTCTTCACCAGGTTTGCACACACTGCAGCTGGTATTTTGGCCCATTCTTCCATGCAGATCTTCTCAGGAGCTGTGATGTTTTGGGGCTGTCGTTGGACAACATGAACTTTCAACTCCATCCACAGATTCTGTATTGGATTGAGGTCTGGAGACTGTAGTTTGGGATCATTGTCATGCTAAAAGTTCAAGCCACGTTTCATCTTCAATGCTATTACTGATGGAAGGAGTTTTTCTTTTCTTACATGCGAGATTGTCAGTGATCTTGTATTTATTCCATTTTCTAATAATTGCTCCAACAGTTGACCTCTTCTCACCAAGGTGCTGCCTGTAGATTGGCTCATCCCAGTCTTGTGCAGGTGTACAATCTTGTCCCTGGTGTTGTTAGACAGCTCTCTGGTCTTGGCCATGGTGGAGGTTGGAGTCTGACTATTTGAGGTTGTGGACAGGTGTCTTTTATACAGATAACAAGTTCAAACGTGTCATTAATACAGGTAACGAGTGGAGGATAGAAGAGCTTCTTAAAGAAGTAACATTCTGTGAAGTCTGTGAGGGCCAGAATTCACTTTTTTGTAGGTGTTAAATCTTAATGCACCATTACATAAATCAATTCTTTAAAAATTATACAATGCGATTTCCTGTTTTTTTATGTTGTTTTTTTTACATTCTGCCTCTCATAGTTGAAGTGAATCTATGATGAACATTGCAGACTCTCTCATCTTTTTAAGTGGGACAGCTTCGGTGGCTGCCAAATTCTTTCTTGCCACACTGTATATTTTATTTCTTATGCCCTATAAACTGTTTTTTTTGTGTCTGTTTATTCTTCTGTATAGCATTTTGGTTCAATCTGGTTGTTTTAAAGTGCTTTCAAATAAAGTTGGATCATATTGGATTGGAAAATTATCATTTGAATGATGAAAATCATAGGTTCAACCACTCAAATTAAAATTCTCATCGTCACTGAGACTTTTCCTCCTCCAAATAGAAAGTATTGCCTTAGAAATCTGTTAAATAATGCATTGAGAGAGAGAGCAGTTTCATTATTGCTTTGGAGAGGAGTTTGTAGAAAGGTCAGTATAATATATACACCTGTCTCTGACTGCTAAGAGTTAGCCCCACTTTCAGTTCTAAGACTGCACCAGATGCAGCCTACTCCAGCCATTTTAAGAGTATAAAGCATGTACAACGCAACTCAGCTGCAATCGTCTAAAAGAGGAATGTATTTTTAGGCTGTCAGGCTCCTAGATCTCTATTCACAACAGCACTGAGGCCAAAACTGTGACTTGAAAAGATTCTTTTTAATACAACCCCATATAACAGTGGCTGAGGTAAATGATTGTGTTCTGTCACTAAGCCCAATGCTCAATTCCATAGCCATCTGCACTTTTTTCATTCAAATTTGCTTTTATTTACAGTGGAAGTGCAGTTTGCATTTTACAAGCCTTACTAAATACATCATTCAAATGTGGAAAAATTAATTAGTTGTTTAAAGAACAGCACCGTTGGGTAACAGAATTGGTGTTGCAGTGGTGAGAAAAAAATTTAAAATGTAAAAAGCAAATGGTATCGCATTCAAGTGTAATGAGTAGGGCAGTTGGATACAGGTGCCTGTTAAAACAATATTGTAATAAACATGAAATCCAAAACCATGGTCAAAAAAGCAGGCTTAAACAGCACAGGGAAAACAGGTATACCCAAGGCAAAAGCAGATCAGGGTGAAAAACAAAACTAACAAAAAAAACAGAGTAATGCAAATGACTTGGAAACTGGTGAACACACCAGAGACGTTGCACAGACCAACTCTAAGAGAAAGTCTGTATTATAATAATAATAATAATAATAATAATAATAATAATAATAATAATAATAATAATAATAATAAAAACAGCTGTGTTGTATAACCTGACTAGGGTGTAGCTCGGGTCGGGGCATGGCTAATTTTTTGGAAATGCAGACTGGAGCCAAACAGCAGGAAGTGGCAATCCCACGTCCTGCTGTTTGGCTCCAGTCTCGTTTCCAAAATAAAAGCTACTATGTTCAAATGTGTTTTTATTATATGACCAAAAAAGATAAATATTTCAGAACTTGTGCCTAGCTGTGATAAAATCACTGTAATGTACATCCTCTCATGGTGTCTTACTTTAATAAAGCTGATGTTTTTGTAAAACGTTCCTTATATGGCTGCAATATACAACGTGCAAAGTGCGTGGAGGTGGGGTCGAGGTGAAAAGTGGTTCTTTTTCGTACAGTCTCATTGGATAAGGAAAGCCCTTTGGGGGCGGAGCTTGTACGAAATAGAACCGGAGTTACATCCGGTAAGTTTATTTCCCTCCCCACGATAAATATCTTTTGCTAGTTCATTGAGGCAAGCTTCGGTTTTTCTTGCGTGCGCCGTGAAATGTCGCTCTCACGTGTGTTTTTTTTATCGCTCGTAGTTCAGTAAATTAACGTCTGCAGGAATGAAAGAATATTATTATTCACTGGCAAAGAGGCGTTTTGACACAAATCTAACGCCACACACGTTTGTTTTCAATGCATGGTTGCTTGGAAACAATAACATACTCTAAACAACCTACACTCTCGGTAGAAGAAGTTTTTATCGTATTTATTATTAACAATAATACATACTATTTGTTATTTCATTTTTAAAATCACTCAGTGTTAGTTTTAAGCAGTATGCTTCATAGTAAGAAAAATTTCCCCTGCTTCTGATTTTATTTGTATATATATATTTTATTTGATATTGAGAGCACAGCTGGGACTGCTGCTTAGTGATTAGTCTCTGCTGTCCATCTACAGCTGGCCAAGGCATTTTTAGGTCATATGTACAGACTTGGGCATTCAGTGTGCTAAGCACATGTCTACCCTATGACATTGTGTGAGCATCCATTTGAAAAAGAGTTACAAACATGGGGTTCAGAGGCAAAAGCAGTAAACAACAACCCAAAATGTTTTTTTAGTCACACTCAGTCTAGTATTTTATTCATGAATTTCGACAGTTGTATTTGCAACACATGTCCAGTTACTTAGGAAAGAGCAGTGAACATGCCACAGACTCAGATGCAAAAAGACACATAGACATAGTCACAGATGCAAAGCTGGTACCTAGTTCACTGGGACTCTTTCAGCAAGTGTTATAAGCTGCCATTCAAATCCTGAAAAGCATTTAATCAATAGATGTATAAAATGTATTAATATTATGCTTGTGCCATGCCTCATAAAGATCATTTTATCAGGACAAATGCAAACAAGTTCTTTTTAACGTCACTGTATATCTTTTCTTTGAGAAACGATAGTGCTTACCTCTGATTTGCTTGTTCTTCAAACTGGAAATGCATCTGCATTCACATTCAAAGAATAATATTCTAAGAACCCGTTGCTATGTTTTGGAGCCTATGTGTAGCTTATATGCACAAAAAATGTAAAAATGGTTATTTTATTAATGATCTTTTCATAAAACAATGTAGCACCTACATGTAATGTAACTTTTCTTTACTAAATAATGGTATTTTTGGAATCATGTAATCAAATATTTACACTATATTACAGCTGGAACAAAACTTCTTTCTTTCTTTCTTTCTTTCTTTCTTTCTTTCTTTCTTTCTTTCTTTCTTTTACATTTAATGTCAATTGGGATCAATGGACCAATAGAAATGACCCAAACTGACAACTGATCTCTGTGTGTGTGTGTGTGTGTGTGTATATATATATATATATATTGGATATATGAGATGATCATTACACCTGCTTTTTATACTACTTCTCCAAGCTGAACAAAGCCCTGGCACTGTACAGTCTAAATCTACGTGTGGAACAGGCATGATGGAACATCAGAAAACTTCCCAGACCTTAGTCCCAATTTTCCCAACAAGTTTGGAATAGCAGGTGAAATGTATAAAATGTTTTGAAAATTATGGAACTAACAAACTCAGACCCATAAAATCACTCCACAGATACAGGGAATGGTCATTACCTTGCATTATATAATATTACAATAATATTTTAATAACAACCCTAGCAACCCAAGACTTTCTCTGTCATGCTTTCACCCTCACACATGATCATACACTTCTACTCTTCTAGAACCTGTTCTATCTTCAGTAGACCTGCATCTCAAGCTTAAAGGAAGCTAAATGCATGAATGCTGAATGAATTACGGCTACTGACAGCATTGTAACTATTCTCAGTCTGCCGCATCTGTGCGACACTTAAATCTGTCAGACCCAGTTAAATTATAAAAATGTGCCAGGGTCATAAGATTGCCTGGAGTGCTTTCATTTTTTTACCTTCCTGTTGCAGACATGGAAAAATATGAAAGAAAGCTACACTAAAACATTCTGTGGTGTTTCACCATGATGACTACATTTGCATGCACACATTTTCATCATCCCAAATGAATTTGTGCTGAGTGTGATTTTAAAAAGTCTGATCTGATTACCTGCACTGTAAACATATACAGTGTGAACAAAGCGTATGTGCAGCTGCATGGATGCTTAGATGTTGGGAAAGATTCTGACTATGAAACTAAGACGATATTCTTTTCATCTAATTGGTTATTACGCAATGGTGTACGCAACCTCTTTCTCTCAGATATTTTATTAAGATTAATTGTTCAGCCACACATTGGTATTTTGTATTTTGTAAGATATACTGTGTCCTAAACCACATGGACATGATGTTATGTGGATGTATTTGCAGAAATAATTTGGGTGCCTATTGCCTTCTATTGTTTATTAACCAGCTCCAGTTTCAGCGTAAGTGCAAAATGCATAAATGTACACGTGTGTGTGTGTGTGTGTGTGTGTGTGTGTGTGTGTGTGTGTGTGTGTGTGTGTGTGTGTGTGTGTGTGT
>JBBIGC010000039.1:17092619-17106011 GCA_037576955.1 Lepidarchus adonis
GCCACTGGTTAGAGTTAATGGCGCCTCACCGCTGACCCCCCCTGGTCAGTGGTGGTCACTACAGCGCCCGTGCCACCTGCTCTGAATGTGCGTCTGTAACTCACAGCCGGGTTCTGACGCCCTGTGTCACCCCCAGTGCCCGAAGTGGCCTGGTGAGGCACTGTGGGCGTACAGCGGCGTGCGACCCTTACAGAATGTGCTTGGTAATACAGCTAACAACCCAGCAGATCCAGCCGTCCACCGCCATGACACAGGGATTGAGCATTATGTGTGTACTCTCCTGCAGAGGGCGCACAGGTCCGGAGTTCTTTTGAGAGCTGGTAAAAAACCAGAAGTAGGCTGCGTCCTGTATTTGTGCACTAAACCCTTGTGTGAAGTGTCTTTCCCTTGGTTAATTTGAAAAGCTGAAATTCATCACAATATGTTTGGTACCATTGTTTGATATTGTTTGACAAACTAGAATCTGTAGCAGCAGAATTGTAAATGTAAATGTCATTTAGTGATGCAGATTAATTTAGAATGTGCAAAATGCTTATTATCAGAAAAAATCTATGATTTTATTCACATAATTGTTCAATGATTGGGGAAAAATACTATTTGCAAAACTGCAAATGTTACTAACATCAGTTCTCAAATCATTAAAAACTGTAATTAAAAGAAAATGTGATGTATTACAGTGTTAATAATGCCAAAAAAAATTGCCAACTTCCAATTGTGTGTCTGGAGCAAAAACTGTAAGCCTAGAGTGAATAAAAGAGAGATTTTCTAAAGGTTAGCTAACCTTCATAGGGACATTCTTGAGTTCAATTATGCAGGGTTTGGGAAATAAACAGTAGACGTAAGTTTGCCATTACCTCATGCAAAAACTTTAGAATTAACTGTAAAGCATAGTACAAAAGTTTTTTTTTCATATTTTATTGTAAGAATCATTTTGTAAACATGTACAAAGAAATTTTTTGAAAGCCATTTCTCAAGTTTGCCATCATTAGGCAGCTATAGTTGTGACTCCTGTGCTGAAGACATTTTATTATTAATTTCTCATTGATCTGGCATGAAGTTCGGAACTAACATGACACAGCATCCTGCACAGAGCAATACATGCACACTGTTTTCCCTGGAGCTGTATGACCAGTAGCACGAATTGTGGACATCAGGCATGACAGCAAAATACAACAGCCCACCAAGGCCAATGTAAAGAGATGTTGTTTAACAAAATGATTCAGTTTCATAATGTCAGTGTTTGTAGATATTTGTGTGCTAGTGTTATTTTTCACTACAATTATGAATTCTAATTGAATTGATTTAGCATGGGCTTAATCATGTCTTGGTGTTGCAATGTTGCATGTAAACCTCAGTTTCAACGTAGATTGTGCACACATAAAAGCAATCTCATTATTATATCTCTTATTTGTAAGTCTTATTGTGTTATTTAGCTATTTTTGTTCTATTTTATTATATGCCCCTCAGGAAAAACACAGGCCCCACCTTGTAAATCTGGTCTAGAACTGCCACTGGTTGCCATTAATTGAGGGAAAATGTAATAAAAAATATTATCAACATGACTAATACCATGACTATTTGTCATTGCTTTAAGAGAATTACACTGTACACTGTTGAATTGTACACTCAAGAATTACACTCTTGAATGTTTATGTCTGCGTTGGTTTGGCCTCCTGCCTTAGCCCACACCTAGGATTGGCTCCAGTTTCCCCATGGCCCAAAATGGATGAAGCATTTTGCATAATGAATGAATGTTTGTGTTTTTGATGAGTTTTTACCAATACAACCTTTTCCCTAAAGGTCACTGTATTTTTCAGTTAGAAGTCAGGTGACAAGGAGCTACTTGGTGGCAACATGATGGTTCAAAATGTACACATCTCTGTAAAAGTTTGAAATCAATTACTGTTATAACAATGAAACACTGTTGGAGGTTAAGGATGTTATCTTTCAGTGAATACAAATGTGACAAAGTCATTTGAACCACTGCAGTAGCAGGTTCCCCCACACTTGAAGTTCACAAGTTACGTCTGCTTCCTACTTGCATGATGTCTTTGTCCCAAAAGCAAAAATCTCAAAGATCCGAGCAGATCAAGAACCAAGATCAAATGCTAACCTTTTGGAGGGGATGTATATAATACCTAACACCAAGCAAAAGCTTATAAAATTGTTCTGCCATTTTTAAGTATGTACAGTATCTCACAAAAGTGAGTACACCACTCACATTATTGTAAATATTTTATTATATCTTTTCATGGGACAGCACTATGATACTTTGATACAATGTAAAGTAGTTAGTGTACAGCTTGTATAACCATGTATATTTGCTGTTCCCTTCAAAATAACTCAACACACAACCATTCATGTCTAAACTGTTGGCAACAAAAGTGAGAACCCCTAAATGAAAATGTAATTTGTGCCCAAAGTGTCAATATTTTATGTGGCCACCATTATTTTCAGCACTTCCTTAATTCTCTTGGGCATGGAATTCACTAGAGCTTTACAGGTTGCCACTGGAATTCTCTTCCACTCGTCCATGACATCATGAATCTTGCTCTGCTTCAGTATGTCACAGTGCAGTCATGGCCAAAAGCTTTGAGAATGGCACAAATATTGTTTTTCTCAAAGTTTGTTGCTTCCGTTTTTATGATGACAATTTTCATATACTCCAGAATGTTGTAAAGAGTGATCAGATAAATTACAAAGTCTTCTTTGCCATGAAAATGAATGTAATCCCCCCAAAAAACAATTTCCACTGCATTTCAGCCCTGCCACTAAAGGACCTGCAGAGATCATTTCAGTAATATTATTGCTAACACAGGTGAGAGTGTTGATGAGCACAAGGCTGAAGATCATTCTGTCATGCTGATTGTGTTAGAATAGTAGACTGGATGCTTTAAAAGGAGGATGATGCTTGAAATCATTATTCTTCCTGTGTTATACATGGTTACCTGCAAGAAAACACATGCAGTCATCATTTCATTGTATAAAAAGGGCTTCACAGGCAAGGACTGCTGAGGACTGGGGTAAAGTTATTTTCTCTGATGAAGCCCTTTCCAATTGTTTGGGGCATCTGGAAAAATGATTGTCCAGAGTAGAAAAGATGAGCGCTACCATCAGTTCTGTCTCATGCCAACAGTAAAGCATCCTTATACCATTCATATGTGGGGCTTCTTCTCATCCAAGGGAGTGGGCTCACTCACAATTTTTTCCCTAAGAACACATCCATGAATAAAGGATGGCACCATAACATCTTCCAACAGCAACTTCTTCCAACCATCCAAGAACAGTTTGGTGAAGAACGATGCCTTTTCCAGCATGATGAAGCACCCTGCCCTGAGGCCAAAGTGATAACTAAGTGGCTCGGGAACAAAACATTGAAATTTTGGGTCCGTGGCCCAGAAACTCACCAGACCTTAATCCAACTAAGAACTTGTGGTCAATCGTCAAGAGGCAGGTGGACAAACAAAAACCCACAAATTCTGACAAACTCCAAGAATTGATTATGAAAGAATGGGTCGCCATCAGTCAGGATTTGGCCCAGTTGATCAATAGCATGCCTGGGCAAGTTGCAGAGGTCTTAAAAAAGAAAGGCTAACACTGCAAATATTGACTCTTTGCATAAGCTTAATGTAAATGTCAATAAAAGCCTTTGAAATATATGAAATGCTTGTAATTATATTTTAATACACCACAGAAACAACTGACAAAAAGATCTAAAATCACTGAAGCAGCAAACTTTGTGAAAAACAGTATTTGTGCCATTATCAAAATTTCTGGCCACAACTGTACATGTTGGCATTCATGATTCCCTCAATGAAGTGTAGTTCCTCAGTTCCAGCAGCACCCATACAGTCCAAAACTACAACATTTCCACCACCATGCATGGCTGTAGGCAAGACACACTTGTCTTTTTACTCCTCGCCTGGTTGCCACCACACACGCTTAACACCATCGGAACCAGGCCTGTTCTGAGTGGAACCTGTCCTGTTAAACTACTGTATTGTTTTAGCCACCATTCTGCAGCACAGTTTTTTGTTCTGAGATGCCATGTTGAACTTCCATTGACCAGTATAGGAGAGTGTGAGCATGATAACACTAAATTCAACACATCTGCTCACCATTCACACCTGAGACCTTGTAACACAAATGAGTCACATGACACCAGGGAGGAAAAATGGCTAACTGGACACAATTTGGGCATTTTCACTTAGGGGTGTACTCATTTTTGTTGCCAGCAATTTAGACATTAATGGCTGTGTGTTGAGTTATTTTGTGGTGAGAGCACATTTACATGGTTATACAAGCTGTACACTGACTACTTTACATTGTATTAAAATGTCATATCTTCAGTGTTGTCCCATGAAAAGATATAATAAAATATTAACAAAAATGTGAGGGGTGTATTCTCTTTTGTGATATACTGTATGTACAGAATAGGCTGTATATAATAGCTTTTTGAGCTATGAGCACAACAATATGTGAAATAAATTTAGCAGTGGTGTTTGTTTAAAAAAATAAATTGAAAATGTGATTTATTGGTTCAGATTAGTGCATTGCAAGCAAGAGTGGACACATCTGTGTTGGCTACGTCTGTGGTTATATAAAGTGATAAATTGGATTTTAAGCATTCCCTTTCAGACATGTGCCAGATATGTGCACTTTTTAAGTGTTGAAACCAGGAAAAATGAGGCAAACTGGTAATGGCTAAAATTGAGTCAAAGCAAAATGGCAAAATGATCTAGAGATGAGGTCGCCCTGAAATACATGAAATGCAATGGTTGGTATTTATGCAAGGTGGCCCAAATAAGGGCAATCGGTTGTCTGGGGTCCAAAGGGAGTAAAGGGTACCCTGTCTAGCAGGACAGATCCTACAAAGAGCTACTGTAGCAATGCATCAATGTCCCAAAGTTATATCAAAATTGCTATCTGGGTAATACTAGTGTTCAAAAAATCATTCAGCCATTGTACAGGTTTCATATATTATACATGATACATCTTAATTTCATTTGATCAATTTTATTAAAGCAAGGATCAATAGCACTAAGTAAAAAATCAGTTTCACTTTCTTATTATTAGATTTTTGGAAACATGTTTTTAAATATCCCTCTTCATTCACAGGAGTATCAACCAAAACCCAACTCATTTCCGGAGCCATCTTCAGCAGGCAATGGTGGATCGATTGCTGGGCAACCCCTGTGGGGCAGCAAGGTACATACAGGACTTCTACCAAAACAAGGACGTAAAAGCTTCCAGTTAACTTAGCAACAGCCTAAAAGCACATGCCTGCTTGTTGGCCTGTCAGATTTGTTTGTATTTTATCAGACTATTTGGGGAAAACATGTTTATTCTAATGCACCAGTACAAATATTTCAGGGGAGTTTGGAAAGTAAGACAGAGCAATTACGTTAGAATTACAATTGTTTTGTCGTGACCATAGCCAAGACACTTTAAACACTAAAAGTAATGTTCCATTTATTAAATGGAAGTAAAGGGTTCCATTTATGTGCATTTGAATTCTAATGATTGTTTATCAAATGTATGTGCACACATCCAGTGCCTGACAACATGTCTCATTCATTACTGAATGGAAAAGTAAAATGTCCAGAGCCATCAGCTGCATCAAACACTATGCCCCAAGAAAAGTGGCATTTATGTTGAATGTGTCGTATTATATTTTATCATTATCAAGCCAAGGGGGCCCAGCTGCAGTAGAGTAGGACAGACAGCAGGGTACTAGGAACTCTCTCTCTCTCTCTCTCTCTCTCTCTCTCTCTCTCTCTCTCTCTCTCTCTCTCGCGTTCCCTTCCAGCATCACTCTCCATTTTTCTCTTGCTCACGCCCCCATTTCCCATTTGAATTTCTGCAGGCAGAAATAGATCAACTGTGCCTCCCTGCCTACAAATTTAGCATTACTATCCCAGTGGGAAAAGAGCTGTTTTGCCAGGACATCGCAGAAATGCACATGGTAGATGTACATGATACATCACACCAGTCTCCTCTGACTGTGATTCCTTTAATTCCACTGCCCTGCAGTAGGTGATGCTAGTTATGTGTAAATGTTTCCTGTTGTGGGTTGCAATCATGATAGATTAGGGGACTGAGGGGATGTCGGCTAGGAAGAATGTGTAATAATGCATTTAAAAAGAACTGAGAACTTCCATCAAAACCTGAAGTCATACTCAATATCAGCTTTAAAAGTGATATAAAGTTTTTGTCTATGCAGTCACACAGAAATATTCTCCAAAATGAATCTAAATCCAAAGCCCTGTGCTCTACAATCATGTCCTTATTTGATTCATAGCCATGCAACTTTTTGCCTTTATTGGAGGATGCCGGCAATCTCATTAAGACATCAACAGTGTAATGAAAAAGCACTTGCCCCCTTCTGATTCCTTCTATTTCTGTATATTTGTCACAATAAATCTTCAATTTCATGACTTCATACAAAATGTAATAGAAGACAAAAAATAACATAAAGAAATGTAAAACAGTTTTTAAATGGTGCCGTCTAATTGGTGTGAAAAAAGAAATGGACCCCTTAAACGTAATTGTTTACACTGCCTTTAGCAGGAACAACTAATTCCTATATCTAACAATCATTCTGCAGAAGAATTCAGGTCCACTCTTCATTTGAGAGTTGCTTTAATTCAGCCAGAGAGCTCAGAGAGCTTTCAAGCATAAACTGCAGATTTAACCTCCTGCCACAAAGGGGTTCGGCTCGTGATTTTGACTAGGTCACTCCAAAACTTTTCAACTCAAAGGTGTAGAGAAGAGAAAATAATTCAAGATTGTGTCACTTAGTTCTTCCAGAAAGAGTTTTTCATGGCAATTTGTACTTGTATCTAAATTATTTGAGAACGATTCAAGTTAAGTATGAGCTAATTCCAGAGGCACAAAGATGTTTGTAATTCTTACTTTTTTAAAACTAACTAAGCTGCTTGATAGCTTCTTGGCTGTGTTTGGTATCGTGACTGAACGTGTAAGAGCTGTAGTTCAAGTTCCAGCTTGGATCTCCAATAATTACTCAATCCAACTGAGCAGAATTGAACAGTTCAAGTCTGACTGGTTGCACATTCCAAATCAATTACTTTTCTGAGTGGCCCAAGGGTGCAAAGATGAGAGTGAAAATCCTGAGTGAAAAACTGTAAAAACATCATGTGTTGTTCTGCAAAACAAACTTCTTGGGCTCGGTTGAGCAAGCACTGTCATGCATATTTGCAGTTATCAAAAGTGCAAATGAAGTGCAAGAACACTGAGTCCTGTCTTTTTATCGCTCTCCGGTTTTGACGAGAAGAGGATGGGTTCCCATTCTGAGCCTTGGTTCCTCTCAAGGTTTCTTCCTATATATAGGGAGTTTTTTCTTGCCACTGTAGCTTTGGCTCATTGGGGGCTCGGACCCGGATTCTATAATCTTTAATCCGGGGCAGCCATAGCCCAATGGTTAGAGAAGTGGGTTTGTGACCGAAGGGTCCCAGGTTCGATTCTCATCACCGGGCAGCTGAAGTGCCCTTGAGCAAGGCACCTAACCCCCAACTGACTTGACTTGACTTGGCATATCTGGTGCTGAGTAGTGACAGTGGAAATGCAATTGTTCTGATCCAGAAGCTTCACCTCATATGTGAAGGGTTGAAAATAGTGCAGTTCATGTTCTGCATGCAGGGAAGACTCACATCTTGAACATTGTTGTGTGTACTCTCATATCCCATACCTGGGCAGAGGGTCTTAAATAGAAATTAAATTAATGGCTTGTGACCCGGATGTGTTTTTATATTGTGGAAGTATTACCCAAAGGGTTTTCTAAAAATGTAGCCATTGAACTCTTACTTCCTGGGAAAATGCCTCTAACCCTCCTACAAGCAGAAAAAGTGGTAAGGTGGCAAGGTGAGTGGGTGTGTTTGCAGTGGACCTCCGGCCTGTTGGAAGTTCTCCACACTGTAGGAACTGAAGATCAGTTCTTAAATTGTTGTTTTGAGGGAACTTTTAAGCTCTTACCTCAGAGTAGGTACTTTCCCAGCCCAAAAAGAATCATGAGTCACATAAGTGAATTGTAACCGCCATTAAAAAAAAAAAACCTGTGTGAAACTTCAGCAGTGTAACTAATACCCCTTAGCATAACAATTGGACAAACACTGACATCCAGGCTTTATTAAGCCTATACATGACAGAGGAAGTACTTGTTTTGACTACATCATCCAATCATCTTCTTGCATGCAGTCCGTAAACCAACTGTTCATGATATTACATCCTACTGGCAGTGAGATTGCCATGATCTTGTTCATAAGATTTACTGTATACACTTATATCCTAATGATTGCTCTCAAATTTCTTAAAGAATTGGGTCGCTTTACATGTCTTTAGTATTGCAATGTCGTTTTTACAGCAAAGCAGCTGTAAAAATATCAGTAAAGTTTATTACGAATAACAAAGCACTGTGTAACAAGGCATTACATGAGTGTTAAAGGAATATTAAATGAAGTTACTGAACATGACAATTTATCATTGTGAACGTAATCAATCACTCACAAAGTGCAATGCAACAAAATGTTACCTCTGCATTTAACCCATCACACATGCCCACATGGAGCAGCAAGCAGCTGTTGTGTGTGGGTTGTACTTTGTGTTTCTCAGTGGTGTCTGGGCTGGGAGCTGCAACCTTCAGCAACAGGCCACCACTGTGGTCTAATGTTTGCACCTCCACTCACCCATTGAGATTTACTCTTGCTATGAGAAAAGAATGCCCGAGCACAACTTTTTGATAGTGAAGAAGACTTTTGGCACCTAAAACGACTAGTTTCAAGATTGAAGATTGTTTATTCACCACATATAAGACATCTCTTTATTAGCCACAGTAGCCCTGTTCAATACATTTACAAATACAGTTCTGTGGAGTAAAGCTTCACACAATTAAATTAGTTCATTCTGGCAATTAAGGTAGGCATGTGCCATAGCAGGCTGTCATATAAAGTTGGCTGACAGAGCAATCAGTCTTGATGAGTGCAGCTGCTGGGGTGGAAGATGGAGGCTGGGAATCAGCCAGAATGAGCCTATTATAGTCACACTTACTACAGTGACATTTCCCCATCAAAACACCAATGGTTTGTGCCCCACAGCTCAGTCTCTTAAGCACACCGCTTAGTTTCTGTCAGATTTTTTATTATACATGTGAAAATTCATACTAATAAAACATTTTTAGGCAGTTTTTAACATATAATCAGGAATTTTTGGTACAAATATCTATTATAGACTGAAAAATCCAGTTTAATTTGTGGTCATATTGCTTGTAAGTTTACAGCACCAGCTACTGTGGCATCAGTGAAGTAATTCAAGAGATCTGAGGCTTGCAGTCAATGGCAAAAATGCATGTAGCTGGAACATGGGCATGTTATTTCTAAGCATTTCATCTATTAGGTTTTTTAAACATAAAATATTTTTATCTGATTTGCAGTGCTTTAACCATTGTTTTGTGATAACAATGAGCAAGCAGCATGCCAAACCTGGCACCGTGGAGCAAAGGATGTGCAAAATGCTGACACCAGAAGAAAACAATGCAGAGTACATGATGACAATCTCCCTCTTTTTGCCACGCTGTCTGAATCAGGGGACGCTGTGTTATTCATAGGCATCATTTCTCTGCATATGTTATCACTGGGAGCGGGAATGTGGCCTTTTGCATGCTCTGAGTCACAGCAAGGAAGCTGTCAGATCACACAAATAGTTGGGGAACTAAAGCTACAAGTTTGGGGCAACAGCGTGGAGTGGCCAGTCACAAAGGCCATGGCCTTGTCTGCTCCAGGCTACCTCTGCTCTAACACACACACACTTGCACACAGCACAAACACCTCTCCTTTTTTAGGGGGCATAATAGTCTGTCATACTCGTTGGTCCCTACATGCCATCCCTAATGGCACAATTTTTTGCTGCAGTGGTCACAAAAGGCCCATGCCGTCAGATTCGTTATTATCTCAGCCTGATGTGCCCTGCTCAGAAATCTTTCTGCAGCTTGCAGTAGCCACTCCATTCCCCCCACCACACTTTTTCTTTTGCATTCCTCTGAGATATACTTCATTGTTCAACACCCCCAGGTGACCAGCATGAGACAAATAGCAAGAACTTTGAAATTAACTCCAGGCCTGTGCACTGGATTGAACTTATTGACCGCCAGAATGAATGGACATGGAAGTGATTTATGCGTAAGTCATGCATAGAGAGGCAGCAAGGGACCTGGTGGAAAGTGGAAGAGGGGTTCAAACACTGGCTAAAACATGCCACTGTACTGGCTTGCTTTGCAATCTCCTTCCTCTTTACCATTTTTAACAAGAGCCACAGTCTGGCACACATGCATCCAGGCTCATCGTTCGGTGCAGAGGAGACTGTGGCGAAATAGAATTACTGACTGTTATCACCCCCGTTACCTCGGGCGCTGTGGAAAAAGGGATTAAGTGGTCAATTTACATTATTGGCAAGTGCTTTTTATAGTTCAGCTCTGTGTAGTGCACGGGTGGCATGACAGGATTTTAAATAGCATTAAAAGGGCGTTTCAGACCTGTTCTGTGGGAGAAGAAGATAAGTGCTGCACACACACACACACACACACACACACACACACTGCTGATGAGTAGAGAACTGGATCCCATTCACTGACTCTCTGTTCAGCTCCACACCATGCCACACTAGGAGACAAATGCAATTAACATTTAATTTGATGGCTGGGCGAGAGAGCACAGAAACAGAGAGAGATGACAGACACTTGGCATCGGCTCTGTAAGCCTGTCATTAATTGACAGTCAGCTGCATTTTACTATAGGTATTGCACTTAAGCAAATAGACGACAGAATAGCGAATAGACTCACAGCTGTTGCCCAGCGATAGAACAAGCATGAGTAGCATCACCCCAGTGGAAAGGCATTGACACCTAAATCAAGGCCTATAGTGCTTAAACAGGTTTGCTGCCTCCCACTGAGTAAATGTCATGTTTACTGACAACATTTCAGTCCCTAACGGGATGAGCAGGCACCGTGCTTAATAATTTGTAAACATTTAATTGGCATTTACACCCACAAGGATTGCACAGTTCACCTCAGCAGGACACTTGCGCATCCTCATCAAGGATTAATCAGGCGAAGTCGAACGAGGCCTCCCAACGAGCCTGAGCACTCGTACGCATCTTAATGGCACCACATTGTTCTTCAGCAATGGATAAGACCTGAGCTGTCCATTTGCTCCCTGGCAAGCTCGCTGATGGATCACTGAAGAGGCTTGATGTAAAGTGACTACCGCGCTACCTCCCTCAATCATGTCCACAAGGCACATCAGGGTCATGAGACAGGTTACTTATTACAAAAACAATGGTTGTCCTCCTGGGTTCAGTCATTCAGCTTCATTCACAACACCATTTAAAGGTCCATTGATCTAGTAAAGGTGACTTCTTTTCCATGTTACCCAGCAATCAGCAGACATTGGGTGAGAAGTGGCTGCCTTGGTCAGCCATCATTACCAAGTTTGAAGATCAAATCTAGACTAATTACGGAGATTATCTTCAAGTGGTCTCCACACGGCTGGCAGCTGGCGCTAGACAGCACTAGCCACAGATTGAGTTGTCTGCTGGAGGCAGGGGAGCCAAAGGCATGCTGAGCTTTACTGTAGCTTGAAATAAAGCAGGACGATAGGGGGTGTACCTCATCGAGTGCATAGGCTTAGCAAATTGCCGTTTTTGCATGTACCCAGATGAATTAACCAATAAGAACAATGATTAATAGCATGGCATGGAAGCCAGTCAGTCATTTATCTTTCCCAATGTGAGGGAATCTGCCAGCAATGCAGCCTAGCAACAATCCTTTATACAACTTTATATTACTTTTTTTTTTACCTCAATAGGGTAAAACATGTGCTTATGTAATATTTTTCACCACAGTGTTGCTTCAGCCTATAGATGACAAACAATACATGACTGCAACATGACAGCTTGCATGTTTTTCACAAACAAAGAAAAACAGCCACTGGTGTGTTTAATCCATGCATTGTTCTCAAAAAGAAATTTGACAGTGATTCACTAGGATCTTTTTGATAGTAATGGTCTGTAGGAACTTCTCATAGAATGCTTCATCTTTCAGTAATTTTAGCAGTGTAACCTCCTGACCTATTAAATCATTTGTTGAAACAATCCCAAATATATAGTATTAGCTATATACAAACAACTAATCCAATTAAACTACTTATCATTTTCAGCATTAGAACATTGTATAAATGTAGACTTGATATTGCTATTCACACTGACTAAAATATTGTGAGCCATTTAACACATTTCTATACTTTTACAACCCCAATTCCCCAAGTATTAATAAAATATAATCTCCTAAACCCATATTTTATTTGAAAGATAAGTCTATATCCTTTTAAAGGGGGGAATGTTATTTTAAATGTACTGCCAGTAACAAAACTTGTGCCAAGGCCATGTATTCCACTGTGCTGCCCCCCTTATTCTTTTAACAACATTGTGCAAATGTCTGCAAACTGGAGATAATTTGGTGAATTTTGGAAGAGGAATGTTGTGCCATTCTTGTTTGATATAGGATTCCAGCTGCTGGGCAACAGTCATATTTTTCATATTTTTTGTTTCAAGGTACATCAAATATTTTCAATTGATTAAAGTTCTCGATTGCAGACAGGCCAGTTCAGCACCCGGACTCATCTACCAGAAAGCCATGCTGTTGTAATGTGGGTTAGCAATGTCTTGTTGAAGTATGCAAGGCCTTGCCTCAAAAAGATATTGTCTGGACAGGAGCATATGTTGCTCCAAAACCTGTATAAAGATTTTATATTTGACGGTGCCTCTGGATCATGTTTAAATATGGCCAATATAGGATTTACACATACTGTTTCTCGTGCAAAGTTGTATGACAATTTGCAACTGCCAGGCACATATTATAAGATTAAGCTAATCAATTGTTTTGTCATTTTATAAGGGATTCAGACAAAAGCATGATTTAATACTGAAATAAAATACTGTAAATGCAGATGGTTAGATGTTTGCTGTTTGTATTATTAGTGGCATGAAACTCTTATTTGTGAGCACGGTGCTCTAAGGCAGCAGCTCTGTGGCCCTGGGGTCACACAGGTGAATTGTGGATTTTTGTGTGCATGAGCAAAAAAAGTAAACAGCAACAGGAATAACTGAAAAAATGGTCAATATAAAGTGGACAGTGACAAGGGTCAATGAATACTCAAACACTGTTAGGTGCCCTGAATATATACATATATGTCGGTATCAGCACGGTCAGCATAGTTCTGGCAGTGAACCGGGACAGGATCACTGGTCGCTCAACACACACACACACACACACACACACACACACACACACACACACACACACACACACACACACACACACACAC
>JBBIGC010000039.1:17106111-17116812 GCA_037576955.1 Lepidarchus adonis
ACAGACAGAGATAGATACACAGAGAGAGAGAGAGAGAGAGAGAGAGAGAGAGAGAGAGAGAGAGAGAGATTAGTGTCTTTCAATCACTTTATTTTTGTTCATGAAGACTTTTGTGAATAGCAATCTCTGACACAGACATGCCTGTATCATAATGACTGATCTGGTAGACAGGCGCTTGAGGATTTTTCTTTACCATGAAGATTCTTCTGTTATCAGAAGGGAAGTCTTTCCATGGCCTACCAGTCCCTTTGCGATTTCAGAGCTCACCAGTGCATTCTTTTTTCTAACAAATATTCAAGAAAGTTGATGTTGGTATTCTTAAGAGTTGACCAGATGGTTTTATTCTTGCTTGTCATTCTTGGTTTTCTTCCTTGACTTTCATTTGCCCAGTTTTTCTCTTCATGGTGAGCAATTGCAACTATAGACTCCAAATGGTAGAAGCAAGCCTAGGTATATTATCCCTGCAATAGTGAATCAAAGAAACACACTTAACTAATCACAAACACCTGTGAAGGCAATTGTCTCAAACATTATGGTGCCCTGAAATGAGTGTGACTACGTATAAAGTGTTGTAATTCTACATGTTAAAACTAAAACGCATGATTCATCTTCTTTGGGCTGCTTTCATTAGGGGTCACCACAGCAGATCCTCTGTTTCCATTTCTTCCTCCTCTCTCACACCAACCTCCCACATGTTCTCTCTCACCACATCCATAAACTTCTTCTTTGGCCTTCCTCTTCTCCACCTGCCGGGCAGCTCCATTCTCAACATATTCCTAATATACTAAGCCTCTCTCCTCCGTACATGTCCCTAAGCAACACAGTCTCACTTGTGTTTGTCTCCAAACTGTCCAACCTGAGCTATGCCTCTAATATACTCTTTTCTAATCTTGTCCATCATTGTCACTCCCAACGCAAACTTCAGCATCTTTAACTCTGCCACCTCCAGCTCTGCTGTCTGCCTTTCTGTCAGTGCCATCATTTCCAACCCATATAACATAGCTCATCTCACTACCGTCCTCTAAACCTTTCCTTTCACTCTTGCTGTAACCTGTCTGTCACAGATCACTCCTGCTATTCTTCTCACCCACTCCACCCTGCCTGCACTCTCTTCTTCACCTCTCTTCCACAATCACCATTACTCTGGACTGTTGAACCCAAGTAACTCTACCTTTGACACTTCTACTTCCTCCATTCTAACCACTCTGCTGACCTCCTTTTCATTCACACTCATGTATTCTGTCTTACACCCACGCATTTTTATGAATCTTCTCTCTAAATCATACCTCCACCTCTCCAAGGTTTTTTCCAGCTGCTCCTTAGTTTCACTCCATATCACATTGTCATCTGCAAACATCATACTTCATGTGGCCTCTTGTCTAATCTGGTCTGTCAACCTGTCCATCACTACTGCAAACAAGAAAGGGGTCATAGCTGTACACTACCAGTCCAGTTTGGACAACTCTTGACTCATAGTGTAGTCCCACCTCTACCTCCATCACTCCTACTGTAGACCTCACTTCTGTCACACTGCCCTCATACATATCCTGTACAACTCTTACATACTTCTCTGCCACTCTCAACTTCCTCATACAGTACCACGATTCTTCTCTAGGCACCCTGTTACATGCTTTCTATAAGTCCACAAAGACCCAGCGCAATTCCTTCTGACCTTCGCTAAACTTCTCCATCAACATCCTCATCATTCTTTCTTGGCATGAAACCATACTGCAGCTCACTAATCATCATCTGCTTTATCACTCCAACCTGCCACATATCTCTCCCAGCTAGGTCCCTCTGTCTAGTCAATCGGTACAGATTCATCTTTAGTGTTCAACCTCTTATATAATTCACCATACACCTTATCGTTACCTTTCAACACCTCTCTCCTTGCCTTGTGCCTCATCTCCCTGTACTCCTGTCTACTTTCTTTATCTCTCTGACTAACCCACCTTTTCTTTGCAAGCCTCTTCTTCTGTATACTCCCCTGAACTCTATCATTCTACCACCAGGTTTCCTTATCCTTCTTCTTCTGTTCTGATGTCACACCAAGTACCTTTATATCTATTTCCCTTACCACTTCTGCAGTAGCTCCCCAGCAATCCGGTAATTCTTCCCTACCTCCAAATGCCTGTCCTAACATCTCTCTGAACTCTAGCTTACAGTTTTTTATTTCTATTTGAATATATATATATATATATACATACACACACACACACACACACACACACATACTACATGGGCTAAGCTATGTATCGGTTGGGCCCTAGGATGATTGGAAGCAAATGGTCCTAGCTCTTATTTTTTTTCTCTCTCTACATATTGAATATATGCCTGTTTCCTTGTGGTTCTTCCCTCAGTGAGGTGTAGCATCTTGATTGAAAGTTGTCTGATACTGTTTGCGTGTCTCTGTCCTTGTCATTAGGAGTGCCATGATTGCTGACTACGTGTACTGGCTGTCCGGAGATGGCGAGCAGCATATAAGCAAGCTCATCAAACTGTATTGGCAGGTGAGGACGGATGGGCCACCAGACACACGCACAGGCCCGGCACCCAATCACAAGACCAATGAATGATTATTGCTTAAAAGACTAGCCACTGACTTTGCTCCATGCATAGCAATCAGCAGAAACCCTGCATAGCAGTAAAGTGTTTATAATAGATAACAACAAGAAAAGGGCTTGTCTGCATCTAAACTAAGCCTCAGTTGAAAGGTACCTCCCAATATGATCCTTTAGTAGGATATTTTGGAAAGTATATCCTAGTATAATAAAGTACAGAATCATGGTACACCATAGTAGCTGTGACAGAAACAGTGGCACGTTAACACTTAGGGTCCAGTTTCACAGGGCACACTTATCTTAAGTCATAAGTTGGTTGTAGCTTTTTGGGTGTTTAAGATATTTAAGAAGCTACGTTTTCTTTGAGACCAGGTGTGACTTTCATTCCAAATTGGTAACAGGCATTAAGTCAAAAAAGAAAAATCTCTTCATAGTGGTATAAACAGTGATGCTTGAAAGTTTGTGAGCCTCTTAGTTTTTTTTCTGTATATACATACACACAACCTGAAACATTCACTTTCATGCAAATCCTAAAAGCAGACAAAAGAAACCAAAGAAAACAACATTTTATACTTTATTTACTGCAATAAACTATCTAATATTGCGTATCTGTGAGTGGCAAAAGTAAGTGAAACTTTGCTTTCAGTATAGTGTGACCACCTTGTGCAGCAATAACTGAAACTTTTCTGGTAAATGCTACCTGTTGATCAGTCATGCACTTCCATTTGGAGTCCTAATCACAGGGCCTTAAAGTAGATATCAGATGAGACAATTTACTAGTTTATTGAGGAAAGTTATTAAAAGTATGAGAACCTTATGCAGAATAAGTTCTTGCAGAAGTTACCTTGAACTTCCTGATAGTAGCATGTGTATCTCAAAAATTACAATTTCATTCAATTAAAATCAAATTCTTTGCTTTGCATACTAAAGATCCTTGTTTTTATGCCTTTTGGCTTTGAAAGAAAGGACGGGCTCAGACATACTAGCCCATTATTACATTATTCTAATAATTAAGGCAAATAAAAATAATTATTTACTTCTTAAGCATTTTTGTTACTTTTAAATATTTACTTAATTTCTCTTATGAAGGCAAACACAGCATTATTATTTTATTGTTTCAGTGATACAGTGCAGGAAGTAAGAAATATTTACGGTAACACTTCACTGTAGGGTAGTGTTTGTAGTCTACAGTGGATATGGAAAATAACCACCCTCTTTAAAATATTCCAGCCTTTACAGCCTTAAATTAATACAAACAAATACATTTTTACTTTACTTACTCAATGCAATCTGTAATATCCAATTGAAAGATATCACAGCTACAGTTAAGAAAATAAATAAATAAAAAACAAGAAATAAAGATTTGCCTAAACTTAAAAAGTTCTGTAAAGAAGAATGGATAAATATCGCTCAATTTAGATGTGCAAAGTTGATAGAGATGTATCTCTCAACAGACTTAAGGATGTCATTAAAGCAATAGGTGGTTCAACAAAATATTGACACTGGGAGGTGATCCTTTATTAATTTCAGCATGTCTGTTTGTTTGTTTTGTTTTGTTTTTTAATCATTTTTCTGAACTGTATCTGTGATATATTTCAGTGAGATGTTATGGGTTGCATAGTAAGAAAAGCTGGGAAGAAATATTTTATGTGTGTTTTCATTAAGAAACGATAAGATAAGCCCCACAGATGGAAAATTTGTTAAATTAAAGGCTGTAAAGGAAAATAAGGGAATATTTCAAAGGGGGTGATTGTTTCTATACCCATTAAACATGACACCTTCATAAGCCCTTTATAACAACTGACATAAAAGCATGTGAGTATATATGCTTATTCCAAAAGGTGTCAATTGTCACAAAGCCTGGTTTTGTCAACTGTGATATCAAGTTGACACCTATGTCAAGTGGCAGAATTTTTATGACATTAGGTTTTGTGACAATGAAAATACATCTTCACTGAACAAATTTAAATATGAAAAATTATACTCATTTTAATGCATAATTACTTATTGCTTTATTATTACATATTATTATTACATATAAATAAAAAAATAATATTACAAAAAAATTAAATGTTTTTTGACATTCCTTTCAGAAAGTGAAATTATATAGATTCATTACACATACAGTGAAGCTTTATTTCTTGGAATATTGATGAGTATGGCTTTCAGATAATAAAACCCAACATTTACTGTTTCAGAAAATTAGAATATTGTGAAAAAGTTAAATCTTAGAAAATCATGGTGTCACACCTAATCAGCTAATTAACTCCACACCTGCAAAAGTTTCCTGTGCCTTTAAATGGTCTCAGTCTGGAAGACTGGGGTGGGCAAGTCACAAAAGGTCTTTCCTAAGGAGCTGGTTGTTCATGGAGAGCTGTATCCAAGGATATTCATAGAAAGTTGAGAGGAAGGAAAAGTGTGGTAGGAAAATGTAAACCAGCAACAGGGACAACTGCAGCCATGAGAGGATCGTCAAGCAAAATCCATTCAAGAATTTGGGGGAGCTTCACAAAGAGTGGACTGAGGCTGGAGTCAGTGCATAACAAGCCACTACACACAGACGGATCCTAGACATGGGCTACAAATGTTGCATTCTTTATGTTAACCACTACTGAACCAGAGACAATTTCAGAAGCATCTTACCTGGGCAATGGAGAAAAAGCAATGGACTATAGCTCAGTGATCTAAAGTCCTCTTCTCAGATTAATGCAAGTTTTGCATATCAATTTGAAATCAAGGTCCCAGAGTCTGGAGAAACACCTCAGCAGTGCCACAAGCCTCAATGCCACATCACATTGATGCATTAATTCATACAAAAGGAGGCCCCACCAAGTATTGAGTTCATAGGAATAAACATACTTTTCAGAAGCCTGACATTTCTGTTTAAAATATCCTTTTTTAAATTGATACTATCTGCAAGCCATAATAATCAAAATTACAAGAAATAAAGCCTTGACACATTTCACTCTATGTGTAATGAATCAATACAATATATGAATTTCACTTTCTGAAAGGAATGTGAAGAAATATTGAACTTTTTCATGATATTAGCATTTTTTAGATGTTCCTGTATGGCTGTAATCATTAGGTCTTAATATAAGTCAGGAGTAGATCATTCCAGAGTGTATTAAGTCGAGTGACCTCTCAAGACATTCAGTAGCTATGATCTAATCAAAATAGTTAACTGAGGAGTTGAAACTAAAGAAGGTTGATTATTTTATTTAAAAAAAACATTCTAAATGATACTAAACACCTTTTGATTGTCATTTTCAATGTCCAAAATCTCATCATCCTGGAAGCTACATGTCCCACAGACAGTGAAGAAACAGTCTGTAGCTTTGCTGTATGAGTCTCTTAAAGGTAAAAAAGAAGTTCAATATTTTGAGAGAAAACACTAGTGTAAACATTAACATTAACATGTTACATTGATACTTGTGTTCAGTTTTGTCTTTATTTCAGTGTTTAAATTTTGTCTCATACTCTTGTATCTACTATCCTCAGTTTACAAGACCTATTATTTATATAACCATTACATTTTAATGGTTATATATTCTCATTATCTGCTTAATCATAATTACTTACCCACACAACATTTCTGATCGTCATTAATATATCCGATTGATCCGATTTTATCAGATGAGCTAATTATCATGCATTTTATGAGTTAATTCAAGACAGTTTGATGCATAGTGCATAATTGGAATTCATGCACCTGCATAGAATATGGTTACATAGAGTATTCCTCCAAATATTCATGAAAAGAGAAATACGTTGCCTCTCTCATTTTAACTATGGGGGGAATGGTTTAGAGTTTTTATTCATAGAAAAAAAGAAGAAAAGAAAAAAAAGCATTTAACCCTGTAAAAGTAGGTTGTATCTGCAACCAAGCCACGATTTGCATTCGCTTGAAGTGAGATGAGTGCGGCATAGCTTTCAGTATACATCAAGTGCTTTCCTTTTTTTAAATTAATTTCCATCCGTCGTGGATTTCAATCCATCTGTGTGTTTGTCCTGATGGCTCTCAATAAGGGGCTGCATTTTTCATCTCCTCAGCCCCCTCAATGTCCCCTTTCCCCCCATCTCAAGCTTTTCATTTTTCTCAGTTGAAAGGCTCAACTATACAATAGCTCATTCGTCTCCTTTCACAGTATTACCGTGGGACAGAGCCATGCTGCCCTGACTAATATTAATACCTAAAAGACATTTTGTTTTTTATTTCTATACAAGTTAAAAGGAGGAAAAAGAAAAAAAACATCTCTTTGCACCTTTTAACCACATGCCACCTGAGAGAACAAGACCTGCAGGCAGGACTCCTTGCATGCATATCAATTTTGGCGATGGTGTGGCAAGCGTACCTGAATTCATGCATGCTTATGTAGGTTATACTCTTAAAATTAGCGTAAAATACAGGGATCTGTGTACAATGCTCCAGGAAACCTATTTTAGGTTACCTGTATACTCTTTAAAGAACCATATTGTAAATGAGATGAGTGTATATATGAGAAAATATGAAGAGTTTAAAGAATCTCCAAATGTAATGAAAGAATTATTAAACTGGTAAATCTGATTAAACTGGTTCAACTTTCTTAAAGAACCCTTGGTCTGTTTAAGGGTTTGAATAAGATAACGAGAAATAGAAGACAATGCACTACACGTGGAGTATTTCACAAATTTCTGCATCCTGAGCAAAAATACAGTCTATAAAACTGTTTCATATGAGATTTATTGGTTTTAATTTAAAATTTTGAAGTTATCTAAAGTATAAAAGGTATCCTATCCAATTCCACCCATAAAGAATTGATATGACATCAGATGTAATACTTCAAAGTGTGCTTCAAGAAATCTGTAATGCGCAATTCTGCAATATAATAGCTATTGATATCTAAATCAAGATTTACCACTTTCAGTAACTGTAAAAGAAGAATTATTTAACACAAGGATTATTCTAAAAGAAAATGAGTCATCACTATGTTCTTGGAGCCCAAGCTGGTAGAACAACTACTTTTGGAAAGTCACCACAGTTCTCTCTTTTCTTCAATTGGAAATAATGGAGTCCCAAAGTTTTAGAAAAAGGTTTGTTATTCTTTCCATACACAGTCAACTTCTCATAGCTGGAAAGTTTCTTTTTAAGCATTACATAGATTTAACAAAGCTTAACACCTTAAACAATGTCTTACTGCACTGGGCCCTATGGTCAAAATCTAATTTAAAATTATTTAGTTACAATAATTTCCTATTTTAAAATGTCAAAGAGTCAGATTGAGTACATTTACAATTATTCATTTGGTTGATGCTTATGTCAAAGTGACTTTCATCTACAGGACCAATCAGGTCAACTGACCCAAGGTGGTCAGTTCCAATATTCTGCCACCCATTCTTTACTTTTTTGCACATTTTGGAAACACATCTACTGTACCTTTGCCTAGTGGAGGACTGGTCAAACTCAAGAGAACTGAAGTTAGGAGGTAACGTGTGAATTTTGATGGGACTTTTACAGTAGCTGTCTTTTGTTGCTATCAAGAAAAATGCTTTCATGCTAATAGGCCTCCAGGAGCTTATGAACAGATAGGTCGGCTAACACAGATGGGTTCACAGTTTGTCCTGAGCTGGCTGACACTGACGAAGTGCAAAGCTCACACAGCATGCAGCTGCTTACCAGCCACAAAACTTCCCACCCGCCATGGGGCTCATTTCTGCACATCTTAACAACAGATTCAGGCATAGACACATCACAGAGGCTGTGCAGCAACAACACTGAAAGTGCCGGAGCCTGACATAATCACTCCACATAGACTCTATCAAGCAAGTATAACTGCTTCAGTATGGCTTTTGATAGACACTGGGATGCCCAAAGCTTTGATTTTAGACATATTATAAACATTTAAATACTATAAGCTACAAGCGTTACTCAGCTTATTATTTAAGCCTACTACTGTATGCTAAGAAGGGGCTACCAATGACTCCAATAGACAATTAAATGATTAATTCCCCACATTATTTACCATCTCATAATACTTTACAGGTATGTCTTTTAACCTTGTTGTTAGCTCATGCTAGCACAACTGCCTAGCATGAATTGTTAAACCAGAGAGCGAGAGAGAGAGAATTTTTTGTTCATAACCTCCAAATGTACATTTTAAAAGTAAGCTTTTGCTAGAAGATGCTGGAGAAAACATGGAGTGAACCTGCATACAGCAGCTCCTAATGGCAAACACACTTCTGGAACAGGAAAAACACATTCTCCTGCTGTCAGGGGTCATATTGTATAATTCTTCATTATGCTTTACAAAAGACATCGGCATTTCTGCATTTAAAAGCAGGTGCATTCAATATGTTTTTATAAGATTTTATACATTCCTTTTGGACCAGGGTATGCTGAACATTTTCAAATAATTTCAGTTACAGGTCATTTTATCTGATCTAATTCCACTTGTGGCACATCGATCATCCATCTTGTTTTGATTATGTCTGCCTGCCAAAATCATAGATCCCCTGTCATTTGTCATTTCATCTGAGTATATATAAACAGGAGGGCATAAGGTAATCTTCCCACAAATCCTAAACTTGGATATATAATGTTTATATATATATACACACACACACACACACACACACACACACACACACACACACACACACACACAGACACACACAACTGACAGCTAAAGAAAGTCCCAAATTCAGTATCTTGGAAAATTAGAATATCAATTAAGACCAATGCAAAAAAAGGATTTTTAGAAATGTTGGCCAACTGAAAAGTAAGAGCATGTACAGCACTCAGTATTTAGTTGGGGCTTCTGTGGTCTGGATTACTGCATCAATGCGGAATGGCATGGAGTTGATCAGTCTCTGGCACTGCTCAGGTGTTATGAGCCCATTTTGCTCTGATAGTGGCCTTCAGCTCTTCTGAATTTTTGGGTCTGGCATATTGCATCTTCCTTCTCACAATACCTCATAGACTTTCTATGGGGTTAAGGTCAGGCGAGTTTGCTGTCCAAACAAGAACAGGGATACCAGGTACTGGAAGCTTTGGCACTGTGTGCAGGTGCCAAGTCCTGTTGGAAAATGAAATGTGCATCTCCATAAAGTTCGTCAGCAGCAGGATGCCATAAAACTTCATGGTAGACGACTGTGTTGACTTTGGACCTCAGAAAACACAATGGACCAACAACAGCAGATGACATGGCCCCCAAACCATCACTGACTGTGGAAAATTTACACTGGACCTCAAGCAATGTGGATTCTGTGCCTCTCCTCTCTTCCTCCAGACTCTGGGACCTTGATTTTCAAAGGAAATGCTAAATTTCTCAGCAGCAGTCCAGTCCATTTAGTCTTTAGCCCACACAAGATGCTTCTGACGCCGTCTGGATTTTTAACATAAGGACAAAGTTTCAGCTCCAATAATCTTAATCATAGTACAAAATGATTATAAATTAATTATAGCTGAACCCTGTCGTCCTTAAATTAAAAATCTTCCAGATAAAGTGATGTGGGCAGAGAAACCTCACTGCTGCTAGTGGGTTCACCCTCGTACTGCAGAGCATGAAAGGAATCATGGGAGATTTTTGGTCTTCCAGAATGGCAGATTAACAGCACATAAACGCAATGCAGGAAACGCAACATGCAAAGTTCTTTGATGCCATCCGAACACACAGCCAAACAAACACCAGCTCTGAAAGCCTGTGTGGACGGTCAGATGGTCAAACAGCGGGGTTTTCATGTGTTGATTGATGGTCCAGACACCAAGCAGACAGAGGATTAGGTCCATTGTACATTAATGTCACCCACCCACCAACAGCAGCAGCAGCAGAACTATAGAATTAGCATGACTGAGCACGTTCTAGGATACAGTACTAACACAGACCCAAGTTTGGAGAGCTATAGATGGAGAAATTCATACACCTGATACTGGCGGCTTAACGAGGTAAATAACATGGAATGAAGGCAAGAGGTCATAACATTAAAACCACCTGCAAAATATTGTGTAGTTTTGAAAATATTTACTGGTCCTGTTCTGTTTTTTTTTCCTAAATTCTGGTGTATTGTGTGTCGTACCACTTTTTAAGATTCAAGATTCAAGATTCAAGATGCTTTATTTGTCACATACTAGGTTATACAAGTATGACCAGCAGTGAAATGT
>JBBIGC010000039.1:17118904-17129651 GCA_037576955.1 Lepidarchus adonis
CTCCCAACCCATTCACACACACACACACACACACATAGGCCTAGATGATTCGACTATCGGTCGACTATAGAAAGATTAGAAAATTCTGATTCGACTATGAAAATTCATAGTCGGGGACAGCCCTAGTTATAATACACAACACATCTTGTCATTGTGAAAACTGCTATATATATTTAACTTCAAATAATAACAACAATATTAGCAATAATAATAATAATTATTATCATTATTGTGGTTGTTGTTGTTATTGTTATTATCATTTCTTTTCACTGGCAGAATCAGTGGCTGCCAAATACTTTTGTGCCTCAATGCATATACATCTCATAAACCCATATTTTATTCACAATAGAACATAGAAAACATAGGCATTAATGCCCCAATTTCCATCAGAGATGTAGCTTTTTGATGTACATGACAACCCAGATGGTCCCTTTCTCTTCTTTAGTTTGGATAGTGCAGCATCCATTTTTTCAAAAAGCAATTTAAAATTTCAATCCCTGTGACCACAGCATTTGCTTTATTTTTATTTTAAATGAGTTGGCATAGAGAAGATGGCAGCATTTCTGGCCCATGTTCACATACTGTATGGCTTTTTTGCATGACAGAGATTTAATCTGTATTTGTGAATGGCTAACATACTGTGATTTCTGAAAGTGTTTCTGAATTCATGCAGTGATTTCCATGATTAAATCATGCCTGTTATTAATGCAGTTCCAACTGCGGGCCTCAAGATGATTTTGATTTTCACCTTGTCCCTTGCACACAGAGAATTCTCCAGATTCTCAAAATCTTTTTGTATTATGTACTGTAGATGATTATATTATATCAGGAGCTGTTCAATATCAGGACTACTGACAAGTAGCACACTTATTCACTAAAATATTTACCCACCTTTCGGTATTACTGGGGTTAACAGAACTATGGCATGTAGTTATAAGGCCAATTCTGAGTTTTGTCATGAATGTTGTGTAGACATTTCTCAAGAACAAGTTTAAGGGAAAACTAATAGTAAAGGAGGCCCATTGTATTTAAATATTTATGTTATTAAGGGACTAACACAAGGAATGCCAAAATAACACAACTTAGAACAATTAGTATGTGCAAAAAAAATTTATTATTTAAAACATTTGACTTTTTAAAAAGAATTGTAATTGTAATCAGCACAGTTGCTGTGACTAAACTGGAAATTCAAAGGCAAATTTATTCTGCCCTTGTTTCTTTAAGCCATTATGTTTTCTATTATACATAACGCACGCATTATGACCTTCTAATTCACTACAGACCCTACATTTCCCAAAATAGAGCTCCTTTGAATGCTTTTGCTTTCCATGAAATCAGGCTGTATAGCAGCTGTTCTCAATACGGAGCGAGCAGTAGGTGGGCATGAAGTATTTAACTAAATGGCACCCGCAGAGTTAGTTAAGTTAGAAACTGTTATTATGTAGTGCAATTGAATATTACACTACATGTTCATGTAAAAGATTTTAATATCTGCTCATTTTTTCATCATAAACAAATAATGCAAAACAGAAAATTATTTAATTGACAGACTAGCTGTTCTGCCAACTAAAGAGGCTGGCCTGTGCCCCCCAAAATTCTGTGTGTACAATAGTACAGTCAGTAGTCTATGAATACTTCCCAATGCTGCTCCTTGTTGGCACACAACTTTCAACTGCATGCTTTATGTAATGCCATATTCGTGGGTCCTGCTATGACTAATTCAGGTGTTGCCCCAGCAACAGGTTGTAAATGACAGTGCTTGGTCGCACAAAGGTAGGCAGGGAAAGGAAGTGGTGCACTGTGTATTCTGAAAGACAGGCTGTTTTCACATTCAGGGCAGCTTCCCAGCTTCAATTAGCCCTCTCCATTTTCACATATTTCTCCATTATAAAAAAATCTATAATCCACCGCCCAGTACGCATCCGCATCCATACCCTGACCTTAACCATGACTGCCTTCAAATTACCCATCCTACGGCAATTTCACTGTGTAGCTGTGCTGCCTGGGGTGAGTGCTCATGTGTGTTTATGTGTGGGCAGGGGGTGGTCTGAATGTTAACTAATTAATTAACAAGGCCCAAAATGCAGCTTGTCAGTTCACTTGCACATGTTCTGGGGGGCATGGAGAGTTTGAACTTCCGCTGGCTTGAGTTTAAACTGGTTTGTCAAGGAAACTGGCTAGTCAGAAAACGGATGAGCAAGCACTTAAGCCTTTATTGGGCCAATGTGTTCTTTTTTCACTGTATTAGTACAAAGTCTGAAATAAAATTATAAATAAATAAAAATCGTGCCGTTGGCAAGAGGTCAGCCTCAGAGAAGCATAAATGATACACCTTTTTTCAATCTGGCAAATCAGTGTTCCGGTACTTTAAAGAATGCGACATTGTCGTGAAATGTTACGCTTTTGCACATTAGGATCAAAGGATTCTGTGAACACCTCCAGGATGCTACTCATAATTTCTCTGAATATATTTTTGAATGCACTGTAGCATTTTGAAAGAAAGTTAATATGTAGATTCACCAAGGAATCTCCTGACACAGCAGTACATCTGTCCCCAAACCAAACTCTCTTTGCAATGCAAGTTAACAGCACACCAAATATAGAGTACTTAATAGTGCAGCTCGTCAAAAACATCCTGACTTCTGTGAAAAAGCATTATTTTAAAGGCTGGAGCATTCCTACTTTTAATAAAATGCATTAAATGGAATCACCACCACAGGGATAAAAGTGTAGTAAAGGGACTACATTATTTCTCTTCAAAAAAAACATGACATACGTCCCCTCCATTCCATCATATAATCCAGCAAGTGAAGATCCCTGGGGGATGCTTTATTATTACTGGCCTTGTTCCCTGGAGACATAGCCATCTCTCTTCTTCTTCTTCTTTAGCACAATAAGAAAGGCATTCTGCTTGGTGAAATTATTTTCGGTGATGTAGCAAAATCTGAGGCATGTTTCAAGCCACAATGAACTTATGTTTACTAGCATTCTATATATTGCCTGTGATTACATGTCACGTTGCTTTTTAATTTACATATGTTTCTCACTGTGAAGCTCCATTTCATTTTGGATAGAATAGAATATATGCATACCCACCACGTACTGTTTATTGAGTTAGTGCATGTTAGCGCACTTGGTTATGTTTCCTTTACTGGCCTCAGAATAAGAATAAAATATGAAAAAAGGGGGAAAATAAGCTATAAGCATGTATAATGACAACTTTTTCATATGTTGTGTTTTTGGAATGTTTTAAAGAAATAAGGGCTCAAAAATAATTGTTTAGAAAATATTTTTGCTACATTTTCATTATATGAGGTTTGGTTGTTTTGTTACATTTGTTATATTTTGCAGCACACTGTTACACATAAACTCCAAACCCCATTTTGGATATATAAAAGTTGCAATATTGTGCAAAATACAAACAAAAAAACTGTGATTCATATTGACTGACAAAAGTAAAAAAAGTAATTAACTTAATAAAGTTAATTGTTAATAATAAACTTAATTGTGTTTTGTAAATATATACAAATTTATAATATCATGATTGCAGCAAAAGGAAGCATGAGTACTTTTTTCTTAGAAAAGTTCTAAGAATATTCAAGTTAATGCCAGTTTGGTAGACTCCAGGCTAATTTAAAAGTAAAAGTAGCATCCATCCATAAAAGGCTCAATCTTTGCAAGCAAGTCGTAGGTCACCCTTTTATGCCAAAATTCATTGTTAATTTAACTTAAGATTGCATTGAATATACAACTGGCAGAACTTCAGGAAGACCTTGCATCAGCAGATACTGTTGCTTCAAAGAAAACTATAAGCAATGCACTGAACTGCCTTGGAATCCATGCACACTCACCGTGCAAGACTGCATTGCCTGCAAGACTTCCCATTGTTGAGGCTTAAAGTTAAAGTTTGCAAAACAGCATTTGGGGAAGCCTGTGGATTACTGGGAGACTATAATATGGTCAGATGAAAGCAAAATTGAACTTTTTGGCTGTCATTCTAAACACCATGTTAGGAAAAGAAATTGCACTTTGAAGCAACAGTACAGCATCAGTGCTGATGCAAGGTCTTCCTGAAGTGGTTCTTGGCTCTTGGAGAACTCTCCTAATTATTCTTTGGACTTCTCAGACAGGAATCTTACATGAAGCACCTGATTGTGACCGGTTTATGTTGAACTGATGCTCTTTCCATTTCCAATAATGACCCCCCACAGTGCTCACAGAAACATTCAGCATTCTGGAAATGTGTCTGTAACCATTCCTATCAGAATGCTTTTCAATTACAAGATTACAAAAATCTTGGGAGAGTTCTTTGCTTTTACTCATCATGAAGTCTTTCCTGTGTGCCTCCTGCGTAATAAGAAGCCTTTATAGGCCATCAATTAGGACTAAAGCAGCTGATATCAATTAGTACTGATAGGGGGCAGGGTTTCTCTTTCAATACTGACAGATTTTGGGTGATCTCCTGGCTTTATATGCCATTTTGCACCTTGTTATCTTCATGTGTGCAATACTTATTCCCTGTGTCTTTTCACATTATTACACATAACTCATTTTATGGCCATAAATGTTTAGATGTCTTTGCATGAATTAAATACTTGTGGTGCAAATTTTGTGTCAATAGCCCTCTTAGAAATACCCTTTCAGTGATAAAATTGCTGACACGTCAAATACTTATTCTCCCCGCTGTAGGTCTTTTAACATCTATATATTGTGAAAACTTTTAGAGGATTCAGAGACATTTCAATAAGTAAAGGGAGAGGTCAGAAACCACTGTTGTATGTGTGTAATAAAATACAGTTATGGTCTGTAACATTATTTACTTTGTACTTTTGTCCTTTAAATAAATGTTCACGAGAATTAACATGTCAAATTTTTTATTGTTGTTTTCTTTTAAGGAAATATCAACACATTATTAGATTTTATGATGAATAAATTTAAATGGTCAAAGAAAAATCTAGCTCCATTCCAGTGTTTTTCTTTTTCTTTAAAGCCTTTGTGCCCACAACATTGATGTTGTCTGAACTACAGCTTTGTATGTATTTACTGTGTATCAAATTTGATAATACAGACCTGCATAGGCTTGTGTTGTAAATGCTGGTTTCCTGTATTCATCTTTCTTAGACCCAAATGGTGGGCATGTATTGCCCCAAACAACTGACTGGAGTAAGCCCTCAACACAGCGCTACATCCTGACCATAGGATTCAAAGAGTGCCAAAATGGAGATTTCCTGGAAAAACTGCTTCACAGGAAGTATCCGACGTTCACAGGTTGGTTTGACCTCACTTTTGCTAATATCTATTTAATTGTTAATTTTATATATAAACTGATGCAGAACCATATACAGGTACATCTAAAAAAAATTAATATCATAAAATGTCCATATAATTAAATAAAATGAAATCCATATAATTATGTAGATTTATTACACAAAGAGTGTGTTTCTTGGAATTTTGATGATTATGGCTTACAGATATTAAAACCCAAAATTCACTGTCTTAGAAAATTAGAATATTGTGAAAAAGTTCAATCTTGGAAAGTCATGATGTCACATCCCAATCAAAACACCTGCAAAGGTTTCCTGAGCCTTTAAATGGTCTCAGTCTGGGTCAGGAGGCTACACAATCATGGGGAAAACTGCTGACTTGACAGATGTCCAGAAGACAGTTATTGACACCCTCCACAAGGCAAACCACAAAAGGTCATTGCTAAAGAAGCTTGTTGTTCACAGAGTGCTGCATCCAAGCATATTCATAGAAAGTTGAGTGGAAGAAAAAAGTGTGGTATTAAAAGGTGCATCAGCAGCAGGGACAACTGCAGTCTTGAGAGGATTGCCAAGTAAAATGCTTTCAAAAATTTATGGTAGCTTCACAAGCAGTGGATTGAGGTTAGAATCAGCGCATCACAAGCCAGAGACAACGTCAGAAGCATCTTACCTGTGCTAAGGAGAAAAGGCACTGAACTGTTGCTCAGTCCTCTTTTCAGATGAATTTACATTTTGTATATCATTTGAAAATCAAGGTCACAGAGTCTGGAGGAAGAATGGAGAGGCACAGAATCCACATTGCTTGAAGTCCACAGGGAAGTGTCCACAGTCAGTGATGATTTGTGGGCCATGTCATCTGCTGGTGTTTGTCACTGTGTTTTCTGAAGTCCACAGTCAACACAGCATCTACCAGGAAATCTTAGAGTACTCATGCTTCCTTCTGCTGACAAGCTTTGTGGAGATGCTGATTTCATTTTCCAGCAAGACTTGGCACCTGCCCACACTGGCAAAGGTACCAAAAGCTGGTCCAATGATCAGAGTGTTACTGTGCTTGTTTGGCCATCAAACCTGAACCTGAACCTGTCAAGAGGAAGATGAGAGACACCAGACCCAACAATGCAGGTGACCTGAAGACTGCTATTAAAGTAACTTGGACTTCTATTACATCTCAGCAGTGCCACAGACTGATTGCCTCTATGCCATGCTGCATTGATGCAGTAATTCATGCAAAAGGAGGAACAACCAAGTATTGAGTGCATAGGAATGAACATACTTTTCAGAAGCCTGACATTTCTGTTTACATTTTTTTTTATTATTGGTCTTATGTGATATTCTATTTTTTTGAGACAGTGAATTTTTTTTTATTTTAAAGGTTTTATTATCTCTAAACCATAATCATCGAAATTCCAAGAAATAAAGGGTTGACATACAAGACAGAGGTCAGACATTTCTTTTAGTTGATGACCAGGTTTGTGCACATAGCAGGAAGAATCTTTGTCCACTCCTCTTTTGAGATCATCTCTAAATAATTAAGGTTTTTAGGCTGTCACTTGGCAACTTTCAGCTCTTTTTTTATTGAATTAAAGTCCAGAAACTGGCTAGGCCATGACCTTAATCCGCTTCTTCTTGAGCTGCTCCTTTGTTGTCTTGGCTGTATGCTTTGGGTCATTGTTGTACTGAAAGACCCATCCACAACCCATTGGCAGTGTCTTGGCAGAGTGTAGGAGGTTGTCACTCAAGATTTTACAGTACGTGGCCCTGTCCATCCTCCTGTTTATGTGGTGAAGTGGTTCTGTGCCCTTAGCAGAGAAACACCCCCGAAAGATAATATTCCACCTCCATGCTTGATAGTGGGGATTGTGTTTCTGCTGTCTTAGTCAGCATTTACCTTCCTCCAAACATGGCAAGATGAATTGAGACCAAAGAGCTTGATTTTGATCTCATTTGACCACATAACCTTCTCCCAAGCACTCTCTGAATCATTCAGGTGTTAATTTGCAAACTTCAGCTGGACCGTCACATAAGCCTTCTTAAACAGGGGCACTGCAGGATTTTATCTATTACAAAGTAGTGTGTTTTCTTGGTGACTGTGGTCCCAGCTGCCTTTATTGACTTTTGATTATTGACAAGCTCCTCCTGTGTAGTTCTAGTCTGATGTCTCACTTTTGTTATGATCATCCTTACCCCATGAGGTGAGATCTTGCATAAAGCCCAAGACTGAGGTTGAGGTATGTTCATTTTGTGTTTCTTCCATTTTAAAACAATTGCTCCAACACTCGTCTTCATCTCACCAACCTTCTTGCTTATGGTTTTGTAGCCCATTCCGGTCTTGTGCACACATGCGCACACACAGACACACACACACATAGGGGTCCTAGTTCGTTTTTTTAGTAAGTGGGTTTTAGTCACTGTCTTTTAGTCAATAGATGCGACCCATTCCCCCTGCTGCTGCACTACCAAATAGCCCCAATTAGCCATGGAAAATGCACACACATGGATGGAGAGAAAAGGAACACAAGATTAGGGTTATAACACCCAACACTGTCCTGGTGGTGTGTTTGGGATCCTTGTCATGCTGGAAGATCCAGACACATTTCATCTTCAATTCCCCAACTGATGGAAGGTTTTTGCCCAAAATCCCATGATAGATTGCCCCATTCATCCTTTCCTTAATATGGATCAGTCACCTGTCCCCTTTGCAGAAAAGCAGTCCCAAAACATAATGTTTCCACGCCCCATGCTTCGCAGTGGGTATTGTGTTCGTGGGATGCAACTCAGCATTCCTCCCCCTCCAAACACGGCAAACCATGTTTATACCAAAGAGTTCTCATCTGACCACATGACATCCAGATGGTCTCCAACTTTAGACAGGCCTGGGCATGTGCTGGATTAAGCGGAATTTCAATCCATGATGACGCAGTGTGTTACTAGTAGTAACATTTATTACTGTGGTCCCAGCTGTCCTCAGCTCATTGACCAGTTCCCCCCATGTAGTTCTGGGCTGTTTCCTCAACGTGTTCAAGATCATTAGTACCCACAAGGTGAGAACTTGCATGGAGCCCCAGGTCAAGGGTGATTGTCAGTGATCTTGTATGTATTCCATTTTCTAATAATTGCTCCAAGGTGTGGACAGATGTCTTTTATACAGATAGTATGTTCAAACAGGTGCCATTAATACAGGTAACAAGTGGAGAAGAGTAGTGGTAGCAGCGCTCAAACAAAATACAACCAATTTATGTCAGTTACAATGACAACTAATATTCAACATAATATTCAAATAATTCATGGCCATATCTCAAATTTAGTCTCTCAGTACAATTTATTATTGTCATTTGTTAGTTCTGTGATGAGAGCTTTTTTGATCCTTTAGGAGTGTTTGTTTTAAACCATGCTTAATGTATTATAACTTATTTACCCACAAAATTATGAAAACTAAAACTCTTATCATGAACCTTTACACTCAGTTACATTCACTTTAATGCAATTCAATTGAAATAGTCCACCATAAATTCACACATAAAGTCATAGTTTAACTACAGTTTCAAACTTGTCCTCTCACACTCAATGAACACCATTTTCTCAATCCTGTTGGTTTAACATGACATTAATGATGTCAAATGTAATTTCAAATGTAAAATCAACAACTTAACCAAATAATAACAATACAATTATATTTCACATGCATTTTCTTCATATTTTCACAAATATCTGCCCTTGAATTATAAAATAACTTCTTTTGTCCTTTCAACATTGGTAGCTGCTGTATCCCATATGTAGCATTAGCAGCTAGCACACTCACACAACGTAATGGCACAATACTGGCAAATGATATTAGCTACATTAGCTTAGCCTAGCATAACTCAACAAGACGGTCCATACGCATAAAACCTATATCCGTAGACTCAGGATCGTCTCTGCCGCATTTAAGACACGTCTTAGATGGTTATTACCACTTTTGTGTTACTATCAACAGGAATGAATCTCTCACTCATTTACATGAGCTCCTCGTGGTGCTCCGGTGTGAATTCTACTACTTAATTGAAGGTGGGACTTGCTCTGACCTTCTATAGCACTACGTCATTGTATGGCCTGACCATTCGCAAAAAAATAATTTGACAGGCACATAAATCAACCAAAAATCTTGGAATTGGATTTTAACAAGAAAACATACTTAACTTAAAAATATATTTGAAATAAAATTACACTATTCTCAAATAAAAATAAGGAACTGTTTTTATTGGGTTACACTTTTCTTCAGTTTTAATTGTTTAGTTGTATTACTTGAATCTCAGTATTGTTAAAATTTAGATGAAATATCCATATGTCCAAGAATGATACAAAAACATAGGGTTGTTAGTTATTTGTCTGTGGGGAGGGGAGGGGACATGTTCCCACCATCCCCATGCAATTCTATGCCCTTGAGGTTAAACAGAGTGAGGTGTTAAACTTCACTTCTGAAATGCTGAAGTACAGACTTAACACATGCTACAAAATTACACAGTGATTTTTCCCCATTTGAGTCACCCTGAGTTTACAGGGACCATTCGATGTATTGACTGGAATGACATAAAAATTTCTTAATGAACCTGTGTGTATGTGGAGCCAGTGAGGCAGAGAGGGCAGGGCTGGGAGATGGACTACCACTGGCCAGCTAGCAGAACAGGGTTCAGGAGGTCAGCATAGCTAGCTTTGTAGCCGTGAGCATGTACTGCTAAGAGGAGGAAAATCAATGCATTTGTGTAATGTATCAAAGGCCCAGACTCCACATGGGTCTGTAAAGTAATCAGTCATCGGCAGGGGACCGTGGCAGCTCTTGCCTTTATCAAATGCCGGTATCTGCTGCAGTTTCTTGTAAGCATGTACAGCATGAAAAGCAAAAAGGCAAAGATTTCCAGTACAAATTGGCTGGTTGGGGGTGATGCCAAAATGATAATGATGAAAATGATAATATTGTCAATGTTGTGAAATATTCACTAAATAATTCAACTTCATTTCAACCATAGGCCTATTATAAATCTATTTGTTTTAAAATACATTCTTCAGCCTGGACATCGTAGTGGGGTGAACAGTGGGGCTGAATTAACAGGGCCCCAAATGAGAGGAGGGCTCTTGAAGTCTGGAATTGTTTTTTAATTTGAAATTTTTATTGATAATTTTAATATCATAAATGAAGGTCATAATAAGTGTTAATAACTAATGTACATTTAATATTTTTGACATATATGACAAAGTAGGTGAATCTATAATAGCCAAGCACCAAAGCAGGGGCCATTGCTCCAAGTTACAGGTTTTAACTGATGCTACATTAATCAATTCTGACACTCTTTTGTTTATCATTGCTTTCCTCTGTCAACCAGAGGAGGATGGGTTTTCCTTCTGAGACTTAGTTCCTTCCAAGGTTTTTGTCCAGCTTTTTCCTTGCCTCTGTCACCATTGGCTTGCTCATTAGGGGCTTGGACCTGAATTCTATAATACTGTCAAAA
>JBBIGC010000039.1:17132687-17137687 GCA_037576955.1 Lepidarchus adonis
TATATATAGTCTCAATACAGTCTCTGTATTGCCCTGGGATGGGTTGGCCTCCTGTCCAGGGTGTACCCTGCCTTGGCATATAGTTGGGTGGGATCGATTCCAGCTTCCCCAGTTACCAGAAATGGATACGCAGTTTGGAAAATGAATGAATAAAGAAAAGTAGAAATATGAACATTAAAATCCTAAAAGTATAAACATTTAAACCAAGTAATTAATCATGTAGCAGAAACCATGTGTAATCAAATTGTTTTTAACCTTAGTTGTAGATAATTGCTTAATGAAAAACAGAGGTCAAAAACATTTGCAGTCTGTTGTACACATAATATGAAAAGTTTCATAGGATGCTGTGAATGTGCTTTGGAATTCTCTGTTTCTCAGCAGTGAGAAGTGAAAGTGTTTCAGGTGTTATTCATGCTCTCTTTGTCCCATTCAAATTTGTTATTGCTGGACTGGTGCTTTGATTTTCTCAGTCAGATAAGAAGAGAGTTCAATGGCTTTTTATCTGTGACTAATTGACAAAAGCATCTGTCAGGAAGAGTCTTTTAAATACCAGTGGGAAACACTTAGATAAGCCACAATAGTAGGTGGCAAGCAAGTTATCATATAAAGGGATCATTCATGTCTTTAGACCTTGAAGAACTCCAGTAGTCAGATGTTGCTTTGAGAGAACTGAGTGAGCTTCTACTCCATTGATCAACCCACTAATCAGAAAGAAATTCCGTCTGTACCATTTGCAGACTACAGTGGATTGCAAATACAAATACTCAGACAGATCAAGTTTTCATTTGATTTGGATGGCTGAACTCGCAGGGTGTTTATTCTGGAGGACTGTGATTGAATTAGAGTTGTGAGAGTGGCTGCATGGGCACCACTGAGACATAATTCTTATTGCATTAGTCACTCATTCGCAGGCAAAGCCAGGCAAAGGAAATTCCATTACCTCGCTATTAAAAACAGAATCAATTTTATCCGCATTCTGAGCAATATATTTATTTCGTGAATAATGTCGCTCTGAAGTCAACCTGGACATAGAGCCCTGTATTACTCCTTTCAACCAAGCCATTCTGTGTTAAGGCCCTGAATTTTGAATTACACAAAATTGCAAATGACCTCAAATGTATATCAAAAGCAGTTGATAGTAATGAATAAATGATCAGCAGGGGCAGAAGACTTTAAATCACATGCATGCTCATGAAATGTACAAATGCAGTATGTGTATTGTAGCTCCAGCTACAGAGAACATTTGCTGACACAGTAGAAAAAATTATATGTGATTTATCTTTTCATCAATTCATTCTTACCTAATGGTAATGCGACAATTAACAAAACATTAGCTCTGCTCTACAGGCAATTAGGCAGCAACAGTGATGCACTGATGTAGGAAAACGGTTGCATATAGATAATTACAAAGGAGTTCTGATCATCAGCACTCTGTCCTTCTCAATACTGCATCATCCCAAACCCCTGGCAGAGTCGCCAAGGGTGCACAAAGAAAATAATCCCATGAAATATTCAGCAGGGGAAAAACAACATCACTCGTAAAGAAGGAGAGTGGGACTCTCTCTCTCTCCTTCTTTGCTCCCCCCTCACTCTGTCTCTCTCTACACCACCCACTCTCTCCTTCCCTCTCTCTCGCTCTCTCTTTTCAGCTCTATCTCTCTGTCTCTCTCTCCTCCTCCTCTTTCTGTCTTACTTTCTTTCATATTTTTCAGTTTTTATCTTACCCCCCTCTTGATTTGCCTCTCTCGTTTTATCGTTCTCCTTTTCCTCCCTTCTCTTTCTCTCTTTGCCCCCTTTCCCTTTCACTCTCTCTGGCTTGCTCTCTTTACACCACCCACTTCCCCCCTGCCTCTCTCTCTGTCTCTCTCTCTCTTTGGGTTATTGAAAGTAAACAGCACAGGGTGGCACATAGTGGAAATACAGGGCCTGCCCAGCCCTGAGGCAGTGACAGGGAAAAATGAAGCATGCTAGAGGATATGTATCTGTAATAAAAATGACCATAAAGAGGATGAATGACAGCAGGGATAATGGCAGGCCAAGCTCACACTAAAGAAAAAGAGTTTGGGGAAGCAAGGAGCAGAGCATCATTTAGACAAGCGACCTCACCAGGACAAAAACAGTCCATGTGGGGATAGGAGGGCTGTTTAAAGAGGGGACTCGTCCTTGAGAACAGAAAAGAATACACAGTTTGCGTTTGTGTGGGGGGGTTCTGTGTGTAAACTTTGGGTAGGCAGCAAGAGAGGTGTGTCTATGCAGGAAAAGGATGAAAATGAATTGCAATTTTTCAACATGATTTCCAGCCTTTAGTGTAGAAGAACAAAAGAAGCGACCCTTCTTCCCATCAGTTTTCAGTGTGGGGGAGCAAGCACACAACAGGAGATGCCAGGAGATATTTGACGTGATGAATTGGTTAGGAACTTTTCCAGCATTGTAGCAGCTCTGCTGAGATGGCTTCGAGGGCCACCGCAGTCAAGGGGAGCTGTCAGCCCCATGCGGTGCAGCAGTGTGTTAATACCCTGGAAAGTGTATGCTTGATTATCATTTGTGTTGTTAGCCTGTTTTGAAAGGTCACTCTTTCTCTTGCACGACATGCTAACGTTGCTTTAGATATAAAAGCGTTTGTGAAAGCATGTTTAGGTGTGCCAGGGAAACAGATATACATACTGTACTGAGACATACATGAAATGACTGATTTATTCTTTAGTGTGGGAGCATGAGTATAGCCCACTGTAACACCATTACTGGGGATGGGGGTCTTTTGAAGACTAAGGGGATAACAGTTGAAAAAAATGCCATTGCATATATTATTAATTGTAGGACTTAAAATAGATTCCTCTGTCTATTATCTTAGTTTAGCAGTGTCTGCTACACAGCCCTCAAAGCATAGTAACTAAGTAGGTTACTGTTGACAATTTTTTGACACCAGTATAACGCACTGGTCATTTACATGTATGAGCTTACCACTGAGGAACAGTACATAAGGCTTTAACTAGAAATGGTCTCTGCTTGTCAGCAAGTTGTACAGACTTTTCCCCAATCACATAAACAGTAAATCAGTTACCGCAATAGCAGTCATTTGCAGAAAAACATTGTTTGTTAAACTACAGCATATTCTGCTGAGCAATCATTTCAAGCAGGTAGATCTATCAGAGTTAAATGTTAAAGTTTGTGTTTTCAAGTTTTATTTTTGTTTGTTTGGTTAATTTAATTGGTTTATTGGCTTATTTTTCCTGAAAGTAGATTATCTGTGATTACCGTATATCTTCTAAAAATAGCCTGTCTCTTTTAGTCGCCCGTTTCCATTAAACACTGGGATCGGAAGATAAAAATAGAAACAAACGCCTGTCTCTAATAAACGCCTGGTCGCCTTTTTTAAATAGTAGTATTAGAAAATATATGGTAAATCATGAGTTTACACACTAATGAATGAATTACAATTCCTGGTCCAATTGTCTATATGTTTAAAATATGTATTTACATTTTCTTACTCATTTTAATTCTAGATATTAGAAATCTTACTTACTAAATATTGCGTACTCAAGAGAAGTGTTATGCATATTTAGCGTGGTTTTGTGTGTTTGCTGTGTCATGCAAAACTGATGTCTTCAGAACATTGTGTACAGACATGAATTGTCTTGAGCCTTATGCTGAAGCTTTTGTTTTTATTACTTAAACGTGGGCTGAGTTATGAGTAGGAGATCAATGAGTTCAAAAGTCCCACCTTAAATGGGGCAGCAGCTCTGAATAGGCCATATCAGCTGCACAATTTATGTAGGGAATTTTGAATGCAAAGTCTGGCCTAAAGTAAGTGAAAGAGCAGACATTACAGAGAGATTAATAACAATGGGGGTATTACTTCACTTATCCATGTGAAAGCAGAAGTAAAGGTGTCAGATTTAACAACCAAATAGGCATATTTACACTTTACATAACTGCAGACAATATCCTGAGGCCAGAAATTGTTCAGATTTACCCTTTCGTGCATGTAGCACACTGCAGGAGATGGCCTCATGTCAGATGAATTCATGAATTCACACAGACTTTATTCTGGTGGAGATAAAGTTTAATGACCATTAAGAATTATTCTGACATTTACATTCACACAGGTAATATTTTAAAAAGCACACATTTCAGTAAATGTCAGTAAGGGCCTTATCTTTACTGCAGGACTGTTTTAATCCTGCAAAACATTAAACAGGTCTGTGCTTATTAATAAATTGTCCTAAGGCTTGACCCCTAGAGCACAAAGTGGTCACCATAAACCCAGCTCTGCATATTTTATTTAAATATATGCCAAAAATGTATTTTATGTCAGTGCCAGATTTAGTAAAACGTCTTTAATACATTTGACTTTACAGGAAAAGAATGGTAAAATGATGTTTTGTTTAGATTCTGGATAACATTTCAATGTCAGTATTTTCAAATAGTTCATTAAAATGAATGGCATTTTCACTTCATGAACTAATGAAATTTCACTTCACAAGATGAGAGAGGTCTGTAATGTTTATCATAGTTTCACTTCAACTTTGAGAGACAGAATGTAAAAAAAAGGAAATCCAGGAAATCACATTGTATGATTTTTAAAGAATTTATTTGTATAATGGTGCAGAAAATTAGTATTTTGCACCTACAAACAAGCAAGAATTTTGGCCCTCACACACCTGTTACTTCTTCTTTAAGAAGCTCTTCTATCCTCCATTCGTGACCTGTATTAATGACACCTGTTTGAACTCATTATCTGTATAAACATTCCTCAAAATGTAGATTTTTTTGCAGATTGGTAAACCTTTGTCCGTCTTTATTTCTGAGAGACTTTGGCTCCTCTGAGGTGGTTGGGATATATTTGGCAGCAAGTGAACAGTCGGTTCTTGAAGTGGATCTGCTGGTAGCAGTAAAAATGGGTGAGCGTGAGCCACATTGACCTGGGCCTGTTTGTGATGACTGGATCACTGAGTCATCTCCAGAACAGCAGGTCTTGTGGAGTGTTCCAGGTCTACAGT
>JBBIGC010000039.1:17142687-17146004 GCA_037576955.1 Lepidarchus adonis
TAGCTTTGGGCCTGAAGAGCTGACACTCACACAGACAGTGCATCAGTGGGCCAGTGGTTCCTAGCCACTGCCTAGTGTGTCGCCAGGGGTTACTGATGGGCGTTATTAATCACCCCATCAGGCTTCAGCACCTCAGCGCTGCTCCGCTTCCTCTCGCATGCTCACACACACATACTCTTCCACAAATGGCCCGCTTTCACTCCAGATCTGTCCCATACATCATGCGCCGCTGGAGCCAGGGTGCCAAGAGGGCAGGGTCGAGACTGATCTCAGAGCAGCCACAGTTTAAATACTAAAAGCAGAAATATGGGACCATGAGACTGAACACTTGAACACACTGTGATCACACTTCAGGGGATGTAGAGCAATATATCATTCTTAATAATCATCTCTCAAACATTGTCATTTACTCGTTATTGATTACTAAATGGAATGGATCTTTCTTCTTAACAGATACTACGTCCTTGTTATGTTATTAGGCTAGTACTCTATTTTCTTCATCTGATCTATAATTGAACAAAAATGTGTTCAGATTGCTGCATCTCATCAATTCTGAAGAAAGGCTCTGAGTGCATTCTTACTAAATTCATAAAAACTACTGCTCAGACGAAGATGTTTGTTGTTAACGAACAATGGACTCAAAAAGAAATCTACACCAATCAGCCAAAACAAAATGGCCACAGATGTAAATGCAGGGTAATGTGAATAGCACTGTCTAGTTATTTCATCACAATGCTAAAGGAGATTGGGATGTGTGAAGCAGGATGTGAACAGTCAGTCAAAGCATCTCCAAAACAGCAGGTCTTGAGGAGTGTTCCATGTATACAGTAGTTATAACCTACAAAAAGTGATCCAAGGAAGGAAAACTGCAGAATCAGTGACCCAGTCGTGGGCGCCCAGGGCTCACTGATGCGTGTGGGGAGTGAAAGCTAGCCTTTCTTGGTCTGACTCCAAGAAGAGGAGCTTCTGCTGCAAAAAAGGTTCATACTGGATCAGATAGAAAGAAGCAGGAACACACAGGGGTCAGAAATGTTTCAGCACCATGACAGAGACATGTGCAATATTATGTAAATCTATATAAAGTGTACATTTTTATTATTATTATTATTATAATAATAAAAGCTGGCTCTTAATATAAAAACCAGGCCTACACTTCCAATTTTAACCTCAATTGGTCCATTTCTAATATTTTCACTACCTGCACAGTCTTCCAGGTCAGGAGAGAAAGTGATTGACAGAACAGGTGATGTGATGGTGTCAAAAGAGAAAGTCAGTCTGGGCCCAAAGTGATGCAGCTCTGGGGACCCTTAGATATTTTCATTGACTAATTTTTACAGCTCAAAATGTTCCTGCTGCTGTGTAATGGTCAGCGATGTACCTGAGCAAGTGAGTCAGAGATGTGTGTTCCCACCACATGGATAGTGGATCTAAAGAAAGGAGCTGCTTGCTAAACATGCAAATACCGTAAGAGCCTTTATAATGTTGGTATTCTTTATGGATTCAGATTCATTAACTATTTTAAGTCAGCTGTCAGTATGTAGTAAAATATTTTAAATAATATTTTAAGTAAAATACTCACTGTACTATCTGCCCCATTTTTATCCTCAGTTTACATTTTTCCAATGGTTCTTGTGCAGACCAATGTAGACTTATTAGACTAACTGTATTTTTTTTCCATGGCCAATGTGTGTGATACCAGCAGATGCACCTCTAACAAAAGGGAGGCTTGTAACAACCAACGTGTCGCCTGTTTATCAGACAGCTACTCTTCAGTAAAAATAACTAATAGGCTATGAAAGCTGTGTGCAGGTAAAGCCTGTTCATGCGTAGTACCAGAACAGTTTTAATAAGCTAACTTTTTCTGTATTTGTCAGATTTTAGTGATTTTTTTTTCAGTTTTATATTTGTAGGTACCTTCTCATTTAGAGAGATAGGAGTGTGATCCTTTATGAGTGAAAATAACTGGACAAGGGGACAGATTTTCCTATTTTGATCATTTTTGCCTTTATCTAGTGTGCACACCCTGGCAAACAGACCACTGAAACTAACATTGTGAGATGGATCCAGTTTCTTGGGTCTGTATTTTATAGAGAATAATATTACAATCACCAATCGCTTGCATCAGTAGTACAGTTAAATACCAGTGATCACAAAATGTAGAACAGGAGAGTGTATTTAATGCATCTAGTTGAAGACTTCTGATCAAGAAGGTTTCCTCTTTGTGAGTCAATGGAAATAAAATGTACATAAAAATGTGCAAATTTTATGACTGTAGAAGAGGACGTCTTCAAGGATAGTCATATACTGTTTCATTCCTGAATGGCCACTTTCTTATGAGCCCACCCTTTTTATAGAAAAGGGACATTTAGAGTTTAAGCCCAGTCCACCTCAAACTTCACGGATCATGAAAGATCATGAACGCTCTAAACCCTGAAATTCCTAATCAGTGATCAAACCACTTCATATATTTTCTGAGTGGTGGCAAACCTCACCTTATGGAATGGTAGCACAGGAGCATGAGTAATTTATGAAGCCTGGTAACACTGCGAGAAAAAACGCAGGAATTTTTCCCTTGCCCAGGACCATTTACTAAAAGCTAAATCAAAATGTCTCTAGCTGGCAAGCATGACAGTGGCTCTGTTTGACTTACCATGGCCCCAGACCATTCCTTTGCTTATGTGCTTTGATGAGTCATGGGATGCAGATGCTCAGACCGCCTGGTCCATCATCCGGAAATAAATGCACTCTGCCCCCTTCCTGCTTGCCGCGCCCTGAACGTCCATGAGCAGCAGAAATATCTGTGAGCAACGCACACTTGGGAGGAGTGTTTTACACCCCGGTGCGCCACATTCTATTTCCTCCCTTCATCCCTGGAAAGAGTGAAAGTGATGCATGGCTGAGGCTTTAATGCTGTGGTGCCCGTGGGCATGGTCCAAAAGAAAGATAAAAATAATCAAGGCCTTAAAAGGGCTTCAGAAAAATGTGACCTACCAGAGCAAACATTTGAATATCTATCAGCCTACAGAGCGTGTGGAAAAGATTGCCAAAAAGGTCAGTCAGGGAGAGGGGGCGTGCCACCAGCGAGGGCGCATAATTTGCAGCCAGCAAGAGTCAGTCTTCTGCCCCTGTGGTGGAGACCTTTTGTCTTGGCTGCAACACTGACAGCTTTGATGGGCATTCTGACAGCTTTCGTATCAGACACAAGGCCTCCAGGCTTCCTCTAACACAGAACCTGGTCTTATGAAGGTGTGTGTGTGTGTGTGTGTGTGTGTGTGTGTGTGTGTGTGTGTGTGTGTGTGTGTGTGTGTGTGTGTGTG
>JBBIGC010000039.1:17171167-17195847 GCA_037576955.1 Lepidarchus adonis
CGGTGGAGTTGGTTGCAAATGGTTTGTCTGGAAACCCTAGTACCCCTCGCATCTCGTAAATGGGCCTGCAGCTGTGTGGCAGCTGCATAACAATGTCTGAGTGCATAGATCCTTCGGTACTGGTCATCATTGCAGTCGGTCACTTGTGGGACTCCACTCCTGGGTCTGTCATGAACTCTGCCAGTAGTTCTGTGTCTTGATGCAAGTCTGCTGATGACAAGTTCACAAGCAACATCTGACTGCCTGCCACCGACCCAAAGGCGCACCATGGCCAGGTGACGCTGCTCATCTGTTAAGTTACGTCGTGTGTTCATGGCTGTTTGAATGAGGAACGTGGAATGACTTACTGACAACAGCAGCCTTTTATACCCACTGTGGGTCAAATGTTGAATTTGATGCCACATTGAGAAAGGTTGTCTTTTGGTATTGGCCCCAATATAACGCACCTGTACACAATGAGACCATTACATGGAAAACACAAAATGAGGTGCGTCTACCAGCCCAATACAATTGCCTCCATATCCCAAAAATCAAACACAGGGGCAAATCCAAACAGCCCATTTGTGTTTTCTACAGTAACCAATCCTGACTATTTGCAGTGTCCAAGCCATAGGTTCTGATGCCCACTCATACATTGACAGACTCATTTGACCAGAAGACATTTCCACAGACTTTCAATCCATCAGAGATGTGTATGGACTCAAATAACTTGCAGATTCTAGACACTGTAGATGTATGGCCCTCTCTTTGTGCAACAGTTTCAGGTTCAGAAATATTTTTTAAATCTGAAAAAATTAGGAAGTTTGGCTCAAAACAGAGGGCCACAACCCATATTTGCTTGTTCCTGCTACACCATCAAGCCACACACTTATGTTCCAAAAACTGGGGTTATACACCAGGTTCTGGCTATGTGCTCAGCCACTGTGTATGTTAGTAAAAGGCAGAACAGGGATGTATATATGGAACACAGTGGACTAACAGTAAAGCTGATTCTGATCTTACCTTCTGTGTCTCGCAGATCCAGCACCCTGCGTATCTGAGAGAGGGGCATAAGCATGATGTGTTTCAGTTGGGCTGGTGGTCGTGTCTGTCCCAGAGGACTCTTGAAAGTGCTGATCACCTTATGCCTTTTCCTGGCAATCTGGACACACACATGGATACACACACATAAAATTACCTTCTGCATACTATACAGTAGGTGTATGTGTAGGATTGAGTGTGTAAATCCTTGATCTGTACGGTTCCAAAGTTAAATGCCCAGGCTCATTAGAGGCTCTTTAATCCTACGGCACAGGGCCTAGATAAGTGACGCGGCAAGATGCAGAGCAAGAGATATGAATACAGAGGAGTTCATCAATGAATAATTGAGCAGATGGAGCTCAAGCTCTCCCCTCCCTCATTAACAGGCCAGACCTAGAGCTAGGCAAACAGGACAGCCACTGCACACACAACCCCCCGCCCCATCAAACACGACCCCACGCTAATCAGAAATCAGAGAGCAGTCAAGCCAGCAAGCATGGACTATGCATGCATTAATTATTCTCTCTTTTTTCTTTTACTTCACATGAACCAAGTGCGGGCTTATGGCAAGTCCATGTCTGGGTAAAAGGAAGATGAGAAAAGCAGAGGGGGTGGCGCTGGTGACTAAGGGGGAGGAAGAGTGGAGGAGCTGACTCAATAGAGTCTATGACATTCCATAAAACATGTATAACAGTGTATACACACATACACATGTATATGCGTATCTGTATACATTAAAATAGATGGCAGTTTGTTAAAAGTAATGACCTTGTTTGAGTTTCACATCATAAAGAATATCTTCAAACAGCAAAGAATAGCATTGGCTATGATACACTTGTAAAGGAAGAGATGAGTAATGCACATCATACATCTCATGACAAACAGGTCCTCCATTGGCTACTAATAAAAAATTAAAATGTCGTAAGCAAAATGTCATTCTCTCAAGAAAATATTGCACTTTTTAAAAGTTACATAATTAAATGACAGGGAAAAAAACATTTCTTAATGAGTGTGAGTGTGAACTTGCCTCAAGACAGTCATTGAAGAGAATGAGTGTGACATGTTCACCACGGTCACAAGGCTTGTCTCCCAGGGCAATTGTTTCCACTCTGTGCACCAGAGTCCTATGAGACGACAACAGATTGGCCTGCAACACATACGTACATGTAACATACGCAAACACACACATCAACATGACTATCAGATGGACTGCATGATCTTCCATATTTACTTTTGAATAACAAAGGAGCAAGAAGAGACTTGCTTATTCATAGCCTCTTTCTAATGAGACACAATCTCTCTGATTGATCCAAAACAAGCACTCCTGAAAACAAGCTGGATCTACATTAATGTTTTGTATGGGTCTCAAAAGAAGAGCAGAGTAAGCTTATCACATTGACTGCACAAGGAGCAAAGCTTTTACATGTCTTGACAGAAAGAGAGGAGCACAAAGGAGTGCACTGTTTAATTAAGTGAAATAAATAGGGATGTAAGCTTGACTGCACAGAGGATAGGCCTAGTGCGCCAGCACAGTGATTTAGAGATTAGCAGTTCGTCACCATGCATAGAACTCGGGTGAGTAAACACATAAGCGACTTACAGGGCAGCCATCCACTTCATAAACCACATCAAAGATCTGCTTCTGGCCCTCTGTTTTTCTCTTGTCTTCGTTTATATGACTGTGGTGAGAGCAGGGGAAAAAAAAAAAACTCAGGACATGGCCCTTGATCAACATGGAATGAGAGTTTTGATATTTCAAACAGATTCATTAACTCACGTCATAACCTCTTTGAGGGACTCAATGGCCTTTTCCAGGGTGATTTTATCAGGATTATCATCAGAGGTATGCTTTTTAATATCTAAAAAAAGCAGAGTGTGGCATATGAAAAAGAAAGGTTAAGAAGCCAGGTTTCATATTTATGCAGATAAGATAAAGATAAAACAGGGGGAAAATACTATTTAAAAGGGCCCATATCCTACATATTTCTGGGCTCCACTTGCCAGTAACTGCTGACCAATACCAAACAAGCAAAGAGAAAAAGGCTATTTATACACACGTAAACAAAACTGTTGATACTTTTCCGTTACATAAAGAAAAACCCACAATGGTCAGTGAAATAACTTGAAACTGACAAAAAGAATAATACATAATTTACTGAGAATTAACCAATGAAGATCAGACATTGCATTGGAATTGTGCAAAAGAATTATTCTAAACAACAAACTAATGAAATTGGCCTGGAAAAAATGATAATACCCCTACAAAAGACTAAAAATAATTTGACTAGAGGTTTAAAAAATAAATAAATAAAAGTTAAACTAAGGTCCTGTAATTAGCATCACATGTGTTTTCCAGCTTGCAATCAATCAGTCTATTTAAAGGGTGAAAAGTAGTGACTGTGCTGTTTGGTATTATGGTGTGTACCACACTGAACATGGACATAGACAGTGAAGGAAAGAATTGGCTCAAGAGATTAGAAAGAAAATTATAGACAAGCGTATTAAAAGTAAAGGTTATAAGACCATCTCCAAGAAACTTGAAGCTCCTGTGACATAATCCAGTTGCACATATTATTCGAAAGTTTAAGGTCCAATGGAGTGTAGCCAACCTCCCTGGATGAGGCCTCAAGAGGAAAATTCAAGCCAAATTGAAAAGACAGATGATATGAATGGGAAAACAAAGAGCCCAAAACAACTTCCAAAGAGATTAGAGGTGAACTCCAAGGACGAGGTACATCTGTGTCAGATCGCACCACCCGTCGCTGTTTAAGCCAAAGTGGGCTTAATGGAAGACAACCAAGGAGGACAAAAAAAAGCAATACTGGAATTTGCCACCTGAGAGCTTCTGAGAGAATGTCCTTTGGACTAATGAGACAAAACTGTCAAAAAAAATAGACAAATCACATCAGCTCTATGTTCATAGATACAAAAAATTAAGCATAACAAAAAAAGAAGAAAAAAAAGCACTGTACATAGTGTGAAACATGGGGGAGGTTCAGTTATGTTCTGGTGCAAGGAGTCTTGAATCTGTGCTAGGTACTTTCATCTGAAGCAAAATGTGCTGCCCAGTCTCAGAAAGCTTGGTCTGAGTCACAGACCATGGATCCTCCAACAGGATAATGACCCAAAACACAGCTAAAACACCCAAGAATGGCTAAGGACAAAAGGTTGGACAATTCTGAAGTGGCTTTATATGAGCCCTGATCTAAATCTTAATAGAAATCTGTGGAAGGGGCTGAAAAATGCAGACTGGAGACGGCATTCTTCAAACCCGAGACAGCTGGAGAAGTTTGCTCATGAAGAGTGGGCCAAAATACAAAGCAACAGATGTAGAAGTCTCATTGACAGTTACAGAAATTTCTTGATTACAGTGATTGCCTTAAAAGGTTGAGAGACACAATATTAAGTTGGGGGCACCATCATTTTTTGTCCAGGCCAGTCTCATTAATTTGCTGTTTAGAATAATTCTGTCGGACCACAATACAAAAGCAATGTCCGATTTTCATTTGTTAATACTCAGGAAATTATGTATTATTCCTTTTGTCAGTTTCAAGTTATCATAACTCAATGTTCACATACAATGGCGCAAAAAAATATATTTGGCAGCCATCGACTCTGCAAGTTGTCCCCCTTAAAAAGATGAGAGTCTGTAATGTTCATCATAGGTACATTTCAACTGTGAGACAAAGTAGACAATAAAGGTCTAGGAAATCACATTGTATTTCATTTTTAAAAACATAAATTTGCACAAAGGTGCAGAAAATAAGTATTTGGTCAATAACAAAAGTTCACCTCAATACTTTGAAATGTAACTTTGGTTGGTCAAACGTTTCCTGTAGGTCTTCACCAAGTTTGCACATACTGTAGCGGGTATTTTGGTCCATTCTTCCATGAAAATCTTCCCAGGAGCTGTGATGTTTTGAGGCTGTCACTGGGCAACTCAGACTTTCAACTCCCTCAACAAATTCTGTATTGGATTGAGGTATGGAGACTAGCTAGGCCACACCTGAATCTTAAAATGCGTTTTTTACATTTCATTGTCATGCTGGTAGATCCAGCCAGGTTTCATCTTCAGTGCAGTCACTGATGGAAGGTTTTTGCCCAAAATCCCACGATACATGGCCCAAGCATCCTTTCCTTAATACGGATCAGTCATCCTGTCCCCTTTGCAGAAAAGCAGCCCCAAAGCATAAATGTTTCCACCCCCATGCTTCACAGTGGGTATTGAGTACTTTAGACAGGCCTGACCCTGTGCTGGCTTAAGCAGGATTTTAATCCATGACGACATAGTGCGTTACCAATAGTAACCTTTGTTACTGTGGTCCCAGCTGTCTTCAGGTCATTGACCAGTTCCCCCTGTGTAGTTCTGGGCCATTTCCTCACCGTTCAAGATCATTTGTACCCCACAAGGTGAGATCTTGCATGAAGCCCCAGATCAAGGGAGATTTTCTGTGGTCTTGCATTTATTCAAATTTCTAATAATTGCTCCATCAGTTGATCTCACCAAGTTTCTGGCATATTGTAGATTGTACATCTTTACAAGACTGGGATTAGCCAATCTTGTTCCTGGTGTCGTTAGACAGCTCTCTGTTCTTGGCCATGGTGGAGGTTGGAGTCCGACTGTTTGGACAGGTGTCTTTTACAGATAAGTTCAAACAGGTGCTATTAATATAGGTATCAAGTGAAGAATATAAGAGAATCATAAAAAAGAAGCAACAGGTATTTGATGGCCAGAATTCTTGCTTGTTTGTAGGGGCTTAATACTCATTTTCTGCACCATTATACAAATACATTCTTTAAAAATCATACAATGTGATTTACTGGATTTTTTTTCTGTCTCTCACAGTTGAAGTGTACCTATGAAGAACATTACAGACTCATTTTTTAAAGTAGGACAACTTGCAGAATTGGTGGCTGCCCAATATTTTCTTGCCCCACTGTATGCAGCAATCACTCTGAAGGATAAGGCGAAGAAGTCATGTTGCTATATAGCTAATTAAATGAGGTGATAAGTAATAAAGCTACCTACATCTGCAAAACATCACCCTAGGTGATTTAGCTTTAACTAGCGAGATACTGACCCACAGTGCTACAAATAGTTAGCTAGGAGAAATGGTGAAACACTCCCTTGCACCTTTTGGCAGTAATTTTATAGTGGTTTTATGTGGAAGCTAGCTAGCATCAAAATATTAAAGGAGCTACCATAGCTATTTTTATTGCATGCAAAGTCTACTTAAACTAGAGTTCAAATAAACGGTTTTGAAATTACATTAAGTTATATGTAAAATGGAATGACAAAGGAGAAAAAAGTACTGAACTGGAAATAAGAAAGGTGCAAAAAGGCATGCAGTCATGACACCAGCTGAAATAAATCACTAATTAGAAAGAAATCCTGCCAAATTGTAATTCGATGCAATCCCTTACAAATTAACATCAGCTGGTTCAGTCCCAACTGATCTCCTATAAGGTGTCCATCAAGGAGTCACAGAATAAACATCTCACAAAAGAGCAAAACCAATGAGCTCTTTACAACCTTATTGTTGCAAAACAATAAGAATACTGAAACACTGTTCCAGTGAGCACTGTTGGACCATAATCCAAAAAACTGGGAAGAACATAATTTAACCATAAACCAGCCACAACCAGGTGCTACCCACAAGATTTCAGATAGAAGAGTGAAAATAATTTTCAGAATAGTCAACTGTCAATGATATTATAACAAAGTGGAAGCAATTGGGAACGACAGACACAAAGTGTTCGGCCATGTAAAATGACGTGGGGGAGTGGGGTCAGCAAACGTGGAGGTGTATAGTGTGCAAAGGTCGCAAACTTTCAGCAGTCAATATGCAGACCTACAAACTTCATGTGGCCTTCAGATTAGCTCAAGAACAGTGCTTACAGGTTCATGGAATGAGTTTCCATGGCTGAGCAGCTGCATCCAACCATAGTTCAAGCACATAGTTCAAGAATCATAGATCGTTTTTCCAGGCAGAGCTGCTTTAGCATTTTCGGAGGCCTCATGTGTATGTCTGTCTTAGTCATTCCATAGCATCACATTTGGGTTGAGTTCTGGGTTCTGACTTAGGCACTCCAAAAGATGGATCTTGTTTTTTGCCATTCTGTTGTGGACTTACGGTCACACACATTCTCACAATATCCTGAAGAAAATTTTGATATATTTGGGAATTCATCTTCCCCTCAATGACTGCAAGCTGGCCAGGCCCTGATGAAGCAAAGCAGGCACAAATAATGGAGGTTTCCTCAACCATACGTTACGGTTGAGATGATGTTTTCACTATGCAACGCCTTTTTTACACCAGATGTAATATGGCATGTTCTTCCCCAACAGTTCAATCCATCCACAAAACATTTTGCCAATACTGCTGTGGCGTGTCAACAAATTTCAGATGTGCAGCAATTGTTTTTTAGTAAGCAGCAGCTTCCTTCATGGGTCCTGCCATAGACATCCTGCATGTTCAATGTTTTACAAACTGTAGCCTCATGTGGAGCAAGCTCACAACATTTGAGTGTTTTTACAATTAGTCAGTTCTGGTCCACACCTCCAAACAAATTTTCTTAACAAGCCTCCAGGTATGCTGACACCTGACTCCAATGAGCCTTTTTGAGGACATTAACACAAGGTTCACATACTTTTTCAACAAGCAATACGAGTTGTTTATAGTTGTTTTCAATAAAGACATAAAAAGCTCTGATTTTGTATGTTATTATTTTAGGCTCATTATACACTATTCAATTGAATGGGAAAGTGTGTCCAAACTTATGATCGGCAGTGTATCTCTAAATACCCCCGAGATGAATACCCTGATTAAGCAGTGTATTAAGCACTGATTAATATGAACGTGTGACAAAAAAAGTGTGTGTGTGTGTGTGTGTGTGTGTGTGTGTGTGTGTGTGTGTGTCTCTCACCATTCAGCAAAAGAGCCACACTTGGTAGTCTCTGCACTGGACGGATGAGCAGCTCCACCAGTGTCTGTCGCCCGCACTCAGGTTTGGCCTGATTAATCTATACAGGGGTTTTAAAAAGTGGTGAAGGAAATACAGGGAATATGTTTTTTTTTTACTTGCAGACACACAAAAAAAAAACCATCACCACCCACGAAAACAACTATACCTTAAGAAAAGCATGAAACCTCGGTTTCTGTTTCTCACACCTCACAATCGTCTCCTTGCTCATCTCAAAGAAGTTGACAAATGGTGGGTAAGCCTTCACTAGCTCTCGAGACTAAGAGAGAAAAGGAGGCTGGTATTACAAGAGTGCCCATCTTTGCCAGAAAAATCACTAAACAAGCATCATACTCACATATTTCAAAATGACATCTCCAACACTCTCGTCTTCTGACCAGTTCATCACGAGCTCCTCCAGGTCCGCCTGTCCAAGCATGTTTACCAGTGTTAATATGAGCTTCAGGTGAGCCAACAAGCATACCTTTTATCACAGATCCAAACAACTTCCTGCCCACCTTTATCCTGGTGTGTACATCATATATGTCTGGGATACTGCCAAAGATGGTCTTAATCTCCTCTTGAGCCAGAATGGGACCTCCCACCTGATCCTCCTTCTCAAGAGGATGTTTGAAGAGCTGAAAACGACAACAGTCTCATGAATACAGTCTACAAACATGCAAGCAACCTTCTGGGGACTAACAATTGGAGTAAGCTGAGCAATTTCCCATTTTCACCTGAAGTCCCAGACACACTATTTAGTGATACAGTGAGAGACAGATAATAATTTTGCTTCGATAACATGATATTGCAGCAATCTTAAATAACCTCTGATGCATCAAATGTCATTCCATACTGTGAGTGAGGGTGAGTGTAGAGAAGAAAGCAGACTCTATGAGGCACAGGTGTTTGGATGTAGAGTGGGTTGTGCTGACCATTCTACTGTAACGCAAATCTAATTCATTTTCTCCCCCACTGGTCTGGAGCACTGGTATAGTCTGATAAGACCATAGGCAGGCACTGTGGCTTGCCATTGTGTGTGTATATGTGTAGAAACTGAGTGAGAAAGGGTGAGAGAGAGACCTGCAGAACAGTGGCCAGGATATCCACATAGTTGCTCTCTGTCTGGTACAGTTCCTTGGACACCTGCCATCTTGCAGACTGCTTTGGCAGGACTGGTGTGGAGCTTTTTGTAGGCCTGGCATTCTCTGAAACGCATTGGTACAGGCAAAGAGGTCATCACCAAGATAATCTTCAGGAGCACATAAGTACTGCAGTATCACAGGTCAGTTTTGTGCAAATACAGAACATTTAAATTCAATTTGTGCACATATACACTCTGCAGTTGATTAGAAATGTGCCATTTAGATTAGATTTTGATTCACTGAAATGTTTAATCAGTCAATGAACCCAAACCACCATTTCCTGCAGGCTTTGGAATGCACAATGAACTAAAAATGGAATTCTCAGCTTGTTTTTGCCCTTAAAATATGCTATAGTTTTCAATTTTTTTAATCTACCAATTTTTTTCTTCATTTTAACAGGACACATGACATAGTGTTTGGGACAAAGTAATGGTAAGTATATTAAATAAGTCAAATCTAACACTTTCTTACAATGACTACTTTAAATTTGTCATAGACCTCAAGAGGTGCTGAGGATCTTCTCTAGTGATGCTCTGCCAAGCTTCTACTACAGCCACCTTCCACTCCTGTTTGTTCTGAGGGATTGTCCCTTTAACCTTCTTCAGCATATGGAAGGCATGCTCAAATGTATTTAAATCAGGTGACCTTCTTGGCCATGCAAGAATTGTCATTTTTTTGTTTTCGCAATACCAGTCATTATCTTGTTGCAGGATTGCAGAATTTAAGCTCCAGGTCATTGCTTTTACAAAGCAACGTCTGCAAGATCTGAGGCGAACGCATGACCAATATCAAAGCAGCATAGGTCACGTTTATGGATTAGATTTTAAAAGATCTTAAAAAAGGTAAGCCTAATCATTTTTCAGTGCTGTTAATTTTATACTGAAGAATTCACAGATGAAGGACATAACTGTACTGCCATCCCCCACCCTCCAGTCGTTCAAACAAAAATAAAAAACTTCTAATTAAAACTCTTATTCCCAACAAACAATACAATTTTATTACTTATATTTTTTTAAACTTAGATTTTTCTTAGCTTGTATTATACACTAGGATGCAATGTAATGTAGCAAAGGGTTGAATAAGTTTAGAAGTGGCTGGATGCAGCAACAGCACCATTTAAGTGAGAGAACATTGTTACTGATCTGTCTTTGAACATTTAAATTCAACCAAGCATTTGGGATCATCTTTATGTGCACTGAATTATACTTTCAGTGAATGTGTTTATGTTCATAGACTGCCCCATTTAAGCAAGCCACACCCAAAACCAGGTTAGAAAAATCAACGTATAAGCTGCGGCCTATCGTTGGAAACAGAGTATGCTTTGGCTATTGGGCAGTTCGTTTTAGTCACTCTGATACAGAATATATATATTTTCAGCATGTGTGTGGTGAGTATGCTCTGCTAGATTGCCTGAGCACTGAAGGTGTGTGTCCTGCCCTGAGGTCTTTAGTGGTGTGCTGGTACAGTGGAAGACCCACTCTCTGCTTGTCCTACACTCTCTCTCCCACACTTTCCTCTTCTTCACTGGCCCTCGATGTCTTTGCGTGCAATCCATACTACGCTCTGCAACAAAAGTGCAGCCTCACATTCTGTACTGCCACTTCTCTGTCCCCCCCCCCCCTTAAAAAACCTCTGGGATTGCCGAAGCATGGAGGTCAAGAACTGAGCTTACTGTAAGTACCTAATAAAGGGCTACTCTGTCTCTTGCTTTCTCTCACCTGCCAGAGACTTGCAGGTCTCCGGGGTGTTTGAAATGTCCAGCAGGGAACCCATGGATAGAGAATGCTCTGCTGAGGGCCTCTTGCGTGGAGGGAAAGGTGAGATCTCTGTCTCTTTTGCAAGCTGAGCCAAAGTTTCCCGGAGTCGCCGTCGCTTACGATTACTTGTGGGTGTAGTGAGCGAAAGAAGAGACACTGCCTTCTTCATTGCAGGACTCTCCGACTGAAAGAACAAAAGATTCTGTATATATAAAGCCTTAAAACAGAAGAGTTTCAGGGAAATTAGCCATGTACATCATAACTGTTGTCACACTTTCCATTTCTGTTCTTACCTTTTCAAAAGAATACATTGATTCTCCAGCTCTGGCATCCATCTGGATACTTCCCCAAAACCACTTGAAGGAAACAGAAACAAGAGATAATAAGCACAGACTATAGTATAGGTTAATGGAAGAACACCCATTAGCATCATGATTACTCCAAGAACCCTGATTTATTAATTTAAGAAATGCATAATGTATTTCAACGAATGATAGAGAACAGAAATCTTATAAAGGTTCTTCAGAATCACCATTTAACATACCTCATGCTTTTAAAAAATTCCCTTGTTTATCTTTTTTTCCCAAAATGTTTAATACTTTGGACAAGCTACATATTGTTTATTATTGCTAGATGCAATTCATTTTTTAAAAGTGGAAAAACACCACTTAAATTAGATAAATATCTAATACTGACCAGGATGCAATATTACATGTAAAGCACAAGGGAATTTAAGTTGTTGAATTTCATCCACAAGATTTTGTTGCAAGTGACAGTACAGAGCTCACCTCCTGTTTAACAACATACAGTCTCTTGGAAGGCACAAAAGGAAGCTCTTTAATGGAGTTTTCCTCTACCACCAAGTGAGTGCATTTCTCTTCTCCAACCTCCAGAAATTGGCCACCTGGAGCACACAACACATTTACAAATTGACCTAAAAAACATAATCTGAATCTCAATGACCTGAGATTTTCATTACAGCCAAAAAGAAGACACTTCAGATGTAATTTCTGAGAGATGGGCCTCCTAGGAAAAATGTTTTTATATAATGGCCTTGCTGCACTGAAGAGTCGATGAATATGACCTTTCAATCCCCTTTTACAAAACTAGCCCTGACTTCATCCACAAAGCATAAGAAGTTTAAATAAATACAGAGAGAAAAATAAGCATTGAAATACTGAGCTACAAAAACCCTTTGTAACTCTTCAATGGCAGTTGCTAAAAGAGGTATAGAGATGATTCTGTACCATGCTTCAGTGTCCTTTCCTCCATGTTGCTTTTTTCCTCCTCAGAGAAGCCAAGAAAGCTCAGAACACAATCCTGAAACGGAGGCACTTTGAATGCTGTACGGAACTCTTCGTCGCCTGCATGGAAATTGCTGCAAGCAGAAGGTTTGCATCAGCCCACACAACACAAATATGTCACAAAAACATATGCACGAAATTCTAACTTTTTTTGACTGATTCTAACGAATCTCTAGGGAACAAAGCATAAGGCACATTGTTCAGAGTTGGGAGAACACTACTATACAGACAGCACATAATACGACAGTCTCAACATTAATCCTGGCAAGAAAATGAAATCACTGCTATCTCCCCTACATGAGTATAGAAGAAGTTGTCTTTAGATTATTAATATGCATTATTTTGCTTTGGGACAACGTCTAGCATATTTACACACACACACTTACATGTCATCCTTGTGCTCCCAGGCCTTATGAACCCAGTCAGGGGTGAGGATGGGGGTACCCATGCAAACAGCCAACTAAAGAATTATAGAGAGAAAAATAATGAGAAATAATGAGCCAAAGAAATATGTTAAAGGACAGTTGAAGAAAACCATTTCATCATGCATTATTCATATGTACCTAATGCATGATTCAAGTTAATACAGAAGACATTTCCTATGAATAGTGATAAATATGAACACCCTTATTAAATCACTCTCCAAAACAGCTGTTCAGCTATGAAGGAAAGAGTTGCAGAACATCTGGATTTAAGACAAGGGTATTCTCCAGAAGAACGTGCAATTAACAGAACTGCGCAAATATTCCATCAGCATTGAAAATCAACAAAGTACAACCGGTTTTCCTACATCACAGAAAGGCATAGGAAATAAAGAACGAACTCCATCGAATCAATAAAATGTTGGGCACTGCCATTCTTCACATCACTCCTGGAGGAGACAGACCCCTCTTTATAGCAGCTTTAGAATAGGACTTATGGGCCATGTGCTAGAGCTCCCAGATATTTGATCTGCCCACATCTCCACATTGAAGAAACATTTTTTCTCAGACACCACTGAGCTGATAAAAGTTCAGGACAGTCGTTAGGATGAATAGTTTGATAATATAAGTCTTTAGCCGAAGCAGTACCTGCTGATTCTCTGAAATATTTAAAGCAATAAACAGAATATGGGATTAAAAATAAAGTCAAAAAGATAATGGTTCCTAACATCCATCAGTTTTATTTCTGTTTTCTAATCAAGGTACATATGAAGGTCCATTGAAATACAGACCCTGTATTTCTCTCCGTGAGTGGAATGGGCAATGAGATGGGTGACTTTAGTGCTGAAGTCCTTGCGGATGGTACCACCCATGTGATGGACCAGGTTAACCAGGTTTACCTGCCAAACAATATACAAACCATATGAGCACATAGCAAAACATCTTTAGGTATTACATTTCTGCTTGACTGTCAGACTCACCACTTCTTCTTTTTTGCGAAAACCAGTGAAACACAGGGACAAATTCAGCATGGTGGTGGAGTAAAGAGGACGAGATGAAAATGGCAGAGGCTGCATAAAGAGGATAACATGAAAAGAAAAAGAATGTGTATTTACGAATTATTAGCACAAACCAAGAAAATAAAAAAATAGTAACATGATTACTATTATTAATGTTTACTTTGAATAAGTAACTACAACAGTAATTAGGTTATTTTTTATGATTAATTGGGAAGTCATATATGCACTGGTATTTACACTACTCACAAAAAGTAATGATATTTGGCTTTCAGGTGAAATTTATGGAAAACAAAAGTTCACACTACAATGATTTTATATCATGAAAGTAGGGCATTTAAATAGAAGAATAGAAAATGGGCTTGTCACTGTACCATTCACAAAGTGTAGGACAGTTCTGTATTGACAAGACACACCTGCCCACACGAACACCACCACCACCAAAGGTACTAGTACAGTTGGACATGTGCATTCAAATGTTTAGGGAAGGTCACATTAAGTTCACCTGTAAAGGTTATAGTGCATTATAGGTTCACCCAATAGTCAAATATCTCCCAAAATGTTTGTGAGTAGGCTAGGAGTAGTGTATATACGCAAACATGCCCATGCTGAAACCAATGCCAATACAAATACTTTTTAATGCATTTTTGCGAAAACTAGATTCACCTGAATAGCAACAAAGCACACAATACAATTCAAAGAGAATGTAGGTTTTAAGCAAGGCACTAAACTAAATCATAAATCAAATTTAGAAAAAACACATGCCTGCATCGCTACAACAATCTTCAGTTACTCACATCACAAACTACAAAAAAGAAAACAGCTCCATCCTTGGCCCCACCCAATATCCTGGCTTTATCTTTAAGAGCTAGGAGACTGCCCTTACTCAGGTCTTAAAGTTGAGAGATGCTCGTCTCTATCTTAATCTGGCCATAGTTGCGTAGGCAGTCATGTGTGCACAGCACCGGGAACTATCGCAGGTAGCTGAGCAGGTGAGGCTGCTTACTGTGAGATAACTGTAATGCATTTCTCAGGCTTCATGGTAACAATAATAAAAAAGCAGCTTATGAATCAATTTCCCTCCGAAGGAGAACTTCCCCACTATCATGTTTACCTTACGCTGACTACAAGCATATGTTAAACTACTCCTTGACAATATTGGAATTAGAGGAATTTCACTGCTTGTGGAGAAGAAAATTCTTACCAAACATCTGAATCATACATAGGTGTGATTCAGTGATTGCATGTGCGTCTTACCTCTCCCTTCTCTGCACAGTGCAGTACCACAGGAGGCCCCAAAATGCGGTTGTCATTCTTGTATAAATAGCTGTAGTCTGGAGACTGGAAGTCCTTCAGTACAAAGACCGTCTCAAACTCTGCATTCTCTCCGTCCCCAAACTGTCTGACATTGTCTGTCTTTATACAGGGGACATTTATGTCCTGATGGGACAAGGACAGAGTTTCAAAGTCAAAGAGGCAGTAAAAAAAAACATGAAGCAATCCACATTACCTAGGAACAGGGGGAATGAATATCTGTGTATCATTTGTAACAGAAGTCCTAAAAGGTGTTTTACAATGGCCACATTGAACAGTTCTGACAGAGTTATTACAGACTGACATTTTCCAGTGAAGCAGTAGAGACTCTAGTCAAGGAACAATTTAGGAGGGAAAGACACACAAGAACACAGGTCCCTCTTGTTTACTGAGGGAGGGCCCACTGCACGAAGAAATGCAGACAGGCATGAGGAGAATGAAGCTTAGCTTCACAGGTTCATAGCAGCCTGCATGAGAAGAAATGCTTTAACCCATACACATTTCCCCTCATACAGATGCATCTGGTACATGTTTTGTAACATTCCGTACCTGAGCATGTGGTAGAACAAATTGTTTAAAAAAATAAATAAATAAATAAATAAATACCCAATCTAAACCCCTTAAATGCACAGCAATGATTAATCATTAACCAACAGATAGAGTAGCAAACACTGACAGCACACTGAAATGTTAGAGAAATCTGTTAGGAGGGATTTAGTGCACCACACGGTGTTAAAGACAAATTTCAGTGTTTAGTGTCTCACCAGTCCCTGTGTCATTTCCCAAGCAGCAAACCCCTCCATCGTGAACTCAAGCATGCAAAGAGCAGTTTTCGAGACGTACCATATTGACTATAGATTTTATCAATTTCTCGCCAGACTCGGAGCCTGGGTCCCCTTCTTTAATCTTTACCACTGGGACTTCCATTATTCTGATTGCCTGTAAAAATCAAGCATTTGGCGTTAACCTAGCAACCAACTGCGGATAAATTTCCTATACATGAGGCCTGATATCCTCATAACCCAGGAGGCAAGGACTTCAAACAAATGTCAGACACGGTCTGGGGAGGACAGTTCTGTGAAATTAATGAAGTTCAAAGCTGCAATGGACTTGGTCAGTTCACTCTGCTCCTGATTAAGCTGTGTGTGGATGTGCTGCTACTACAGAGTGGCAGGACAAATAGATCATCTTGCAACGTCTGTCCATCTAACAGGTTGCTTGTACCCTCACAAGGGCAAAAGGCGGAGGCTTTTGTCCCACAAAAACATACAGGCACACAATCTTAACAGCGCCTTACTGCTCCACAGCCTTGTGGGGGCAGGATTACTGTACACAAAACAGCAAACAGAAAATCCAAAGCACATCACCCAATTTCTTTGATGTATCTACAATTCTTACCTAGTAAACTGCAGAACTCAAATTCACATCAAAAGTGATTGTGTTAAATATTTTACAGAGAGACTACAAACTGCAAAAAGCAGACTGTAGTGACTGACATTTCTCTGGGCATTATGCTGGTAAACAAACATATATTTATTTTTGTACAACAGCAATACTTTCCAGGCAGACAGAAATGGATCATTCTTACTGATGCTTGAAAATTATAAGGTAACTTAGCCCTTACCCACAGTCCTAACCCTGGGGCAATTACATTTGAGAATAAAAATTAATTAATTCATTAAAAATTAGGAATACAAACAGATGCATATGCACCATGGAATGTTCCTGAAAGAAAGTTAATGGCAGCTAGGCAATATCCTTTCAAAAGCATGAGAGAAAATATTTTCTGTTTAATCTTTCAGGGTGTTACAAAGCTGTATGCAAAAATGCAATCTGACAGTCTTCATACCGTGCTGTACACTACCAGTCAAAGGTCTAGACACATCTGAAAGGGAACCTTTGGCTGGTAGTGTAATTTATCACAATAATGAACGATATGATCTCTAACTAACTATCGCTAACTAACTAATTACACTATAAATGCTACAATAGCTCCAGCAGATCATTTTAAGGCAGATTACTTCTTACACATAATTAACGCTGAGCAAGCAGATAAAAGAACAATTGATTTATTTTATTTCTTAATTCTTGAAACAAGCACATCGATTAACTTAGAGACCACATGAAGGAAACCTAAACAAAAAAATGTCTAAGAGCAAAAGCATGTCAAAAAAACTACCAAAAGGGTGAATATTTACAAGCAAAGTCTGTCCAGGCCTGAAATGGCTTTGTTTCAAAGCAACTAAAACTGAACTCGTAGCATTCTCACCTCAAATTGAGTTAGACTTTGTGCAGTGTTTACATATAGAACGCAATAATGCTATACAAAAAAACGGAACCTCCGACATGCTTCAGTTTTGACCAGAGGAGGATGGATTCCCCTTCTGATCCTTGGCTCATCCCAAGGTTTCTTCCTAAAGTTTAGGAAGTATTTCCTTGCCCCTGTCACCTTTGACTTGCTCATTTGGGGCTCAGACCTGGATTCTGTAAATTCTGTGAAGCTGCATTGTGACAACACCAGTTGTAAAAAGCTCTACACATATAAAATTGACCTGATTCTGATAAGATATAAACATTTCATATCCAGATTATGAAATTCATAAACGAACACCGAAAACCCCAGTAGTCACTGTATTAAAGTTCATATTTCAGATGATTATTTCTGATTAATTATTACACCGTTTAGAATTTCTTTTTAAAGTCAGAAATAGTATGTTCACATTGTTCAGTTAGCTCTTTAAGAAAAATTTGTTTTTGTCTATATTTGTTAGCTTCATGTAGCTATTAATTCCACAAACTTAGCTTAAGTGCTGTAAGCTCTTCTGTCTCTGGGTAAACAGAAGAAGGTTAATAAGTGCAACAATATAGTGCGGACACTAAGACAAATCACAAATGCAGAAACCAGAATCACAACATTTCCACAGGAAAACCGAGCATGTGCTGATCTGTACACAGAGCTAACGGCCTAATCTCCAGAAATCAGAAATCCTCTAATGGCAGAAAAAGGAAAGATATTTGCTAATTGGTTTTCTATTAGCCTTGCAGGCTCTATAATGCAGCATTTGCATTTACCATAAACTCTCAATTTACAGCAAACAGCAAAACACAAAGTAATAACTGTGTATGCATGATTAATCAGAACACAGGGGGACATGCTATATTGTAATAAATATGAATCATTATTTACTGTAGCTTTCTCATAGTTGATACATGAACACAAAAAAGCATTAATTTTCCAACATGTCAAAAATAAAAAATGGGAAAAAGTGATATTTATATTACCTCCATAGCCTTTAATATTTCAGCATTGTATCCAGTTTCCCCCAGCAACACTACTCTGGTCTCCACCCGGCGCAAGATTTCTGAAAAGATTTTTATTTTTAGTATTATTAAAAAATAAAATAAAAAAAACAGGCAAGCTATATCTCCTAGGAAATACAAATCTGTCATGCTAAAGAAAATAATAGGTAGGCTCTTCTGTTAAAATGACAGCAGGGTTTTAAAAAAAACAACAACATTGCATCAGACACAGGAGAAACCTCACTTACCCTCTGCATCTTCAGGGGCTAGACTTAGGAAAGTGTGCCCATTAGACGTCTCTACCATTCTGGAGTCATATACAGATGAGTCCACCAGCAGGCTACGGGCCATACCCAAAGTAACTACACTGCTGTCAGCCATGGCACTGTGGCCCAATTCTGTCCATAAAAAAATAATAGAGTTCAAACCCGGAAGCCAACAAGAAAGAAACTTCTTGTCCCAAACAGTCAAAAGACTAAAAGCAGAGACCCACAAGAAAAAATGACACTTTATAAATTTCTGAGTATATTGTATATGTAAGTAATTGAGTAGGGGTAAATTAAAGGAATGGTGCACTTGTTTAGTGAGTCCACATATAAAGAGAGCCAAAATAAGAAGTTCATAATTACATTAACTAGCTCAAACATAAACTTACACTTATTCTCTAGTAACAATCAATACGCCTTGCACACCTGTCTCCAGTACGAGGCTAGACCCAAAGTTACTGTCCTTTGAGAGGACACTCTCCTAAAATTTACCCACAAAAACGACATTAATAAGGATATTTTAGCGAACAAAATCACCTGTAACGCAATGTCAAATGCCTGGCAGGTAAAGGTGGGGAGCAAATATAGTTAGTGCTAACATGGCTAACGAGCTAACCTGAAACTTTTGCACAAAGCAAAGGTAACGACAATCAAGGCACGAATTACAGTTACACAAAGTTTAAGACAGATTAGATTATTTTACCGACAGCTTACCTAACACTGAAGACGGTCTTGGTGAAGTTTTTAAAAGCAACTTCGGTTCCGCTGGTTGGTTGACCAGCAGGCCGGCTAGTAGCGACAACACACTAACCACTTCACTCCCGTCGTCCACCGCCTCCCTTCCCTACTGCCGAATAACGTATATAAAAATACAAAACAATTTTGTTTGCTATTAAAGACGCAGATATCAAATAACGGGGTCTTATATCAGCGCACACGCTAAAACGTACTATGAAACGCGTCTAAACATTAAATCCATCTTCTGTGTTTTGTAGATCCACCCGGGTCAACTCACTTTCTGAATTCAAAACTCAAGGCGAACCGAGGAATCGTGAGCTGATTGGCTGAGAAGTATGAGGATGGCGGAAGTAGTGCAACGAGGGCCCGGATTGGCTGCTAATTTCAAACAGCAATGCAACAGTGCGGTTGTTGTTGTATCTCAAACGAGCGACTGCTGAAAATCTTTTTTTAAATGTATTTCTGTTTATGAGCTGAATTGAATTAATTCTGACGGCAAATTAGTATCAGAAAAAAGAGAGAATAAAAAACTGCATTATGTTCAATACAGCATTTAAATTAGAAGTACACTTTTTAGAGTCAATTGGTAAGAATTATATAAAATGTCAAGTAATCAAGGTTTATAGATTATGCAGTGCTCTTATACATTTTAGTAGCTATCTTATATTTTGTGTCAAAGGACAGAGAAACTTTGACCCCATATTAAACTGGTAACGGAGGGCAGTGGGGAGCAATATTGCCCAAGTCGTTTTAATGAATTTTCTGCTGTGAATAACTGAACTTTTTCTCTCATCACTTTTGTGATGGAGTGGATGGCCTCTGTCAAGGATGGGGAAATCAACAAATTATCAATGTTGAATAATGGTTTTTTTTTTTTTTTTTTTTTAATAATCAACCAACATGACAGATGTTAATTTAATGACTTTAAAATATGTTAGGTCAATGAAGAAAAGCTTAACTTCATTCTTTTATATTAAATCTGTGTAGACAGTTGATTTACTATACAGATATATAGATTAAGCAAAGGTTTGGGCATTTATGATTGATTAATAATAAAATAACAATAAATTGAATTTATATAGAACCTTTCTCGAACCCAAGATCAATTTACACAGCAAAATATCAATCAAAACCAAAAATAAATGTAAACGGTTTAGACACAAAAGCAGTGACAAACAAACAGCAGAATTAGGAAATGAAGAATGAGCAATGGAATAGAGCCTGAATAGATGTGTTTTCAGCTGAGTTTTGAAGAGAGACAGGGAGAAGCAGGTTTTGAGGGAGGGAATTCCAGAGATTATGGGCAGCAACAATAAATGATGACCCATGATGGAGATCCTGAATTTAGGAACAGTGAGTAATCCTGTACCAGAGGAGCACAGTGAATGGCAAGGAGTGTATGAATGGAGTATTTCAGTGAGGTATGAAGGAGCAAATCCATAAAGGGCTTTAAATGTAAGAAGAAGCAGCTTGTACTGAATACGATATGATATGAGCAGCCAGTGAAGTTTATGGAGAATGGTGGTGATATGTTCTAAATTTTTGGTGAATGTAAGAACACGAGCTGCAGAGTTCTGCACGTACTGGAGCCTGGCTAATGTTCTAGATGGGAGACCAAAAAGTAGAGCATTGCAATAATCAAGACGGGAAGTTATAAAAGCATGAGTATTTCTGCATCCTTCAGGGAAAGTGATGAACGAAGAGGAGAGATGTTTCTGAGGTGAAAAACACATGTTTCACAACTATGTTTATGTCAGAATCAAATGATAAAGCAGAATCAAATATAACACCTAAATTCCAGACAGTGTGTGAGGTTGTAATAAGAGCATTGTCAATAGATAGACTGAAATTCTGAAGTTTAGTAATGAGACATTTGGAGCCAAGTTCTGTTTTGTCTTTATTGAGCTTTAGAAAGTTTGAGGTGAGCCAGAGTTTTATGTCATGAATACAAGCTGCAAGGGAACGGGGTAAAGCAGCTGAAGTTGAGGTGGTGAAGTAGATTTGGGTATCATCGGCATAGCAAGACCTGATTTTTTTATACAGCTGTTCAAGGCGCCTCCATACAGCTTTCATGGACCTCAGTTCAGGGGTGAACCCTGGAGAGGAGTGAGATGAAGGTAGGGCCCTGATTTTGACAGGAGCAAACTTATCTAAAACAGCAGAAACGGAGTGGTTGTATGAAGACTGAATGTCATGAGGACAGGAGAGGTTTAAGAAATTTGAAAGAAGAGATGTGAGTAAATCAGAAGAGAAACCTTGATGGTCAACAGATTTCAAATTCTTATATGAAATCGTAGATTGTTAATTCAAAAGTGAATTCGATACAACTGTGGTGCAAAATACCAATAGAAGAACAGTTTACAGAATTACATGTTTACTTTCTAAAATAATAAGTAAAATACAAACTTATATATGACACATTTGTATGGATTGTAATACACAAAAGTTATTTGTTGAATGTTTATGGGAAAATCGAGAATCCACTATTTAGATTAGATTATGTGAAACCTTCATGATGAACTGACCAAAACACAATTAGATGTAAAGAATATTTTGGCTTCTTCTGTAAAGTAATTATAATAATTAGATGATAACTGCAATTAGAAGATAATAATTATATTAGAATTTTGAAGTAAATACAATTAAGTCAAATTGCTAATTACATTGACAAAATAATGGACTGTGAGAGAGTTTTTATTTTTAATACTGACAATACAAAAGCTTGAAAGACCCTTATTAGCAGGGTTTTCCTTTCATACAAAAAGACATGAGACATAGGTGAAAGTGCAGCAAACAATCCTATCACAATATGGGCTTTTTGTGAAGTGAAAGTGACTATTGTCATTGTGAACACACCATCACACACAGAGCAACACAACAAAATGTGAACTCTGCATTTAACTAATTGCACTTGTGCACATGAAGCAGCAGGCAGCTATCAACAGCGCCCAAGGAGCAGTGAAGTGTCTGGTACCTTGCTCAAGGGTTACCTCAGTGGTGACTTGAACCTGCGACATTCCAGTTGTCCTAACCACTAGGCCACCCCTGCCCCTGTGGAGGCTCATTTTCAGATGTTCATACAAGGATGTACCATCAGGCTAAGGCCCAAAATAAGGAAAAAGGCTTGGAGAAACTTAAAACTATGGAAGAGAACTAAGTGAAGAGGGGAAGGTAGTGCATTCATAGAATAAATATTTATTAAGCCTCTGGTGAGATTTCACTGCTCTGTGCCTCATAAATATTGACATGACAGGTCTTGGAAAATGAAGCCGTTGTCTGTTTCCCTTTTACCCAGTCATTATCCAAAGACAGGCTCAACAATAGATGCCTCGAAAGTCTTTGTTCTGCTCCAGCTCGCTAGTGTGGTGGCTCAAGAGGCATGAGGTTCATTAAGAATTCCTCCCAGGCAGCGGCTGAGGGCTGCTTCTGGGACTGACTTTAGAGAGGCCTGGAGAAAGCTGTGCCCAGCCTGAAGGACACATGGACAATTTCTGTAGAGATTTCCCTCCTTTTCCCCCCTTTTCTTCTTATATATATATGGCTCTGAATGTGTGGCACATCCAGCCTTTTGTGGTGGCAGAGTTTTTTCCCAGTTTCTCTTCTTTCCTCTTAGGCCTTCTGGAGCTTGAAAGCCTCCCTCTGTAGAACAAAGCCCAGTGAAGCCTGCTCTGTCCCTCTTCCTTTCTGTCATTCTCTGAGAAGCACACCTCTCAGTGTCCCCACAGGCTGACTGTCTGACATGGACTAAACGGTTGTGTGGCAAAAGAGTGTGAACAACTCACACACATAAATCTCTTCTGAGATTTCAGAAGGGCAAACAAAATTCATTTGGGGAATAGAGTGGTGTAATGCAATATTGTGTGTCACAAATACACACCATATTTGCCAGGTCTTTAATTCACCTGTGTTAATGCCTTACTGTTAGACTATCTTTTATAATCTCCTCATAATGACCAAAAGTACATTTATGCATGAATGATACATTATATATGAATGATTAAAAAATATATATATTTAACTTTTTTGTTGTTGTTTTTTCAGTTAAATTTGGTCAATATTGAGCGACACTTTGCAAGGCAAATGATAACTAATGTCCAACGATGGGACTACCTGTATAGCAGTGGGTCCTCAGGACTAGGTTTGTTGTAAACTACAGCTTTAGATAATGCGGCTACAGTTTGTTGTCCAGCAATTTGGAATATGCACATTGTTGCTGTATTCTGCTCCATAATTATTGGCATATTTGGTAAAAATAGGTTTAAAGGTAAGGTAGTGAAAATTTTATGGTTTATCTATATAAAACTACGAGAGAAATAAATAAAAGTGGTGCTTGAAAGGTTGTGAACCACTTAAACATTTCATAGAATTTTTTTATAAACATGAACAAAAACATCTAATTTTTTAAACAAGTCATGAACATAGATGAGGAAAATCTAGTTAAACAAAAAAACAAATATTATTATATCTGGTCATCTTTTTTATTGAATCAAGAAGATTCAATAATGTATCTGCAAGTGGCAAAAGTAATCAAACATGTGCAGCAAAAACATATTTGCATGTTGCAAAAGTAAGTAGATTTTTAAAATTATCATGTAATTTGAAGGTGAAATCAGGTATTCTCAGTCATTGGGATGATAATCAGGATAGTCTGTTTTATTTAAAAACACAATCATGGCTTGAACAAAGGAGGTGCAAGAGAACCTCAGAAAAAGAATAGCTGATGCCCATAGAGATGAAAAGGGATCAAAGACCATCTCTAAAGTATTTAGACTCCACCGATCAACAGTCAGATACAGTCATGTACAACTGGAGGAAATTCAGTATGGTTGTAAATGTTGTTGTAAAAAGGCCTAAAATAAGCAGTTCATAAGGAAACCACAAACATCCAAGAGTTGGAACTGTTCTGTATGGATACATAAGTTTCAATTCCTCAGAGTTGATGTGCAGGACTGACTAGCAGTTGCAGCATTAATTTAATTTAACTAAATGTCTGGGGTAACTGCTTGTCAGTCCTGCACATCAACTCTGAGGAATTTGAGCTTACTAAATGTTAATATTAAATTTTCTCACTTTTTCACTTACTCTAAATTTTATTGAGTCATTTTTGTCTGTAAGAAAGTACAAGTACAGGTAAGTGTTTACAAAAAATAAATCCTTCAAAAATAAAAGGTTTAGGTCACCAAACATTATTATGTATTATGTGGATTCCATAGCAACAGGATTTCCCTCAAGCATTAAGAACCTGGTGAACTTCCTGTAGCAATGGAAGTCAATAAAGAATTGAAGGTTAATGGAAACAATTCCCACAGTTGCCCCAAATTCTGCTAATTTCCTACAAACCCTTCTGTTTGAACACATTGTTCCTACACCCTCAGATGCATTATTAACACAGAACTGTAGCAAGAAATAGTACTGTGGTGTAGAAATGACCCCCC
>JBBIGC010000039.1:17205757-17216735 GCA_037576955.1 Lepidarchus adonis
TTTATCTTTCAATCCCGGCGTTTAATGGAAACGGGCGACTAAAAGAGACAGGCTATTATTAGAAGATATACGGTAATAGAGGACATAAGCAGACACACAAGGGCCTTCCTGCCAGGAACAAGACACACCTCCTTATATCATAACTGCATGAATCAAGTTCTATTTGCATATTTTTTTTGGTCAGTGATCAAGAAATCATCCTTTGTCATACCAGACTGCTAATGGCTAATAATAATCTCAACTTTACTCCTTGCTTACATAATAACCAGGACCTAAAAGGTCTTACCTCAGATCACATGATGCATTTAAAAGTTTTAGCACCACTTAATGCATTAACATGACCACCAGAGATGCTTAGGCCCATGCAAATCCATGACGATGAGAAGCTATCTGTGTGTTTGCATGGTTTAAGTCATTATATGAAGGGAGAAAGATACTGTTGCTGGTTAAGCTGCAATAGTTTCCATACTGCAAATCTCACACACCCGAGGTGAGATTAACATGTTGGTGGCCAGATTTCATGCAACATCTTTCAAGTTTAAGGCTAAATTTAAAGTCACGTCTGTGTAGTATAAGGCACACATTGTGGACAGAAAGTATACTTATGTGGTGTAGTGATGACAATCATGTCAAAACATCATATAGACAAACCCTGTTAGCTTGTCCCCTGTTATCTTGCCAAACTCGCTTCTTGCCATGAAAGGCTGAAGAACAGATTTCCTTACATGTTATTTGACTTGTATGCATTTCTCCCTCTATAGCTCACCAAACTTCTGTCTTTGTTAGCGTTGTAGCTTAGATTGCGGTCTGTCGTGCTAATTCTAGGTCCGTATAGGTTGGCTGCTGCTGTTGCTGCTGCTGCTGCTGTTGCTGTTGGTGGGTAGGCAACACTAATGTATGATGGACCCATCACTGATGCAGCCTCAGTCTGCTTGGTGTCTGGATCATCAGTCAACACAGGAAAACAGCTGTTTCTCATAATTAATTCATGCCTGATTAACTCATGATGCTGCAGGGCTTTATTGCCTCAACAGCCAAGTAGCATGCATATACTGTAGCTAATACAAGTGTCTCTTGTGGTGATCCCGTTTTACCATAAAGCATTTACTAGGTGTTCAATAGCAGTCTACTACCGTATATGACAGACACATGCGGCAAAAACAAGGGAGCCAGCACCATAACCACAACCTTCCATAATTTTGATAGCTTTACACACTGCCTCATACCAAATTTTGGGCCCAGACCAATGGGGCAATCTAAAGGGGTTTGACTGTATATTTTATGTTTATACATTAAAATACTTTAGATAAGTTTATTTGTAAAGATGCACCAAAAATGCAGCCACCGAAAGTTCATTTTTGATTTTCCGCCGAAAGACTTTAAAACATGACCGAAACAGCATGCTCTGACATGCACACAGCAAGACCAGCATGTGTCGGAATGTCTGCTGTGGTAATGTATTTCAAAATATCAAATATCAATATCCAAAGACCCAGGAATAGCAGTTTGCATGTAATGATTTAATTGGTGAAATTAGTGAAAAGGTCGGTTCATCTGCAAAGACTTTCTCAACGTCTGGATTAAATTATGATATGACATTTTAAAAATCCTGATCACCATGCTGATCATCCTGATCGCCTACTTCTGTGGTGTAATATTATATATATTATATCTTACAGCAGTTTTAAAACTATTTGTTGTAGTAGTTCTACAAAGAATGTTAAATATGTACTTGATTTTATTGGACTTTGTGCTTTATGAGAGAAGATATTTAATTTTGCAACCTTTCAGCAGTCAGTTATAGGCCTATTGGCTATTCAGAAGTGGAAGCAAGTAAAACATTTGATTTAGAAATGTATTTTAATTTATATTGTGCAAGAATAGATCCTATACAAAACTATGTGTACTTAGCACTGAATCAAGTCAAGTTGTTAATTGTTGCAATGGTGACATATTTTCATATTTTTGTAATTTATTTATTCTTTGACACATTCATCTTAATTTATGCAAATGCAATGCCTTGATTTAGTGAGTCCCACACAGTCCCAGCCATAACAGCAATGGTACAAAAAACTGGCATTATTTTCGGCCAAATGTTTCCTCATTATGTGGCCTAGTGGTTAGGACTTTGCCCCTGAGATCCGAAGGCTGCAGGTTCAAGTCCCAGCCCGGGCATCACTGAGGTACCATTGAGCAAGGTACCGTCCCCACTTCACTGCTCCACGTGCGCACGTGTGATGGGTTAAATGCAGAGGACAAATTTCGTTGTGGTGCACTGTGTGCAATGTTGTGTTCACAATGACAGAAAAATCACTTTCACGCATACGATTCATCAGTTTTTTCATAAGCATTATTATTTTTTTTTCTTTGATCTAATGCATCAAGATTTACAGTAAATACAGAAATATATTTCTATATTAGTAAGTGAACTATCTGTAAATACCAATTCCTTCAACAGCATTACAGTACAGCTCATATTTCTGAAGAAGGAAAAGTGTCAAAAATGTGTGTATTGCCCCAGAGTGACAAGCCAGTTAATGTCACTTTGGCCCTAGAGCTAGTTATGGGTCATCTGAGTCATCACAAACATGGCCTGGAGGCAGAAATCAGAAACTGAGCTGTAATAACATTAAATGCAGTTAAAGAAGCAAAACTAGCTAAAGTAATAAGTAATTTAGCTGAAGTTTTACAATGATTTAAGAAACAGTTGTTATTTAATTCAAACAAAATAAAACTTCAGCTGAAGTCATTCTAGTTTGCTGGCCTAAGTGAACCTATTATACTGTGATGTGAGAAACAGTAAATAAAAATAATGTGTACTCATTATACTTTTTTTTAAATAGCTTACAAAATATAGCAAAATTTTATTGGTTCAATCTGAACAGATAATGGAAAAATACATCTTATAATAAATTGCATATCTTGAAATATTATATTCCTTAGTATTGTGATGCATTTTGCTTTATTTTGCCTCTTTGTTTTAAGCACAGATTTACATGCAATAAATCTAGGGGTTTCTAGAAATTTTAAGCCGTATGGAAGAATATATAATCAATATAGTATACCATCTTTTTCAGACCGTATTCAAAGAAGGCCTACAGTATGTCAGCACTAAAACCTTGGAATCGTCTTACCCTCTCCCCATCTGGTGTCCCTATGTACATTTTCAGCATACAAAAGCAAGATACAAGTATTTTAGAATTATTTTCTATAATAAAATAAGAATAATTATTGTATAGTCAATATAATTATTTGAAGAAAACTGAAATGATCGACTAAAGACTATTAACTTGATTTGGACTTGTTCCCCACTACTCAAAAGTCAACTTGGGCTTTCACTAAAACTTCAGATTAAATTTGAAGCTCTGCATTAAAAACAATAATAAATAAAATTATTATTAACACTAAAGATATTGATTAGGCAGAAATAACAATTTTTACCTCAGTATTACAGGCTTAATTGCAATACATAGTAAACATTTTATAAGGGCCAGCTTATCAGTAAGCGAACTGGTGTGTGAGGCTTATGACAGCTTGTATAGGTGAGTGGTGGGTGTGTGGAGGGATTAAGGGCCTGGCAGGACACATACACACATCACAGTTCACCACAGGCCGGAGCTTTCTTTAGATTCACACACTCCCATCTGTCTCCACTGCAGCTGGGCCACATTCCAGGTCGTGGCAGGAACCTCACCTACTGTCACTGACGCTGACCTTGGTCAACTCCAAGCTACTGCAACACAGCACTTCTGTTTCAGTCAGCTACTGCACAGAGAACTAGTGCTAAGCATTAGCTGTGCTCAGTATACAGGCCAGAAAGTGGGAAAAGTGCTTAAATATGTGTAAACTACGGTGATGAATTTAACAGCGCACTGCACTATGTCAGTTAACTGTGTCAAATTACAATTACACAAACAGGAGCGTGTAGCTGGACTCCTTCTTCAATTTTGGTACAACAACACAGTTACAAAACACTGTGGGCACAAGCTGCTTGCTTCCCACTCAAAAACTACAGAACAATGGCACAAAGACACTTTGTCCCAGAGGCATTTATTCTGGACGGGCTACAGATAAAAAGCAGATCTTTGAGATCTCCTGAGAAACCCAGACCCTTGTTTTACAACTGTACTAATATGAAAGCACATCTGCTTATAAGATCATGACAGAAAAGATCTGCTCAGAACATCAACAACAAGTCAGCAAGGCAATTGTGCCTCTTACCTATGACCGGTCTAGGGCGTTTGAGCATGATGAGTGGAGATCTCAAACCTGGCACCAGACTATCAAATCCTGTTGGCTGAAAGGTTGGCAGTGAGCTTTTTACATCTTCATCTCTGTCTTTCTCCCCCTCTCTTAACTCAGGGTTTCTGTGAGAGCCGGCAGTTATGCCGGAGCCCTGGCAGCAGACGCATATTTGAGGAAAGTGTCAAAGCAGCTTTGGTCACTTTTTCCAGCTCTGTGGGGTTTTTCCTCCAGCAGCAGTCTGCCCGCACAAGGCAGAGCCTCTTTGGGGGCTGACACAGCTGACCTATCAGCAGTCTTGCAGAGGAAAAGCAAGCAGTGAACCAGCCCCTGTCTCGCACTTAGAGTTGGAGGTGGGGCGGTCCAAAACAACTGCAAAACTTAAGCGCATGAAGAAAAGTAGAGAAAGGACATGTGCTTCTTCCTAAGGAGACAGGAAGAAAGTCAAAGTACCAGTTCTCCTGTCGCTCCCACATGGGCACTGTCTCTGCTCCAGCAGCTGTCTGGGACAACAACACTGTTTATGACCCTGGAGGAAGTATTTCCCCAAACACTGTTGCTTTGGGCTGAGGCATTGTGAGCTACTTTCCTTCCCGTGTACACTGGCTTACAAAACAGTGGGATCAGTTCAATCGCTTGTCACGTCAGGCAATTTGACTAAACTGACAAAGCCACACAATGGACAAAAACAGTTCCAGCACAACAACGGATATACTTATTTCATCACGGAATGTAATACAGTTAACAAGCATTTATAATATTTTCTCCCTGTCCAGGTTGGTTGCATTTGTCATATTCGGTTCATATATGTCCTAGAAACCATTCTTTCCTTCCCACTCACACACAATCAAAGTTGACAATTAGTGAGAACAAGAGAGAGACAAGTGTGAGACAAGTGTGATCTGCTCCATCTGGGGTGGTTTGATAATTAGCTGGCTATATTAATCACTAGGCCTGTGGGCAGTAGTCCAACAGAGGAAGCAGATCCCTCCATACTGTCCAGTCTGTTTCTTACTCTAGTCCAATCTCAAATGCTTACCAAGTATAATTAAAACCTTATGTTACTCCTAAATAAAGAGAATCAGATGCAGCTTGTACAACCACATTGTTATTATTGTATATATTTAAATACTTTAAATACTTGACATAAAATAGCACGAATGGGGTTCAGGTATATGCATGAAAATGGACAGTTTATAATATTACAGCATAGTTCTGTCATTGTAATGTAAGCAGAACATGTAAATGTTTGATTGGAACCAAAGCTACTGTACAAACATTAGAAACATGCAAACAAAATAATTCAGAACTCCCTCAAAAAACAAACAAATGCCTAAATTATAATATAAAATAATATATAAAATATAATAATAAAAACATTTTCAAACAATCAGACTACCATCTCTTGATCACTTGATCACTTGTTACTGGGTTATGCCAGGCTATCAGTCTGATGTCACCACACAACAAAACAAACAAAGCTAATGACGACAACATACAGAAACATTTTGTGCTGGTAAAATTGTATTGAGGGAGAAAATGGCAACATTAATTTAGCTGTTTGGAGGGGGGTTGATTTAAAGAGTTTTATCCAATAATTGCACCATTTTCAAGTTGTTTCAAGCTGACCTTAAAATTATTCAAATAACTTGAATACAATATTTGCTTTAAAAGTTCATTAATACTAACGGATACAGGGAAGGGATAGATGAGAGTTCATTTCATTCATGGGACACCACACTGACAAAGGACACCTTTGGTGAGAGGTTCACGCTCGGGGGAGAATAAGGTCACTAAAAATAGCTCATGGGCAGGAGTAAATAGCTAATGAGCAGCGCTGCAGGAAGAGATTCAAACAAAGCGCTCCCTCAGCATCCGCTTAAGAGCACCCACCATCAACATGTGACTCACAGGATTGAAAAAACAAAGCACATGGCTGGGCAGGCCTGATTGTCTCATGATGACTCCCATCCGTGCCCTGGGTGGGAAGACGCTTCCTTTCTTCCCCCTTGAACTTCACTTTCTGCAACAAGCATTACTCACCACTCCTCTAGCAATCAGAAAACTTGCATTATGCTCTTGCATTAGTCCAGATATGTCAAATATTAGAAAGAGGGGTATTGATTTCACACTACAGCGAGGAAGATCAGCTCTCAGCCGGACACCAGATGCTGCTGTGTAATATATAGGAAACAGACACTACCTGGAACATGATCACAGACCACAAGGGAGTTTGAAGCGCTTCAGTCATCTAAATAACACACAAACTCCATAGCTGCATTGCTTTTTAGTGTTTCCAGAAAGTGCTACATATGTTTCAGCAAATCAGTTTCTGATTTGACTACATTGCTGGGCACCAAAATGATAAAAAAATATATAAATAGCATAATATTCTAACGTTTCAGATGTTAACATTTTAGGCAACTTAGTTCAGGGAACTAATGACATATAAAAAGAAGTCACACTGTTCTGCCTGTACTTTGATATTGATTTCTAAATTGAGCTAGTGTGTCTCAGATAAAAAGTTGAAGTGTACAGAGGACAATTCACTTAGCCCCACGGTCGCACAATTGCTGCAAATAAAGTTGTATGAAAAATTAAAGCCTCATGATACTAATCGTATTTTGTAATAGTCAGAAACCTAGGATGTAACAGAGTAAAGGCTTTATCAAAAGCACTGCTGTCCACAAACATAAAAGCAACATTTCATGCTTCAAGGAGAACACAGTCATAAGCAAGAAGTAGGCCAAGCATCTCTTCAACCTCCCTCCCCCAGGAGCAATAGCATTCATTGGGGGAGGAGCACCAAATCTTGACAACACACACTCATATATACAACTTCAAGACAAATAGAACAAAAGAAGTGGTCCAAAATTAATAAAACAATATGTTTTTACATTCGTTTTTCCACTGTAGAAAATGACTGTGGACTGTGTGACATGAAACACAGAAAACATGTAAAATTAATCTTTCTGCTAATTTACGATGCTACGAAGGGCAACATTTTATCTTCACTCTGAAAAATAAACTTTATTATGTTCCAAACTCCTTCCTATCATTAAACATTGTTATACAAGATACTGGGATCATCTGGAACAAGCGAAAATCCCAAAGAGTGGGTGAGACCTTCATATGAGGACACCATATTGTACATTATATATTATTTTATCAATTTCCAGCTAATGTTTTGAAATCTATTAGCATCAGTAGCACCAGTAGTATATGGACTATGGTGTTAAAAAGAAGCTCATCTTATAGGAGGGGCATATGTAAATATAGACTAAAAATGCTTTAAATTTGAAAGGATTTACAATGACCAAAGTTAGCAATTTGGTCTGATAGACTATTATGATGCTTCACAGTGATATGTAAAGGTCAGCATTATAATCACCATGTTACGCTTTTACAATAACAGAGGAACAATATTACTGTGAAGCTTATATAGTAGCAAACTAAAAGCAACAACATTTTACAAATGCTACATATCTTATGAATCATAGCTCATGTTATTTTGCATATAATTATTTGAACATTTTCATGAAATCTGCCATGTTGTTCTGCTTGCAAAGAGCTCAACTACAGCTCCAAACTGATCTAAAGCACACGTCAAGATCAGCAAGAGAACTGCATATATACATTTTATAATCTATAGTCATTTATGTGTGCTTAAGAGATCAGAATGAAAACCTTCATGTTTTTTTCTTTATATTACACAGGTAGATGTAGAAACTAAGCAATCTCTCCTATAGGTCATGCCTCCAGAGTCACTGAAGGTACTGAAGTGTTAGGGTGTCAGGTTAACACCAGCATAATTAGGATGTGACAGTGAAATCAACTAATCATGTTTTTGATTTCCAATATATGGGACCAATTTCTAGAAGGAAAAATGGAACTGTGGGCCTTCTGGATAAACCACTGACCGTGCATATGAATGGTAGCCTAACTAGTGGGTTTCCTTCAGATTGTTAAAACCAGCAGCTCTGTACAAGATTTTGTTATGTAAGAATTCCTCTGGAAATGCTACATGTAGCTGTTATAAGCTTCAGATAAAACAGAACTTATTTTCCAAGTTTAAGATGTGTTTAATCTAGAATGGCCATAGTACCAGTAACTCAAAATCTAAAAATTCATAATTTAAACTCTGTTTTTTTACATTCTACTGCCTGTTAAATGATATTTTTAATTTAACTTAGCTACAGGTAACAAGAAAAGATCTAAATGCACTAAATCACAAAGCTTGGACTTGAAGCAGAGAAATTGACACACACATAGAGAAACAAAGATATATCATATATATCATCCAGCTAAAATAATACTGAACAGAAATAAAATCAAAGAAATGAAGTATTTTTGTGAAGAGAGCCGTTTCAAAAATCCACTACATGTCTTTGTTTACAGCGCTGTTCAGACACAGCACATATGGAAGTGTGTCTGACCCATTTCAGCAGGTGGGTTTGATTATGCTGTGCTGTTTTTGAGGGGGTCTCAAAGGACTGCGGTTGTCTTTGGTGTCTCTGGCATTTAAACTGACCACATGTGTAATGCAGACATCACTCAGGGGAGGGGCAACACTAAAACAGTAAGATATGAAAAACATGTCACAAAAGCATATTCCAACATTACAGTATTATGAGGTAAGCAGCAGCACGCCTGGTCTTCAAAACACCAGAGTTCTCATACTTTACTCTGCTGCTGTGAATCCTACACCAGCTACATGTGGCTGCTTGTATCAGTTTTAACACACTAACACTAACCTACAAAGCCAAAAATCTATCTGCAATAATCAAACCACAGGTCCCACAACGGGTCACACCTCGCCCTACTAGAGCATCATGCTCAGCCCTTGGCCAAATAATAAGTGTCCCACATTAACTAGCTTCCATACAACTAACAATATTTTTAAAAACTGTAAGACGAGATTCTGCTCTGCTATGATCTAGAAAAATCTCACCAACACCACACATGCAGAGGCCTGGAAAAAGGAAAACAATTCAGTCCTCTGATGACAGTTATTACAGACTGCAATACATGGCCCTGTAGTATCACTGCTTCTACAAGGGTCATTTTCAGGAAGACAGGCCAAAAATAGCCAGCACCTGTGTGGTCAAGGCAATGCAAGATTAAAGTAACCACCGGCAAACTTCATAAGATTACTACAGCACAAGTTAATTAGGCTCTTACTTCAGCATGAATGAACTATTTCATGATTGTTGCCCTTCCCATGATACATCTCTGTTAACCACCTCTGTCTCCTTCTCACTTGACACATGCTGCTATGTGAGACACCAGTAGACCAACACGCAAGCTAAAGACCTTATAGCACATCATAGGAGTAAATAAAGCAATGGGATTGTTATTACAGCAACATATAACATTCACAAGTTCCAATGTAAATTCCCAAAATCTCAGTAATACAAAACCAATGTGGTTGCAGAGAGCTATCCCATTAATATCTACTGCTAACCAGAATATTTAAATACTGAATAATAAATTGATATACCTTAAGAAAAAATACTATAGCACTTGAGTCCAAATGTTTGAATATGTGTATCATGAAGATACCAAGTAACACGTACACACACCACATTGCTCACACCTACCACATCCTATTCCTCTGTACTGCAATACCTGAGAGGCAGAGCAGCAGAAAGTCTTGTACTGACACTACGGTTTCCAGATTAAAAAAGAAAACATTCTTTGCAGAGATATGAGCCCCGGAGTGAGGAAGAAGAGGCATACTTCTTCTCATGGTCTCCTGGCATACTTCCAGAAAGCAACGATAGGACTCCATCTCCTCGGCTGTGATATGCACCATGGAGTGGGATGTGTCCCGCGTCCTTCTACCACACGCGCAACACCTGGATGGGATGGTCCGATAACCGTCCATTCTGCAGCAGAAATGTATCTGTGTGTGTGTGTGTGTGTGTGTGTGTGTGTGTGTGTGTGAGATATAGTTCACTGCTCAGACAGCCTGCGTAAGCAGAGTTATTCAAGGTCACTTCAGAGCAGGGGGGATCAAAGCTGATAGATGGAAAGTGTCACTCGTACAGACTTAAGCTATTAATTCCTGCTGGGTTGTTCCTGCATGGACTTCATTTGCTGCTCTCCTGGGTGTCCACACTTTCTCCCTCTCTCTGTCCTCCAGTCTCCTCAATGCTGCACTGATTACACATTTCTGTATAGTGCCTGAGTTTGCTTTGCAAGGAGTGTGTATGTAGGTGTGTGTGTGTGTGTGTGTGTGTGTGTGTGTGTGTGTGTGTGTGTACGCGCCCTCAGTTCTACACAAAGCCATGCTGACAACCCTACTAGGACATACACACCACAGTACACATCACATTATACACCACAAGATAAAGTAGAATAGAAACATAAAGTCCAAAAAGAAACATATATATATATAATTTACTTATTTATATATTGCCTTAGAGACTACACCATGTTCATTAAAACTAGGAAAGTTTGCCTCACTCTCTAATAAGCCTGGCTTCTCACCCACTGTGCTCACAGAGGAATTACTGGCATCTTTTTCAGGTCACATTGCTCTATGTCTTAAGCATTATTAAGCACACAGAGCTCCTTATTCATAGCAGAAAACCACCCAGCACAAAGCTGCCATATCCGTAATGCAGCTTAAAGCAGTCTGGCTGTCTCTGTGCACATGCCACTCTCTTCAATCACTGCACACATACAGCACAAGAGCAAGGCTCTCTCTCTCTGTATCTCTCTCTCTCTCTCT
>JBBIGC010000039.1:17216835-17241350 GCA_037576955.1 Lepidarchus adonis
ATCATCTGGATCAGGTGTGCTTGATTAGAGTTGGAGCTAAAGTCTCCAGGGTGGTAGCTCTCCAGGACCAGGATTGAGCACCCCTGACCTACACCTACCTTGTATCTTTATTTGTCATTTTGTCGGCTCCATTTAACATATAGGTAAACTAGTTTACAGTTGTAGACTCTACTCCAGCAGTTCAGCATCATTTAATCCCCTTTTGTCCTTTCATCATTGTTAAGGACCAGCAGTAACTGTAAAACTATAAAGTGCACCTGTATAGTATCTGTAGCTGATCAGTTGGACAATGAGTGTAGGTGGGTAGGTGACAATATAGGCGGACCTAATGAAGTGTCTTGTCCGTGTATGTTCACTCATTTTCCCCCAGTCTTAGATTTACCTGTGTAAGCACTGCAATGCTTATATCCTGGCCACTGGCCTCATAGATCAAATTATTCAGCTCTTCAGGTGGAAGAGGTCTGAAAAAAGAAAAAGAAAATGATAAAAATTAGGCTTATTCTTTAATTATCTCACAGGAAAGGGAGGCTATCCAACTGTCACTGGCTTTTATTTTAACACGAAACATCAAGCAGTTTCTTATAGTACTGTCACTACATGTTAGCTTCTTTTAAGTTTGTTATTTCCTTTTTTCTCAAGCTGGTTCCCTATCAGCAGAGAAGAGCACACTCACGCTGTAATGACTTTTTCTCTAGGCTCTGGAGGAAGACCCACTGTCAGCTGCTTGTGATGGGAGATCAGATCAGTGCAAGCCTGAAAATGACAAATAACCAGAATTTTCAAAGACCTTTTTAGAAATGAATGGGATTGTTTCAAATACAAAGAACGATTAATAGTTTTAAACATATTCTGTTTGCTACGTCTGCAGCATATGTTCAGTTACTACAGACAACCTCCTGGCAGGACATATCCAAATAAAAATAACTCAAGAGAAAGAATCCAATGGGCAAGCGCTGAAAAACAGGGTAAATATCAAAATTACTGTCTGGTTATCACCTGTACAAGAAATATGGGGCAGATGACGTTTAGGTTGAAAAACCCCGGTGTATTCCTTTAGCTTGATAAAGTCATTTCTCACCTCAGCCAGGACTTCTACCCTTTTCTTCAGAATGCCAGAAATGTAACGAATGAGCCCCCATTCTTTACTCGCTCCAGCCTTAATGTAGAGCTCCTCCAGCAGAGAGCGCACTGTAGTTCCACACTGGCCAGACATACTGACCACCCAATTTGCACCCCTACAGTGGAAACACACAGTGGAAACAGACAAACATACATCAACACTGAAAAGCATCTTCAACACCAATGATACTAATAATATAGAAAATGTTTCAGTAACTATAAGAACTTCCATAAAGTTGCCTACTTCATAGCATAAAGGATATAAAGGATGTCAGCTTGGTCCTGTAATGTTGGACATTCCTTCAGGTGATTGACCAGAGCAGCAAAGTCTGTGTTGCCATGAGCATCACGAGGTAAGTGCAGGTCAGTACTAGGAGTCTAGCAACACAAGTGCACAAAATTCAAATAAAAGTAATTAAACATGTTTATTTAAACACTAGTCTGCAGGGGGTTTATTATTGACCTTATTGGATTCTGGCTTTAAAATCTGAAGTGATTTTCAGATTTGATGTGATTTGTAACAAGAGCTTGATATATTTGGGGAACCTGTTTACCAACTCAGACCAGAAAAAAACCCTGAAAATCCTGATCTGATGATTTTTTCAGCACAGGTTTGAGGCTGTATATTTGTATATTACACCTGGTTGGAATATGTGTCATTTGGTTTAAACTGTATACTTAGTTTACTGGGATCTGAATGTTGGCATATACATGATGTATTGATCATCATGTGTGAATGAAAATTTGTGTTAATTTCTCAAATTCCTTATTTGAGTATTTGAGTCAAATGTAAAAACACTCACAATTTAATTACATACACTTGCCTTGTGAGTGTGTGGAGTATGGTGTTGAGGGTGTTGAGGGTGTGGGACCTCCAGCAGGTTCAGGGACTTCCTGTGTTTGTTCATGATAGGAGTCACCGGCAAATACATAGACGCCTCTGAAAAGCAAACAAGTTTAGATCACATGACATTCAAACGCTGTTGGACCAACTTTGCTATAAATAAACTGCATATGCTAGCTCAAAAATACTTGAGGCATGTTCAGTCCCAATTCTGCTCAATAACAGCTCTACTTCATAAATAAAGAAGAATCCCAGTGGGAGGACTTCTCATTTAGAGGCTGCAACACTTCATCAAATTACAGAACAATCAAGAGAAGACAAAACAGATTTAAAAAGCAAAACACGACAAAAAGCCCACAGAGAATGTTCAAAGAACTAATAATTATGAATTCTTCTTTGCTTACTTGGCATGTTGAGGCCCTGAACCTCAGCCATGAGAGTCAGGATGTCCCTGGTGGTGTGTTCTGCACTGAAAACATGATGCTGTCCACTCTGGATAGGAGGGAGATGTGATTTTGTGGCTGTACTCTGCAGAAGATGTGTGAAGTACTGATCAAGTGGATCTTTTGAATCTTTTATGTCTAAAAAAAAGAACAAGACAATCACCACAAACCTCCAGAAAGCAATTTGTGTGTTCAGTAATTTAAACAGGCATTCCACCACTGTCCTAACAAAGAGTAAAGAGGACTACCAGAAGGAGAGAAAGCATGTCCTGCATCTTCATTGTCTTCATCGTCTTCATCATCATCCTCATCTAAAACGTTCTCATCAGAGTCAGCATCCATGAAGCTTAGATGGGTATGGAAGGAGGTGGTGAGGAAAGTTGAAAGGTTCGCCATCTGCACTCTGTACAACATGCAGACAATGAAATACTGTGGTATGAGCACATGGTAAGAAAAAGTGTGTTCACTGGAGCACTTCTCTGTATTTTCTGACCTCGCTCCACCAAAATAGCCATCCTGAAGCTTTCGGAGAGTTGACAAGATGCAAGGGTCTATGTTTTCACCTTCGTCCACTAAAACATTGAAAAACAAAAATCTTTTTTCACTGATTTGTTAGAGTTATTTTTGCACGTTACTGTAACAAGTCAAAGGTGTATTTAATCAGATACTGATTTCCTGTTACCAAGCATGCTTTGTGTGATGGGAAAAGTGAGTGTTGGTCTTCCAGTCATCCGCCAACAGGAAGAGAGGTAAGCTAGTTCAGTCCTTAGCATCTCCACAATCATTTGATTATCAAGGGCCAGGTAGAAATGATGCTGATCAATGAACTGAAGAGAAAAAAAGATGTAGCATAGGTTTTACTCTCTATTAACACTGTTTTCATTACCTTTTTATGTTGGGTGATATAGACCTGGGCAATAGAAAATATACAGTGGCTTTAGAAAGTATTGAAAGGCCCTTCATTTTTTTTCCAGTTTTGTTATGTTGTAGTTGTTTCAATTTTTTTTCTTTCTCATTGATATACACTTAATTCCTCATAATGACACCATCAAAATGTAATTTTAGACAGTTTTGTACATTTATTAAAAAGAAAAAATAACATTTTATATGTTTTCAGACCCTTTACTTACCTTCGGTGGACAGCCATTTTCAGGTCTCTCCAGGGATGTTCAATAAGGTTCAAGGGTCTTCACTGTGTGCTTTATGTCATATTGGAAGGTAAGCCAAGTCTGAGGTCCTGAGCACTGTAGAATGGGTTTTCATTGAGGATATTTTGATCCATTCAGCTTTCCCTTAACCCTGACCAGTTATCCGGTCCCTGCATGATCCCCACAGCATGATCATGCCACCACCACGCTTCAAACAGTTCAATCTTGGTTCCATCAGATAAAGAATCTTGTTCTCCACAATCTGAGAGTGCATCAGGTGCTTTTTGCAAACTCCAAGTAGGCTTTAATGTGGAGGAGATGCTTCCATTTTCCATATTACAGATTGGCGAAGGGCTGCAGATATTGTTGTCCTCCTGGAACTTAGCCCTATGACTAGACAGGATCTCTGGAGCTCAGTCAGAGTGACAACTAGGATCTTGGCCACCTCTTGCACCAAGGCCCTTCTCCTTTGACTGCTCAGTTTGGCTGTGCTCTTGGGAACTTTCATTGCAGCAGATTTTTTGCAGCCTTTCCCAGATCTGTGCTTTACATCCATTATGTCTATAAGCTCTGTAGTCAGTTCCTATGACCTCACGGCTTGTATTTTGCACCGATATGCATTGTCAGCTATGAGTCTGGCTATAGAGAGTTATGTGCCTTTCTAAATCATGTCCATTCAATTTAATTTACCACAGGTATAGAAACATCTCAGCAGCAATCAAGAGAAATGAGACTGCTGGAAAAGGTCTGAAGACTTATGTAAATGTAATATTTCAGGTTTTTCTTTCAATAAATGTCAAAAATGACCTAAAATTCTGTTTTGACTATCAATGAGCCTTGGGTGTCAATCTTACTGGTTCAAGGTCTATCCCACAGGGCAGCTATGGGAACCCTGCTCACTGTCTAATACAGTCAAACTTTAATTATGTACAATTGTAACCATATAATGTTTTTCATTCCACTTGTGTGTCACACTTATAAATGTTTCAGATCATCAAACGTATTTAAATATTAGTCAAAGACAACACAAGTAAGCACAAAATACAGAAGGGTTTTATTATTCAAGGAGGAAAAAAATCCAAACCTACATGGCCCTGTGTGACAAAGTGATTGCCCCCCTTGTCAAAACATGACTTAACAGTGGTTCATCTCACCTGAGTTCAATATCTTTAGCCACACCCATACCCGATTACTGCCACACCTGTTCTAAATCAAAAAATCACCAATATAAGACCTGCCTGACAAAGTGAAGTAGACCAAAAGATCCTCAAAAGCAAGACATCATGCAGAGATCCAAAGAAATTCAGGAACAAAAGAGAAAGAAAGTAAATGAGAACTAGTCCAAAAAAAAGCCATTTCTAAAGCTTTGGGACTCCAGCAAACCACAGTGAGAGCCATTATCCACAAATGGTGAAAACATGGAACAGTAGTGAACCTTCCCAGGAATGGCCAGCCGATCAAAATTACCCCTAGAGCACAGTTACGACCCTCTAATGTGGCTGAACTACAACAATTCTGCAAAGATGAGTGTGCCCAAATTCCTCCACAGCTATAAACGGTTGATTGCAGTTGTTGCTGCTAAGGGTCACCCAACCAATTATTAGGTTTAGGGGCAATCACTTTATCACACAAGGCCATGTAGGTTTCGTTCGCCAATAAAAAATCCTTTACTTAACAAATGGTTTTTGTGTTTACTTGTGTTTTCTTTGACGAATGTTAACATTTGCTTGATGATCTGAAACATTTAAGTGTGACAAACATAGGAAATAAAACAAGAAATCAGGAAGGGGGAAAACACTTTTTCACACCAATGTAGTTTACATGTAGTTACAACCATTTACAGTTGAAACCAGAAGTTTACATACACTGGATTAAAAGACATATACCTTTTTTCCCCTCACTGTCCGATACTAAATAAGGCAAAATCTTTACTGTTTTACATCAGTTGGGATTCCCAAAATCATTTATATTTGATAAATGTCAGAATAATGTGAGAGAGAATTTCTTACAGTATGTTTTCATCAAAGTCAGAAGTTTATATACATGTGTCCATTAATCAGAATCGCTAAAAAATTCTCTCATACATTATTCTGACATTTATCAAATAGAAATGATTTTGGGAATTCCAACTGACCTAAAACAGTTCTGATTTAATATCAAACAGTAAGAAAAAAAGTTATGTCTTTTTATACAGTGTATGTAAACTTCAGACTTCAACTGTATCTCTAATCATAGATTTTGTTGGTTAAAAATGTTTATTGTCATTCTAAATTTACATTAAATAAAACAACAATAATTAAATACATTAATAAGAGAAAAAAGTAGATTAAATGGCAAACAAGTTCAGCTTTTTGCATTGGCCTTAAAGAGTTTATTGATATTGATAGCATTAACATTTGCATACCTGAGGTGTAAAAGTGTAGGTACGATTTCTGATCTCATAGAATTTGGAGGTCCCCAGAACACCAATATGACGGTATGGCCGCCCTGTCAAATGTAGCTTCTTACAGTTTCCTGTAGAAATCAGTAAAAAAAAAAACATTGTGATTTTAAAAATCTGTGCTTTGTACATAATTCATGACAAGTACAAATAGTTACAGCATGTCCATTATTGATAGAAGGCAGGTCAATGTGGATGTGTGTGATTGTAAATCTTACCAAGCTTGACATAGATGTGGCTCAGGATTCGTGCCGGCATGACTCGGATAGGCAGGACATCAGACACAGTTTGCACATCAATCCCATAATCCTTCAACAGTCCCTGGATTTCCTTTGACTCTGCCACTACACTCACTAAAGAGAAAACACACATTTGTAGAAACTGCCCATTTGAGTGTGAGCATATGTTTGTGGTGAGGGGTTATCACACGTCGGTCTGCAGTTTCAAAGAACAAACCAAATTTGATATTTTTATTTAATTTTTTAAATGTCAAACTTAATGTAAAATGTCAATGTTCCAAGTCAAATCAACAACATTCTCTCCGACTGAATCTGAATCTACCTGAAACTGTTTACTTACCCTGGACTACAACATCTGGTTTAAACCCCATGGAAAATCTTCTATTAAGAGGGTCTATTTCTCCAGGAGCAAGAAATCCCTAATGAAAGAAATAAATTAACATTCACAACCATTCATTTTTCCCACAAAAGTGTAAAATATTAATATTAATATTTTTTGCTACTTTATAAAAAAACTCAAAAAAAAGTTGAGATGGTTTGTAAAAATTTAATTATTAAAAAAATTATTTTACTTATTTTCAGACAAACTGAAAACTATCTGAGCGACTTGTATAACATGTTGCATAATGTGTTGCCGGCACATGTTGCCAGCGTGGAGTTAGCAGAAGTGGGATCCACGTGCAGGGACAGGTGATTAACACAAAATCCCATCCGCACTCAGCCCAGATTCAAACTCGCGACCCTCAGCATGAGAGACTGAGATGCTACTGTTCAGCCAGGCTGAATATGGGTGGGTATGAAAACCCTAAGATGTAAACCAAAAATGAGTGGAAAATGAAAAACACAGCAAGTTAGCAGTGATTAACTGCTAACCTGCCTGAGTGAGGTGTCTTTCATTCCCAGCACAATGTTAGGCAGGGGTTAGGCAGGGGTTAGGCAGGGGTTAACCGTCTTAGGGCAGTGTTCTGGGCACCGGTAATGTGAGAAGGCTCTTGGTTAAATGGAACAAACCTGCAAACTAAAAGGTAACTCCCCAACCCATGAAGGCCTCCGCCAAATAAATGCTCAAGACAATGAATAAATCGCAGATTCTTGCATTTACTGTATTTTCCAGAATATACTTTGCAAATTTCCATTTTTGTAATTATATAACCTGCACAGGATTATTACAGTATTTCTAATTTTTGTGAAAGTTTAGGCATCCCTCCCCATATCAGACATTTTGTCAATGGAAGTGAAAGGAAACAACTACAAAGGTGATTTTAAGGCACAGCAGTTATTTCCAAAAAAACTCTTGTTTATTTGAGAGTCGTATTGCATCCTTACAGAGCAGAAGTTGGTGATAAGATCATAGAGTTACGGTTATCATCTAATGACCCAGAACTTTGCTTTGTTTACTTGACTGCATGACCATCTGTTTTCTGAGCGTTCTTTCTTTGTCTTTCAGACATTGTCTTAAAGTTAACAGTTCCCATTGGCTTCTATCTTAGTGGTACTTTGAATTATCAAAATTACAAGCATAAATCATAAGACTTTTCATACAGGTCCTAAATCCTCCAATCAGATGAGCCCCATGGCTACTGAATGATTTCAATTCAACAGATAAATGCTAAATGCATGAAAATGTAATTATTTTGTTCTCATTTAATACTTTCATTTGTTTCATGCAGATTTTAACTCAGATAATAAAAAACATGCAACATGGTAGTGCAAAAATATGTTCAAAGAAGTTGTCAAAGAGGAAAAATCAGGTTAAATAGAAAAACAGGATTTCATTAAGTGCTTGAGCTTCTGTACCTCTGCTAGCAGACTGCCTAAAATGTAGAGGGACTGTCCCCACATATGGGGAAGCTGGCCCATGGCCACACGGTCCACAGTATGGGGGTTCTTGTACTCATCTTCAACCTGAAACAGTACAACAATAAACATTATTTACTCAAAATGAAAAAAAAAATGTATATTGTTTTTATTATGTGTGGTTGCAATGCTATACAGTCTCATTTCTAATCTGTGGTGCTGAATTGACCACACCACCACTTTATTAGAATCACCAGGTGTAAAATAAGAATGTAGCTTATCTTGTGGTATGTATAATTTCTCTAATTGATTGTTTATCCTTCATGTATTGTTATTTTCTAAGAAGAGTCAAATGTCAAAATGTGTAAACATCTTTGCAAGCTGGAGTGCCCAAAACTAACCAATGATAAAGCAGAAGTGAATGGAATAACCAAGGTATGTGCCAAGGTAAGTGGATGGAATGTATTAAAATCCATACATTTTGACCTGGTCACCAAACAAAATGTCCTATTGTTTGCAATTGTACACTGAAAATGAAAACAATATCTTACATGTGTATTCACATACTTGTGTAAGAGCTACAAGAAACTAAACTCAACTGCACTTACATATGAACCCAAATGTCCTGTCAAAACTCTTACCTTATCAGGTGGTACAGCGTAAAGTTCAGGCACCAGCTTGATGCCATGCTTGCCTCGGATCAAGATGCCCTCCAGAGCCTCCCTGTATTCCTGTACCTGTGTGGTTACGCATGCCAACAATGACAACATATTTCCCCCTTGTGGATGAAAGTGAACCTTACTACTCCTTCCTAAAACCTTGGTCTTGTTACAGTTCACTGCTTTCAGTGCAATAAAATATCTTATTGATGTTGTGAGTGGATAATGTGTAAACCTGTACAGGGTCATCAGTGAAAATCCCATCCAAAATGAGGTAAGTCCAAAACACTGGCCATTCGCATTCGATATTTTCAAACAGTTTTAATTCTGCTGGGTCGTAGTGAAGACGAGAAGGATCCTACCGTTGTCATTAAAATAAGAGATAAAAAATATGGTTGTAGTAAACAAGCACAATATCTTTGTGCTCCAAATCAAGTTATTTTTCTCAAATTTGAATGCTTATACTTGACTTAAAACAAGCTAGAATTTAAAGCAGATAAGGGTCCAGCATTACTGAGTTAAAGTTATTTATATTTTGTAATTAGTCCTACCTCTTTTGGGGTCCTGTAACCATCTCGGATAAACCGACAGCACCCATAACGTCCCTGTAAAATTGACAGTTTGTTAACAGTTTTAATTAATAAGTCTTATTTTCCACTACCTTTATCTTTGCTGGCAGAGTCCAGTTACATTGTTTGGAAACAAAAGATGACAGATTTTAGATCACTAAACATTTAGGATCAATTTAATTAATATCCAACTACTCTATCATGAAGTGTACAAATGATAGAAGGGTAAAGATCATTCTTGCACAGTACCTGCAACTTGGAAATAATCTCACTCTTGGTGATACTGACTAGGTCGGCATCCTCAACTGCAAAAGCAGGGAAGGAAATAACTGAGAGCAGACCAGCATCAATCTCCTTGGAGGTAGAGGCTCGAGGCAGCATAGAGCACAAGATGGACTAGAAACATATAGGGAGAGGAGCATTTATGAGGGGGTTGGAAAAAAGTTCTACTGAATGGAAACAGAAGCTTTTTCCAATTTAATTGTCTGTCGTGGAGCTTTATCTAAAAGTTTATCTAAATGTTTGTCCTCATTTTTGACATATTCAGTCTGGAAAATATGTACCTTTTTGATGTATTACCTGGCAATGTTCCACTTCATCTGGTAGAACATGAATCACTGATTTGGGACCTCCATGTGCTCCAAACAGATCAAGCTCATCAATAGCCTCCAATGCAGCCTAAGAATAAAAGAAACAATATATTGCTTCTGTTGATGAAGAAAAATCTACAGGTTCATCTAAAAAAACTGAATATTGTGAAAAAGTTCAGATAGTGAAATCCATATATTATACAGATTTATTACACATAGAGTGAAATATGTCAAGCCTTTATTTCTTGGAATTTTGGTGATTACGATATCACGATATTCAATTTTTTTAGATGTGTCTGTAAATTGTCTGAAATAAAAGAGAAAAAAACGTTATCAATTTTATCTTTAATTCACCAATGTTTGTTAATATGATTTTATTCAAAGTGTGTCTAATAAGGATTTTTATTAACCATTCATCCCGATTCCCGATCCAAACAGATTAAACATTCACAGTGCAAGTGGATCCTTGAATAACTGGTCAAACCTTTCATTTACAAGCAATAACCTTAAGCAAAAGCATCAAGTAGCTACAGATGTCTACGCTCTGATTCAAGATTCAAGAGAGGTTTATTGTCAATACAACAGTATACACAGTACACAGTGTACTGAAATGCCATTTCACACAGCCCCCACCATGGTGCATATGTGAGAAAACATATGTACAAATATATAAAGGATAGAATACACTTAAATACACATCTAAAAGTAAATTAAACTAAATAAGCACTACCTATACATATATTTAAAAAATACCTATAAATCTAAAGTCTGTACACTACACAAAGGAACAACATGGGACATTTTAAAGTGATGAGTGCATTGTGCAAATAGTGTGTGCAAACGATTGTTCCAAGATTAAGATTAAGATTAAGTTATTGCAACAAGACAAAGACAGGACAGACATGTGCAAGATTAGCTGGTGCAAATGAAGGATGGTGTAAAACAGGTGTAGAAATGCAAATGAAAATACTGTATGAGGGTCTTTTTAGTGTGTATGTGTGTTTGTGTTCAACAGCCCTTGGGTAGTGGTAGTAAGTTCAGGGCTCTGACCACTTAAGGAAAGATACTCCTGCAGTGTCTGGCAGTTATGTTTCTAATGCTGCAGAACCATCTGCCAGATGGTAGGAGTGAGAACGGTGCATGTGAGGGGTGGGAACCGTCCTTCACGAGGCTGTTTGCTCGACGGATTAATTGTTTCTGGTAGAGCTGGGAGATGGAAGGGAGAGGGACCCAGATGATTTTCTCAGCTGTCCTCAGTATCTGCTGCAGAACCTTTTGCACAGCCATGGTGCAGTTCCCGTACCAGACAATGATGTAGCACCAGAGTACACTCTCGATAGTCCTTTGGAAGAATGATGGGAGGACGGGAGGGGGAAGGCTGGCCTTCTTAAATGTTTACAGGAAGTGGAGGCACTGCTGGGCTTTCTTGGAGATGGAGGTTATGTTGATGTTCTAGGAGAAGTTGCTGCCATGTGCACACCAGGAAATTCACACTGCTGACGATCTCAACAGTGGAGCCGTTGATGTTAGGTGAGGAGTTAGCAGCCATCCTCTTCCTGAAGTTAACTACCATCTTGTTGACATTAAGAGTTAGGTTGTTCTTCTGACATCATTCCACCAGTTTTTTCACCTCCTCTCTGTAAGCAGACTCATCGCTGTTGGTGATGAGACCCATCACTGTTGTGTCAACTGCAAACTTGATGTGGTTGGAGCTGTACCATGCAGTACAGTTGTGTGTCAGCAGAGTAAACAGCAATGGGCTGAGCAAGCATCCCTGTGGGAAACCTGTGCTCAGCTTGAGGACCTTGGAAGTGTTGTCTTCTATGGAGACAGACTGGGGCCTGTCCGTCAAGAAGTCCAAGATCCAGTTGCAGAGAGGGCCTGACGTGTTGGCTTGTAGCCTGCGATGGTCTGAATTCCCTGCCACATGTGCTGTGTGTCCTTTAAAGTTGTGTCTTTACACTTGAAAGCAGAGTCACTGATCTTCACTAGGTTGCGTAGCTTCGCAGAGAACCAGGGTTTGTGGTTTGGCCTGGGGATGATGGTCTTGGAGACGGTAACATCTTCAACACACTTGGTAATGTAGCAGGTCACTGAGGTTGTGTACTCCTCTAAGTCCAATGAGTGTTCAGAAGTGGCTACTTCTCTGAACATCTCCCACTATTTCCTCCCATGTGTAAGGCAATGTGTTCTTAACTAAATTCATTTATATTGAATAGACAATTTTTGTCACTGTAGAATGATGAACAGCCAGTTGTCTGAGATTACTTTGGAACCTTTTTTAGCTGAATGCAAATGAACAATTGTTCGTTGTGTCTTCTAAGATTTGGAAGGCATGTTTAATCAGCACAGTTTTTTTATAACTTAAAGTGGCTCTAGCCCAAACTTTCAATTTTATTTTAGCGATTGGATTCCATGTTTGATTTGTCATTACCCAAAAAGTTAATTTGTTTTTTCCAGCCTACACTATGAAGGCTTGAAAGATGTATTCAATATGGATATGACCAAATTATTTTCGTGTTTGTTCTTTATTGTAACTTAGATGAGGACCAGTCCATAATTTGAGTTGACCTAAAACATAAACACAGGTCATTCTAAAGGATTTACAATTTTTTTATACCACTTTGCATTATTTCATGGTGTGGTATATAATTAGTCAGTCAACTGTTCAGGTGTTTTTGGCCAATTATTTGGTGCTGCATTATTAGTTTGTCTAGAATCTAGAATCTGTTGCAATGATCTGTCTTTGTTAGTGTGTAATTGTGCAATTACTTACATTAACGTATTTGCAAATAAGAACAAATCCAATTCAGCAGATACTTCCTACCTTTGCCATTCCAACTGAGCTCCCATTCAACTCTGGAATTCCCTGGTTAGTCTTGTCTCCTCTCTCCCACATGCCATAATCCTACACAGCAACAAGCATATAGATCTTCACCCAAGTTAACAACACTGTTAAATGTGCTCAGAAATCAGGGTCCTACTTACAGCAACTTTATATGCAGCCTCAATGTAGAACACCAGGTTCTGAATGAATGCCACTTCATCCAGATTAGATATGATACGCAGACCTGTTAAATAATTAATAGAGAGAGTTAAATAATTACATAAACAGGTAATAACAGTACAAAAGATACAACAGAAAGAAAATGATCAGGAACTGATATCTGAGGTGATACGAAGGCTGAATCTGAGGCTGCAACAACATGTGTCTCTTTTTTGGATCCAAAGTATATTTCCTTTGAAATATACTTCATACAATACACCTGAATATATTTTTAAATAAAACAGCATACTTTACAAATCCACTAGTTGATGAGATGTAGGTCTGAAATTTGTGTGTCAAGCTTAGCAAAATACGTTTGTTATTAAAATGACAAAAATACAGAGAAGGTAGAGTATATGTATCAGTGATGTTCTAAATTTTAAAATGCTGCTTAGTGAAAGTAGCCAAAGCCAAAAATTCACAGACCTGTTCAGACTCATAAGTCTTGGCTCATGATCTTCACCACGGTCAGCATTCTTGTAATAGGCCATTCACAGGCCCCACAAAATATGACACACTAATCTAATACTGCTGATATCTATTAGATTGACGCCTCAAATTATAGACCTAGGTACAATATACCTAAATGAACAATGAGTAGCCCAGCAGTTCAGCATGGATATTTGTGAGCTGAGCAAAACTGGCAACACCTAATACTGTTTCACTTACAAACCCAAATGAAGGTGAAGATGTGTTGAAACTACAATGTGACTAGTAATAATATAAATAATAGAATAACTAATGCTCTAACTAGCTAGTGCTCTAAATACTACTAATACCCATACTCAGAAAAAAAATTATTGTGAGGGATTGTGTACTAGGCTGTATCAGCCAAACATGCTTTTTAAATTAAGGAGAAAAAAAAATACAGTCAAACCCTGTTAGTTTGCGCCCCCATTATATTGCCAAATTCACCTCTTGCTATGAAAGACTGCAGAAGAGATTTTCTTCCATGTTATTTACCTTGTTAAGCTGCCAACCTCGCCTCTTGCCCTCGCCACAACTCACAAAATGTCAAGTGTATGCATTTCTCCCTCTATAGCTCGCCAAACATTGGATCCGTGTTAGTGCTGTAACCTAGAAGGCGGTCAGTCATGCTAATTCTGCTAATTCTGTTGCTGTTAGTGGGTAGGCGACACTAACGTACGATTGGAACAATCACTGTTGCAGCCTCGGTCTGATTGATGGTCTGGACCGTCAATCAATACAGGAAACCCAGCTGTTTGACTGACAGCTGTTTGGCTGGTCCTGTCCATACGCTGCCTCCGCTAGTATGAACAGCTTTGATTCGGAGTTTGTGTACAGGTTTGTGAATTAGACCCAAAATTTCTGATAAACGAAAGTTGCATTCTGACTGGCTCTCGCTGCTACTCCCAGAAAGCAACTCATTCCACCCATTTTCCACCTGTATTATCCACTTATTTTCTGCCAGTATTACCCACCTATTTTCCTGCACCAGACAATACATAGTTCACAATGCATTGCTCCTCATGAAACACTCCAAATCCCACAACATGGAAGCACAACATAGCAGGCATATTGCATTTAGTAGGCATTTAGCTGCGTTCTACTGTGTGTGCTGCCAACTCATGACCTCGCAGCTAGTCACAGAAAGCAATTCGCTTTCCACCTATTTTCTGTCTGTATTACCCACCTATTTTCCCACACCAGACACTTCATAGTGCACAATGCATTACTCCTCATTTAACATGCCAAATCCCACAGCCACTTGGCGCACAAACTTGGAGCCAGCAAAGTAACCATGAACCGTTGTACGTCAAGTGCAAAGTAACTTGAGGACCCCTGTATATATATAGATATACAGTCTCACCCCCATTATATCACCAACTTTGTCTCTCACCATGATAGGCTGCAGGACAGATTTCCTTCCACGTATTGACCCCCATTACAAAAGCTGGCCAACCCCTCCTCTCTCCAAATTTAAAACCTGGACCAATAGGGGCGAGCTAATAAGGTTTGACTGTAGATGCATATTCACCAGCCCCACACATACTAGTTTCTGCTCACCTGATGCTGTCATCTGTGCCAGCACCAACAGGTACAGTGAGGTGGCATCTACCTGCAAGTGACCCCACTGGTCATCCCCTACCACCGTGGCACAGGTGGGAGTGTGATACTTGGCATGCAGACAGTCCTTGGTGCTCTGAGTGTGTTTGAACTTCTCCACTTTTGACACCTGTTACAACATCCACATGCTCAGCCAGCGCAACATGCGCACATTCGTGACGAATACAATTAACATAGAAGTATTGCTTTAGTTAACTGAGCCAAAAAAAATCTTTACCTGTCTCATCATACACTGCAGCAGTCCTTGCATTAGCTTGACCACACTCTGTGAAATTTAAATGAATTATTCATATTTCTAGTAAATACCAAAAAAGTAGAGTACCGGTATATGTATTTATTGCTGATGTTTTAAAGCATGAATATTTACCTAAAGAGCACAGTTCTTCATTGTACTGTCCTATTTTTTAAAAAATCAAAGCCAAAACCAAAAGTTCACAGACCTGTTCGAGCTCATAGGCCTTGGCCTTGTCTTCGTCACGGTCAGCATTCTTGCGATAGGCCATTCCTAGGCCCCATACTGCCAGGATGCTGTAAACATTGTCTCTGACCCAGGCATCTTTCTGCTGCTTGCTGGCAGGGAGCAGACCTGTCACTGGATTCTGTGGAGCACACACATTAAGTGGCCAGAGTTGAGGGTGTGAGAAACAGCAAATAGCAAAGCATGTAGACTAAACCAGACATTTTTAGAAAATGCTATGTTAAAGAGCTATATTATCTAAATTCTAAATTAAAGATAATATAAATACTGAATATAATTATATTATTAAATATTATAATTATATATATAATTATTTATATATTCATGTCACTTGCATCTTGTATGTTGATTTATGTGCAGCGACATCACATTGTGGAGTACCCCAGCACCACACACAACTGATGCAATTAATCAGCAAATTTACTAACCCACTTTCCTACTAAAATGTGCAGGAACAGATAATTTAGCATTAACACTTGGAGCCAAAATCATAACTAAGAGCAAATTATGCCTATTATCTATAATTCAAAATCAATTGCCATAGTAATGGTACGAATATAAATAGATTTTAATTTAAAACAGCTAAATTAAACATGCAACACAAGTATGGCTCATATTTTAAAGCATTTAAAAACTTTGGGCTAAACTCCATTATATAGAATATATTTCATAAGCAATCATCAACATATCTATGTGTGCAACTTCTGAAACGGCCTGACAGGAGCTCAGAAACTCTGCTGAGACAATCCCACATGCCATGATATATCAGCTTAAAAGTCCAATAAATAATTTAAACTTCGATCAGTGTTGAATGGCTCCGGGCCTAAGCTGTGTGACACAAACAACTTCTGTGGGAATTCAAGTGACTTAGATAATGTGAATGTTTTCTTGCCCCTCTGCTATTTAAAGGTGACCTTTGTTCAAGCTCTTGTTTATTTTTAGGTCACGACTATCCAGCTGGTGACCCCTGTATTCGTGATTACTTACGTTTGACGTGTTCTGTCCAGATCAGCTCATTTAACAGTATAAATGTGTTGAGGAACTCACCTGATGGCACAGGATCGTCTCATGAACGAGTCTGGCGAACGCATCCAGCCTCACTCCCGAATTGCTCCGGCTCCGCATCCTCACTCTAGGCGGCTTCACTCATGCGGCTGCCATTTCTGTAAGGGAACGTTCTCGGGTCCGTTCAAACAAACGGGAATGTCTGTCCTTCTGTAGACAGTTTAAACAAACGGTTTAGCCAATAAGTGAATTCACAAGCAGGTTCTTGACTGAGCGACCCGGTCGACAGCCTTGACTGCACACGTCCGGTGCGCAATGACAGAGGGAAACAAATTTCCCACGAAAGAAGGAAATTTTACAAAAACGAATTGCGTTTTCCTGGGAAACCGACTCTGTTTACCCACATATATGCAAGTGTTCAACACGCTGGGTTATAAATGCCTGCTGTCATACCGCTGAAGATGAGCAATACCGGAGGGAGCGCCCAAAGCCGAACAGCCTTGACAGACAGAGGTCTGTCTGACAGGAGTAAACACAAACAGTAACATAACAAAAGCCCATGTTCGACATCAACAAATCTCATTCTGTCTACATGAGTTTGTTCTTTAGGTCTAGGTTATTTTATAATAAAAATGCGTTAATAATGTAATTAACTATTAATAACATTTTTACTAAACAACTCTAATTTCAAGTTAAAATGATTTTTCAAAATAAAAGTCCGTGTGCTCCGTACGCGCTCATACAGGCGCCGTACCAGCGGCGGCAGTGTTGCTGTAAGTGGCCACGTAGCTGCAATTCATGCTTTACAAGAATAAGAAACCGCATCGCAACCTGCTGGCGTTTATGTATATTCTGAATTTGGTCACAGTTTTAAACACTCAAAATGTCTATTAAGCTAAATGCTCTGGTCAGTGACTCGTACATAGATATAAGTCAATACAGAGACCAGCATTTCAAGGTAAGTGATCTATTTTTACGCGGAAAAACAGGTAACATGTTAGCTTGCTTGCACGCTACATAGCTATAACCAGTGGTTACTTGGCGCATAATAAAGCCGTTGTTGTATTAATCCCACAGTGGAATAAGTAAGATTATTATTTCATGCCTACAATTAACCCTGAGCTTATTCTTTGTAGCTCCATGTTATCTTGTTATTCTGTGGTCTCATTTCTGACGTCTTCTTTTAGGGTAATCGCTATGAACAAGAAAAGCTGCTGAAACAAAGCAACACGCTTTACGTTGGAAATCTTTCCTTCTATACAACAGAGGAGCAAGTTTACGAGTTGTTCTCTAAAAGTGGTGATGTGAAAAGAATCGTCATTGGCCTCGACAAGGTCAAAAAGACGGCGTGTGGGTTTTGTTTCGTGGAGTATCCTTTTTGCTTTGAATTCAGGGATCTCACTGTCTCAATGATATAACCCCTTTTTAAAGCTATTGACCTGAGATTTAAACATGTCTGCATTGGATATGGTGTACTGGGCAAATTGTTTAAAGCTTTTAAATGTGGGCTGTAGTCTTACACAGTTGCTGTTTGTGACAAAAGTTGTGACATTTTGTTATTGTGAACACATCACACAGTGCCAGCAGTGCTAGGCAACTATCAACGGTACCTGGGGAACGGTACCTTGTTCAAACATGCCTCAACGGTACCTGGGTTGGGACTTGACTTTTGTGTTTATAAGGGCAAGGTCTTGACCACTAGGCCATCATCTAGAACTGTCTTTACAAGAACATTGTGTTTGAAGATGTCAGTCAGTAGCTTCAGCTACATAACTTTAAGCTATCTGGCTACATCTTGTCTATGGTAGTGATTAAAATTCTTAACCGGCTGTAAGATATTACACACGAGGAGATGCAGAGAATGCGATGAGGTTTATTAATGGAACCAGACTGGATGACCGGATCATTAGAACAGATTGGGATGCTGGCTTCAAAGAGGGAAGACAATATGGCCGTGGCAAATCTGGTGGTCAGGTAAGGATATTATATACATGTTTATTTTGTGAAATAAAATTTTTCGAGAATAAGCCTAATGTTGAGGAATGACTTAAGTTTGGAAATTAATTCTGCTGTTCTTGTGTTGGGAGGGGCTATGGAAACCTAGTACTCAGATGTTGAACATGCTGTTTCTTTGCTTTTCCAGGTCAGAGACGAATATAGACAAGATTACGATCCCGCAAGAGGTGGATATGGGAAATTAGCTCAGCTACAAAGAACATCGGAAGGGCCTCTCAAATTTTAGTGGTGGACATATTTCAGAGGAACATGTCTGGAAGGAGCTTTTTTTTGTACATCTAGAAAATCCACCCCAGCAGTTTTGGGAGTCTGAGTAGTTTTCATCCATTGTTTCCATTTCATTTTTCTAATAAAGATGGCGTTTTAATTTTTGTACTTTTGCACTCATGGGATACCATAAAATGTAGTAAAAATGCTGTATCATTGGAGTGAAGAATATGTTGCATGCAATATTTCAGTGTCAGCCTATCTTGTCAAATTTTGCTGTTGTCAATGGGATTAAACCTAAAAAGCCCCCTTTTCTAGCAGATTATATTTATCTGTATATTTTGCCAAAAAAGTAGTGGCCAGCCTTTTTGTGAGTATACTCCCCTTGTCAGTACAGTCGGCAGGCATTTGAAATGAGTTAAAATGCATAAACACGTTATCAATAATGGTTTTATATGGTTGTTTAAATAATGACAAAAATAGTAGTCGAACAAAAAACAAACATCTCACTGAGGTCATCATTTGTTGTTACAGTTCAAGTAACTAGAAATACAGTATCCCACATACCTCGGTGACCGCTCACCACAGTTACTCTGAATTGTTGGTCACTCAGGCTGTCATTAATAAACTTATGCAAAATGAGCTGGCAATAAGCTGGAAAAACATTGTTACCATACTAACCCAGCTCCACACAAAGCCTCGTTTCATAGTATAAACATGAGGCTATTATGACCACTAATGTCAGTTTGATTTAAGCAACATATTCACCAGCCTTAAAAACAGCAATTTTGTTTAATTCATTTACATATGCATGGTTATCAATGTTTTAACGTGCTTTATTAGCCAGCTCGCTCTGCCATTCAGACTGACCTCTACCAGAAAACTAATTTGTAGCCGTGTTGATTTCAACAAAAACCTTGAAACCTTATCTAATGGAATTAGGAACAGAACTCGTAATAACACTACAGTGCTATAGAAACTGGTGTCCTTGCTTTTGAAAATCAAATTGTTAAAAAAAAGTGTCTAGAGTGCTTCTAATACAAAGATTAAAAACTATATGGTCTGAACAGTTTCATGGGTATGGTTGGAGTCTGGTCAGTCTGAAACGGTTTTGAACAAACTGATGTACAGAGATACCGGTTTCCATCTGACAAGTTCTAATTTAAAAGCAGGTTCTTCAATAACAGTACATTCATTTAAATGCTTATCTTTGTTAAATGCTGCTTGCACCACATCCAGAATGCAGTCCAAAAGTACACAATGTATAACCTTCAAGTTACATGCTGTTACTGCATACTTCTCGAAAAGAAACCTGATTGAACCACATAGCTTGTGATATGGCTAAAACCATTTAGGAAGCTGCAGAGGCTTGAGACAAATGGACAAAAACGAAGACAAGTAACTTGATGTCTGTTTTCGAGGGTGCCTCAAGACGCTGTTTAAATAAGCCTTTGGACATCCAGAACTCACAATAAGCATGTTTGCAATCACGGTCCTTTTTATATAACCTCCAATAAAAAAATGGGAATGGTCAGAAAGACTCATATTTTGGCATCTCTAGTCAGTTTCCCACTTAAATTACTGAACTATGAGTTATCTCCAGGCATTTGACAGTGAGGTGGAAGTCCTTTGCCATTGTTCCCACAAAGCTGAGTCCATATACCAGCAAATGAGCAAAGAACATCCTTAAGCTTACACTTGTTTTATTACATCTGTGAGCTTGCAGTCACAGAGCTCCTTGTATATCCTTTTGCGGACTTTGGGCATGTCCTCTTGTGTGAACAGCAATGGTTCTTTAAACGCCAGGCACTTGCAGTACTGTGAGAGGAGTATAAATGGTGTATTTGCATCAGTCATGGGAATATCACATAAATGACAATGGAAGTAAAAACATGTTAGGATGACACTCCATGAAAGTCACCCAGATGTGCCCTCTATATGCAAATAATACACAAATGATTCCCATACCTCCAAGACAAAAACGCCACAGTCATTATCATTCTTCTGTTGTGGAATAGGCTAAGAATGAAGGACGATGAGGAATTACTTTGTGTGAATTTAAAAATCTTAATAAATAGGTTATATTTGACATTCTACCTAGAATTAAGCATCTAGACTTTGGACACAAACCTTGTTAATCGTCATCTTCCAGCCTTTTTGGAAATTAGCATGCTTCTTTTCCTTTGCCTCCGCTAACATGTATTTCTCGATGTTCTGTTGAAAAGTACAGCTTTATATTTGTTCATTAAGCTGAGAGCACAAAAACCAACAGTCACATCAGCCTTCAAAAACACTTACATCAACAGCAAATTTGAACAATATTCCCTGGGAGTCATAAAAGTTTATGTTTTGCTTGGAGATGTCCACAGTTATCAAAGACCAATGGATCTCCAAGTGGAGTGGAATCAGCAGCAATCTCTTAGAGAACAAATCCACCTAAACACAAAATCAAACACATGGAAGATACATATTCATGGCCCTATTTTCCAGTTAGAATAAAAACATATTTTGCATATTGCTTACATTTGTTTTCTAAGAAGGCTCATTTTAATTTCAGCACATTAATTTTCATATCAAAGACCTATTAATGATTTACCTTTTTCGTCCACCTCTTTACTCCTTCATAGCCTTTTGCTACAAGCTGTCTGTAAAAGAAACTATTGAAGAAATGCACCTAAAAACAAAAACAATTTGAATGAACCGCTGTTTTTAAGACATTAAGATAGATATTAAAACCAAAGCCAGTTGTGCATTGTACCTTGTGGTTTGTAGCTTCCATAATTAATTCACCGTACATGTTTATGACCTGTAAATTCACATGACAAAAAGATAAACATTACAATTACAAAAATATTTCTTAAGCAGTAATATTGAACTTTTCTGACCCACCTGGTCATTGACCCAGTTTTGGTCATCAAGTGTTGAAAGGTCTTCAAGAGCCAGAGTGTGCTTGTTGTAGGTCACTTTAAAAAAATGCATAGGAGCACAGGCTAAGCCAGCCTTGTACTTCATCACTTCTGTGTGTATCATTTTCTTTCTGTAATGAGGAACAATGGGAGGTTAACAACTGAATAGGAGTTTTAATAGGCTTTGTGTAGCATGAAAACAAACTTGCCTGTCCTTTAAGTCAGCATTCAAGTGTTTGTTCAGGTACTCGAGAATATCTTCCTCACTCAGTGGGATGAAGCTCCCATACTTCTCAAAGAAATTTTCAAGGAATTCTGGACAAATAAGACAGCACATTAAAAAAACCAAAAAGACCCATCCAGTGCTATGTTGCAATCCAGATTTACTAGATCATACCATGAATAAGTTCTATAATTTCTTCATTCTGGATTTCTGCTGAAGGTGGCTGAGCAACATCTGGTGGCTCTTCTTCTGCAGAATCCGCTGGCCGTTTGCAGTAGCGATGGTCCCTTAAAGCCTTGACATTTAAGTAAACGGCAGATACAGGATGTTCAACTTCCATTGCATCAGTATCTCCAGTCTGATCTGACTCCATGTTATTGTTCTGTAAGGTAATGCCTACAGACTGTTTTGTGCAGTCATTGTGTGCTATTAGACTGCTATATATACAGTCAAGTGATGTTGCAGGGCTAGCCTGTAGAAGATCACAATGCGTGTCTAAACTGGCTTGTGTTGGACTAGTGTCTGTGTGTGAACTGGGTTCTTTGCAGTCAGTGAGCAATATGGAACTACTGTCTTTGACTTTTCTGTTTGTTCTTGGACTGTCCTCCAGACCAAGTATACTGCCATTGTGCAGAACGGTTGAGACACTGACTGGAAGCATAACGTGATCTTCACTCAGTGCTGTGGTTGGTTCAGGACTTGTTACTGGTTGCATCTCACATACAGTCATTGTGTCTGTCTCTGGCGTTGAGACCAAGTCTACTATGGAAGAAATAATTTGTTTTTCAGTTGTTACTTCCACTTCACTCACAACCTCCTTCTTTCTTCGACCCCGTTTCTTTGTGACCTGGTCATGGCCCAGTGTGTGAGGCTTGCTGTTTGGCCCACAGCAGTCACATAACTTGGGCACACGTTTCCTCCGTGAGCGGCCATTTTCTGACATCTCAACTGGAGCCGACTTTGTCTGGTCGGAGTTGCTATGAACTTGGACCCTCATATCCAGCCTTATCCATTCCTCCCTGGGCCTCAATTTGTCCCTGCCAATGTGGTTTAGCAGGTCTTCACCATTAGCCTCCTCCAATATGAACCTCAATTTGGAACTGGGTTAAGATTTTGCTGGAGGTACTTGATCTTCTTCTTCTGTCAGACTGACTGGTAAGTCCTACATCCAACTCGTAGAGGAACCTAGAAAGAAGTAGAAGAGGGATAAGCAGCAATAGTCTTTTGTAAATGATGGAAATTCCTGACACCTGTTTTTCTGGTTGACTAGCTCAGCTTTCGAAAATGACAGGTGAATAGCTAAGCAATTGCAAAGATTAGTAAAAACCGATCTTTCTATAATACGATGATAAGATAATTATATAATAAGATAATTACAATGTGCAGTAATCCTCACACATCCTCACAAGTCTTAATGCAAAACACTCTTTTCAAATGTTGGCAGATTTTCTCATTTCAAGGATGAGGGTCAAATGTCTGCCTAAATACAACAAATGGAGCCAATGGAGAAAGTTTTGACTACGTATAGTCAATGTTCAGACACACTTGCATCTTTATGTGGTTGTAATCACACTTAACTGCCCTTTTTAAGCATTTTCCCCCAACTAAAACTTATTTCATCAGTTCATCATCAGTTATCTTCTATAGGCCATTACAGCAATTCTCTGAGGGCTCTGGCTTCATAACGTGGCTGGCTTTTAGTTGCCATAGTGGACTGGAGTGTTTTGCCTCCATCATTTGAACAACGTTAAACGGCGAATGTTCGGCAAGTGTTTTAAGAACTACAGAGAAAATAGCTCGTTAAAAGACCAATGAACAATAAGTGAAACAAATTTGTGCTACCAGATGGATATCGGGGTTAGATACCGTAAGTAATATAATACAAAAGCAGCTGCAGAAACAGAAGTCCGATGTTATTGTTTTCCTTTGGTTAACGAAGTATTGTACACTAAAGTGAACAGCACTTACTGGCTGTATCTGTCGATATCGACTGACGTATCCAAACAATGCCTACAACTGACATGACAAGCTTAAATGAATACACATTTCAACTAGTTTTGCTCTGCCACACTGGGCCACACGACGGAGCTAGCTAGCGGCTAACTTCGCTGTTGTTAGGTGGGTGGACAGGCTAACCGTATGCACACATGCGACGGGAAACCGAGTACACAAACTGCACAGTATAAGAAGTTAAAAACATACCTCGCTTGTAAGCCAGTCAGTAAACTGGCCAAAGTGAGCTTATATCGGCATCTAGCTAAACGTTACCCAGTTTAAGTGGATCTGCAAACTGCATGTCCAATGAATAAAAAGTCTGCAATCGAATGCTCATATATAAATCAAACGTCAAATAAAAGACTCTTAAGGCAATCCAGTCACATCAGAATTACAATCCCCGAACATTTTTCTTTATGTTTACAAAACGATTTTTCCAGTGTTGCGGTTGGCGAGATGTTCGGTCGCTTAATGTTTACGTCACTGAACTATCCGAACTATCCAGTCGTTGGCTTCTCCTGCTGCTAAAGTCGCCCCTAGAGTTTACCGGGTGTACTGCACTCTTCACAAGCGTGGTGATGTTTACGACTCCATGTAATCACTTTAACACTGGTTTCAAACGTGGATGGTTACACACACACACACACACACACACACACACACACACACACACACACACACACACACACACACACACACACAC
>JBBIGC010000039.1:17241450-17260736 GCA_037576955.1 Lepidarchus adonis
CAGCAGCTTCAAGTTCCTTGGTGTGCACATTACTGAGGACCTTTCCTGGACACTGCATGCAGACACTGGTCAAGAAAGCTCGCCAGCACCTCTTTTTCATGAGGAGGCTGAGAAAGTTTGGCATCATGACGAACTTCTAAAGGTGCACCATTGAGCGCTTGATGACAGGCTGCATAACAGTGTGGTATGGGAACAGTACTGCCCACAGGTGGAAGACACTGCAGAGAGTGGTGAAGACTGCAGGACACATCATTGGAAACAGTCTCCCTGCCATTCAGGACATCTATCACCTGCGGTGTCTGAGAAAAGTGCAGAACATTATCAAGGACCACAGCCACCCAGCACGCAGTCTGTTCTCCCTGCTACTGTCTGGCAGGTTCTACAGGAGCATGACTGCTGGCACCACACGGCTGAAGGACAGTTGTTATTACAGGGGCATCAGGCTTCTGAACTCATAATCTACCACCTCACACTGTCATCAGACTTCTGAACTCATAATCTACCACCTCACACTGCCATCAGACTTCTGAACTCATAATCTACCACCTCACACTGCCATCAGACTTCTGAACTCATGAACTACCACCTCACACTGCCATCAGGCTTCTGAACTCATAATCTACCACCTCACACTGCCATCAGATTTCTGAACTCATAATCTACCACCTCACACTGTCATCAGACTCCTGAACTCATAATCTACTACCTGACACTGCCATCAGACTCCTGAACTCATAATCTACCACATCACACTGCTATCAGACTTCTGAACTCATAATCTACCACCTGACACTGCCATCAGATTTCTGAACTCATAATCTACCACATCACACTGTCATCAGACTCCTGAACTCATAATCTACCACCTCACACTGCCATCAGACTCCTGAACTCATAATCTACTACCTGACACTGCCATCAGACTCCTGAACTCATAATCTACCACCCACACTGCCACCAGACTCCTGAACTCATAATCTACCACCTCACACTGTCATCAGACTCCTGAACTCATAATCTACCACCTCACATTGCCATCAGACTCCTGAACTCATAATCCACCACCTCACACTGCCATCAGATTCCTGAACTCATAATCTACCACATCACACTGCCACCAGACTCCTGAACTCATAATCTACCACCTCACACTGTCATCAGACTCCTGAACTCATAATCCACCACCTCACACTGCCATCAGATTCCTGAACTCATAATCCACCACCTCACACTGCCATCAGATTCCTGAACTCATAATCTACCACATCACACTGTCATCAGACTCCTGAACTCATAATCTACCACCTCACACTGCCTTTAGACTCCTGAACTCATAATCTACCACATCACACTGTCATCAGACTCCTGAACTCATAATCTACCACCTCACACTGCCGTCAGGCTTCTGAACTCATAATCTACCACCTTGCACTGTCATTACACTACTGAACTCATAATCTACCACCTTGCACTGTCATTACACTACTGAACTCATAATCTACCACCTCACACTGTCATTCTCTTGCCTTCCAATGTGCAATATTGCTGTTCGCAGGTCACTTTTTCACTTTTGTACATTGCACCTTACATGCTCATGTTCCCCTATATATTTTTGTATTTGTATTTTATATACTATATTTATATATTTTACTCTTACTTCCTTTGCTTTTGTTTGTTTGTTTGTTTGTTTGTTTGTTTTGTCCACATGGAGATTACTGGTTCGACTTGTCCAGCACATTTCATTGTATGGTTAACCCAACGTTAACATACATACAACAATAAACAGAACTTGAACTTGAACTGATGTCGTTATTCATGTGTTTTCAACAAGCAGACTGACTGTTTCACACTGTGTCCAAATGATCGAGACAATTTTGACCAGATTTTATCTATTTAAATTTAGTGTCGGCACACAGATTAACAGTGTAGATTAGGTTAAAATTTTAGTTGGATTATATATTTACTATATATTTATACACTATTATAAATATGTGACTGAATAAGTTCATTTAAATGTACGGTGTATAACTCACTAGCACAAGAAATTACTATATATGTACTGATGCTGCTCATGTTTTTGCTCAACCTCTTTTTACCCTATTTTTTGCACCAAAATGTTTGCACGCATGAGTCAGAGTGAGTTTACATGTACACACATTCAACCATCAAGTATGTTTCTATAGTTCACAATGTTTGCGTAGGAAGAGGCGTATGCAACATTTAGGTCCCGTTTTGTGTGTACGGTTAGAAATGAGACTCCTGAGCATCTAGAATCATCAGGGACTCCACTCACCACTGTTCAAAACAGTGGTCAAAACTGTTCAAACGGTTGAAATTAGACAAACACTTTAGGAGGCTTATGGTAACAACAGAGAGATTCAGGAGGCATTTCTATACTCAGACTGTAAGTTTCCTGAATCAAGAGATGCCAACACAGCTTCTGTCTGTAAACAGTTAACTCCTACCCCGGGGGCACTTCACCACTTTTCCTGTTCTATTGTCCCGTTCAGATAATCACAACCTATTCCCCCACCTGTTGTTGTTCCACCACTCAGCAATGTCATCATGCACTTTACAACTCATTATAATGTCTATTTGCACATTGTAGTTATTGTTTGCATTTCACAGTTTCTACAGTACTGCATTGTTTACATTTCTTAGTTTATTTTGAGTATTTTGTAAAATATTTTTCTCTGTTTCTTACTTGACTTAACTGTAATTTAAACCTCTTCTCTCTTTAGTCTATTGGATATCCTTTATTCAAGATGCACAGCCAACACAATGTTCAAGATACATTTCACTACATGCTATATATCTCGAATCTTGTATCTGGAAAAGTGAAAATGGTGCTATGACAGACAGGGGTCAGAACACACCGGATTGATGTTTGTTGCATAGCAGCTGACAGGTCAGAGTGTACATGCAGAAGTAGCCTACTGTACAATGTGGATATGAGCATCAAAACTTGACCATGTAGCAATAGAAGGTGGTGACTTAGCCTCAGTGTTTTCTTTTAAACTGAAGGGACAGCTATGTGTGTGCTACTTTCTTGGGGGAAAGATGTGCTATAAGAAGAAGACAAGACAGAGGAGGCAGTGTGTTGTTATGGGCAGTGTTCTGCTGGGAAACCATGAGTCCATGGGTCCTGCGAGGATGCTCACCTGCTCACCAATAACACAAGTTCCTCAGATCTTAATACAAATGAGCATCTCTGCAATGTGCTCATCTGATCCATGGAGGCCTCAACTTGCAACTTAAATGATTTAAAGGATCCACTGTTTAAATATACCAAATATACCACAGCCAACCTTCAGAAGTTACAGTATATGGAGTCCATGCCTTGAAGGATCAGAGCTTGGTTTGGCAGATACACAAGTGGAGTGTATATAATATCAAACATGTGGTTTGGATCTCATTACTGATTGATCCATTATTTTGCTTGAAGAAACTGTGTATGATTATTTGCATGATTTCTGGAACTATGTTCCATGTAAAGATTAGCAAGTGATTAACCTTTTAATATAATTATGCAGTTAAAAATGCTGAGGAATCAGCTTTGATTGTAAAGCCGAGAAGACTAGGACTGCTGTGACTTCTAAGTCATTCATGGAGATGAATGAAAAGATTACAATCTGTTTTATTTCCAAGAACAGAATAAAAATGCTGATTATCACTTACTGTATACACATGGTCCCTTTATAGGATGATAAAGATGCATAAAAGGAATAGACCAATGGATAGATGTACTGTATTTCATTACCAGCACATCATCAGCCCATCCTACTTTATGTCTCATTGGGATGAGAAACAAATGAAGTGCTCTAAACACACAAGTATTTCTCCACCTAGTTCGTGTCACAGGATGTCCTATGGGGGTCTAACCTTTGATATACAGGTAAAGTGTTACCAGTCATTCTTCTGTGGATCACCTTTGGTAGGTACTATCTACTGCTTACCGTGAACACCCCACACAGCCTGCCATTTTGGAAATGCTCTGATTCAGTTGTTCAGTTAACCACAATTTGTCTCATGTCAAACACATCAGCTTTCTGAGTTCACTTCCTGTCAAATATATTCCAAATTCTGACAGAAGCCCTTATAATGAAATAATGAGATAATCATTGTTACTTCACTTTAATGTTGTGGTTGATCAGTGTAGGCTACCTGTTCAAAAGCTTTTTAATGTCCTCTAGAATTCTTTATAAAAAGTCTAATTATTGTTAGTTGATGGTGTGTAAGCTATCAACATCCATGAATGCTTTACTCAATGGCCAGCACAAAATGGCCCCTTCTGTTTGAATAAACATGTGATTGACACTTTCAAATCATGCTGCCAAAAAAAAACAATTGAATGTTGAACGTGTTACAGCCATTTGCAATCAGTGTAATCAAATCAGTAGTACTACAGCCAGTCAGACAATTAAGTGACTTCAACATTTATTTGTAACATGATGACCGCTACATGACGCAAGTGCAATATTTACAGAAAGAGTACGATTTTTGTACAAAGTAAAACTGCCACAGTGTAGTAGAAAATGTCTGACAATTGCCTCCACTGAACATCGACAAAATCATTCATTACAGTGTTTAAAATGCTGCATAACACTGCTTTTCATTGTTCATCACCTATTCATAATGAGTTTGTACATGTATTCAGTTTGAACCTCATATGGCTTCATTTTTTGATGTAATGTGTATAATTTGCTGTAATTGTGCAATGGTATAATGCTTTTTACAATACAAAACAACCAACAAATACTTTTCCTACAGTAAGAGTAACATCATCAGAAATATCATGCTTTGGGTCTATGGGTAAATATGTCCACAGTCAACCCTGTAATGAAAATCACTGATGCCTTATACTTTTAGCAGATTACAATAAATATTTCAACATTAAAATAGGCTGCTTGTGGACTGTAAAAATGTAAAGCTGAAAAATAATTTAGAACAATATTTCAACAGCTCAAAGTGTTCTGAATTAAAAATCAAGAACAAGCATTCACTATGGAGAAAATAACAGGCAATACATGTAGTAACAGGATAACAAAAAAAAGCTATCGCTACATACTACATACATCAGTGCTACACATTTTTACATGTTAATGCAGTATTAAATAATATCGTTCAAATCTCTTTGAACAATAAAAGGGAACTTTTTTCATAAATTCAGCATCATGGAAAATCCACTCTGAATGACTTCAATTGCATCATAACCATTTATATGTGCTGAATGCTTGAAATGTGAAATTCTATTACAAAAAATTACAAATTCACTGACGTTGTTGGTTCATATTTTAAAATCCTTCACTTCAATGTTCTCATCATGCAGCATGATCACGGTATTGAAACACCAGCAGAGGAAATGCAAGTTGGAGTGGACTGGAGAGACGTCACAGGCAGGAGAAAGTTTATAACGATATTTCAGAACTGTAAGGACCTGTTAAGAAGAAACTAATATCAGCAACAACAGAAAATAGGAACCTACAAGCAATGTTGAGTAAGCCATAAAAGCACAGAAATAGTTAGGTTCAACATATAGAAAACAACTCAGAGGCCAATGGATACCTGGGGTTGTGAATAAAATGAAGCAATAAAGAGAAAATATCCATTTAAACAAATATGTACTGTGTATTTATTATTCTATGAGATCAGCAGCTTAATCTCTTCAGTTCAGTCCTGCAACTTTCCTAAGAGTGAATGGCAACCTTGTGCTGCATTTGGAGTGGAGGTTTCACCATTGGTGTGAGCTCAACATGGGCTTTGAAGTTGGGTTATTCATCATAATCATGCTAATGGCATTCACATGCTTTGAGTTCTCCTCTGAGGACGCTCAGTTCCAGCACTTGTTTTCCAGGCTTGTTCCACTGTTTAATCATTGACTCCATCTACACCTACACTCTTTGAACAGTCCGAGGGCCGAAAAAATAGCTTTGGCACAGATCAAAGTGCCATCATCTGCTGAGGTAAAGAATTCTACTGGAACTTTGGCAGCTTTTATGAATAAAGGCTTCTCTGCCATATGGATATGACCTCCCTGCAAGCATCAGACCTGTTCTGTGCTGAGAGGTGATTTCATGTTCTTATAGTTTTGGTATTAATATGGTTTTAGTGTAGTTACTGCTGTTGCGAGAACCCAGAGGAGCACTTTAGGAGGTGAGAACTGTTGAGTAGTGGAAAGATCTGCGGATTTTCACACCAATCCAAATCCAGCCTCTCATATTACTAACTTTAAAAAAATCATATTTAGAAAAATTTATCCATCAGCCGAGGCATGCATGGTGGTGAGTTTTCTTCTTTAATTTAGTACAGAAACTAGGTTGGAAGACATGCTTACAATTGTCCACACCACACAATGGACCTCAGAACAGATTAGAACATACTTCTTCTAGGACAGTCTGTAGTATGTGTATGTTGTCTACACGATCTGCCTATGCTTTAAGATTTGCCTATGTTAAGCATCTCTGGTATAATTCAAATTAGGGGAAGAACACGCACGCACGCACGCACGCACATACATACATATATATAATGGTTAAAAAGAAATTATGTTGATTTTTTTTGTTTTGTTTTATATAGAACTGCTCTTTTAAATGGACTTGTTCTCAGCAAGCATGTATCCTAAAGGAGATTGTAAAAGGTAAATCTGAACCTAAAATTGGAATTTCTATGTAACAACACCTTTTTCAAACTTCTACCAAATTCTGCTGAGAAAGTTTGTCATGTGTTGATGAAGTTTGTGGGACTGGTGCTGTACCTCATAGGGGTGTGCCATTAAGCTGTGGAGTACTTAGCGTTCTGGCTACTGAGGGTCCACTGCCTGCTTCAGACAGCACCTGGACCTGCACCTTATAAACGCTTCCTGGCTGCAGCTGCTCCACTTTAAGTGAGAACTGGTCCTGTAAGAGAGAAGTACCACAGACTAATGAACACCAGCAAAAGTCACCTCATTCTTTCTCACCACAGCCTTGAGCTGAGTGAAGAACAAAATACACTTCCCTCCAGAATACGGTGCTACAATTAACATGAAAATTAGTCAGACAAGATGATAAGGTGGCAACAGCTCAAAAGGCAATAAACCCAATAAACTAGCACAATAAGTAGTCTTTTACAGTAGTCTGTAGTAAATAATGCGAAGAGTAAGAAAAAGTCTTAAATCAGTGACTATAAGATGCAGAAGACAGCCACAAGTATATATGTACTATTCTCAAAACATGAGAAAAAATAGGTTCTGCCTAACAGTTAACTAAGACAGGAAGATGCATTTTGACCTATAGCATCTGTACAGCATGAGAAGGTTTGTGATAATTGCTGTGTTTAATATTGATGTCTGATGTGTCTCCATATACACAGAGATGCAGATGGTGGGCTGTTGCTCAAGAATTCAGATAGTGGTTTTGTGACCTCCTGCCAAAATGTTTGAATGGGTGTGCAGTACTGGGCGGCATGAATGTAGGAGTCAGGGGTGTTTTGGATACAATGAATACAAATTTCAGCCGTGAAAACCATTCTAAACATTTTCCACCCAGTGTAATGAATTTAGTATCTTATATTGACTTACTTAAGGTAAATTGGCATTTATTGGTGACAAGATAGCTGTTTTTGCAAACTTGGACCCAGAAGTTATGATCAGGAGATATTAATAGATCACATTTACTGCATGCAGTAGATCATAATTGGTGAGACTGAAGAATAAGTTTGTATATTTTCAAAAGGACTTTCCTGTCGAGGGGTTATTAATTAACAATGAACTTGAGTGGAAGCTCCAGATTACAGACTGTTACTGACTGATATTCTAAGACGTGGCTGCTCCCAATGCCATATTTCTGGGTCAGGTGATCAAATGAAGCCAGTTTATTATTATGGAAGATAAGATTTACGTGCTTGATTCCTTTTTATCTATAGAAATATAGATAAAAAGTGCAGAAGTTAATTGGTATATTAATGATGTATCATTATATATAACTGAACATGTATTGGAGATAATTGCCCAAAAAGTAACATTTTTAACAAAAAGACATTTTGGTGCTTATAGTCTTTATTGTGATCGAGGTTTCTGTAAAGTTGATATTTCAACCCTTGGTGGGTTTTTTTTGCCAATAGATGTTCAATATTATTAAAAGTTGATGGGGTTTTGTGTTGATATCATGGTGAATATGTCATTTATTTTGGGAAGGACAGTCATTTTCACAGATTTTTTTCTCCAGCAGCTGATATCCAATGGCAGAGGTCATCATTTATTATTTGAAGTAAGGGAGTGAAATCTAGGTCAAGCAAATTTGACTTCCTGGGGAAATCTTCATACCTAATTGAATAAGTGATGTGAAATGATGCCACATCCCAATTATTAATGCATAATGGAACAATGGATGATTTATTCCAGTTAATTGAGTAATGTCTGATAATGTCAGACATTACTCAATTAAGTTTGATGGTTTCTTGTAGAGATGGGCAAGGGTTATTTAAGTAAATCAATATGTCATCTGCATACAGACTAATCTTACAATGTACATTAGGAGTCTGAATACCTACAGCTAGTTTTTTTTTGTTTTTTCTTTATTCTGTTCAATTTGGTTTGTTAAATATTTACCAGATTCATAGTTATGTTGGAAATTTTCTTGACAGAGTTTATGTGTCAGAAGTTGAGTTTGCTTATTTATTTTTTCCATTTCATTTTAATAGGTACTTTCTTTTTAAATTTGAACAGAATAGTCGATTGTTCTAATTTTTTTGATGACTGAATTTGCAGTAATTGATTAGTGCCACCTCTACCATGATCATTATCATTTAAATACTAAAACTGTGCTCGAGTGAGCTTCCAAAAGTATTTAGAGAAGAATGTAGACTAACTTACAGGAGCCAGATTCAGCATTTGAGAGATTAGTGTGTCTGGAGATTCGTTCACACTGCTGCTGGAGACTTTAAACCAGGAGAACTGGAACCCTGTGATGGGTGTCTGACCTGGGGCAGCTTCAGAAACCTGCCAGCTAAACTGACCCTCCAGGGAGCCATTCACCGTCCGAAACACGGCAGTCAGCTTTTCAGGGCGTTGCAGCGCTTTCTTAACCTGCAGGTGGCGATCTAGGACAAAGTCAAGAATCATCACAATTTCAGGGAGAAAAAACTTGTTTGGATAGTTTCTTAAAGTATATTTGTTTGTCTATGTATTTGTCTGCTGTGAGTTATTTTCTACCATTAAAAACACTTATATAAACATCAGAATGAATGAAGTCTTAATTCAAGCTGCACTCAAAAACTATAGGTTTTAATTAGTTCCTGGGTTTAATCAGGTGAGCTAGAGTAGACAGAAAACTTAATTGTTTATGTCCCTTGACATATTAAGCACAATGCATCATATACCAAAAAAAATCTATATACAAAATTTAAAATCTGTAATAATTTTTGCCTCTAACCCTTGTTCTGATTTTCTCTGTCACTGTGCACAATTGGATGGGGAATATTAATATAAAAAATATGATCATATTTCATTTCTTCCCTTTACTACCTCAGAAACCCTCTAATAATGTGTTACACCAACAAATTCATCATAGTACAGAAGGAAATTGCTCAATGATTTCAAATTCATGTTGCCTTTAAGGGTATGCCGTACAAAAACTGTGCCTTACCATCCCTGGCACAGGATAATTTCTTTCCACGGCTTTTCAGTGCTGAGCAATGTGGGGTAGTGACAGAGGTCACTGCACCTGCTGTCGGTCCCTGTTCAGAAAGGGGCATCACAGCCACCTTGTACTTACAGGCAAAGAGGAGGCCTGTGATGACAAAATGTGTGCCCTGAGAAAAAAGAACAAGGTGATTAAGGCATCCATTCAAATGATCATTCTTAATAAAAGCAAAAGGTAAGGAGCAAGAATAAAAGGGAAACAAAACTGAAATACCCTTGAGGACAAGGCCACAAAACAAAGGTTAAAGGAGTGGAAAATAAACTAAAATGAAAGTGTGATTAAACCAAGCCTCTGAAACCACATGCTAGCCTACTCTCCTGATGGAAAATCAAAAACCAGTCCGTTTATCTAAAATGTACTTACGCCATAAAAAGAAAGGCTGTACTTTTTGCACATTTTCATTACCTTCGTTACCAGCCCATGACGGATTGTGCCTGGAAACATAACTCTGTTGGCTGTAATACCATTAAGTGCCATATATCTACATTTGAGCGCAGGCTTTACGAAAACACTCAATTAGACACAGCACTTTACATCAGACATTTACAATGTCTAACTTTACAATTAGACATTGTTAGCCATTGAAACGAAATAAGAAACTAGCATTCAAATGCTTGCAGTAACAGCTAAGGATTAATGATTTGGGGGAGGGTATGTAATTGCAATTTCTCTGACCAGTTCAAGTACAATTTTAACACAATTATTTTCTTTAAATCAGAGCAAGACACTAAACTCAAATCATGTAAAAAAAAAAAAAGAAAGAAAAAAAAAAAGTTAAAAACTCAGGAGAACCATATTCATTTCAGCACATTTTGCAACTTTAATAAAGGCTTGGCCCCTCTACACAATTGGCCCAATCATGTGTCATTTATCACTGAAAAGCTTGTTCTTGTTCCATCCATCTCTTTCTTCAGGATAAAAAATCTCAGCTCACAGAAAGTGTGCATTCATGAAATTGTATATATCCATTCCTCACCACATGTTAAATAATGTCCTTTTCAGTCTGCAGGATAATCATCAAACATAAAAACTCATGTGAAAAAGTTGGTGTTTTAGTTGGCTGAGTGTTTTTGTAACATTCTTGGACATAAGAATATTTAATCACAATTTTAACAATACTGGGAGATTCAAATAATACAAATTAAAGCTGAAAAAAGGACTTTTCAGAATGTTCTATAAAATGTAAATATACAAAAACGTGATATCTGGTGAGGAATTAATTATGACACCCTCAACTTTTTTATCAATTAAAATAACTTGGATCATGCACAGGTGTAGCACATTTCGTGCACATGAAAAAGGTTAGCCTTATTTAAACATTTATTTTGGTGTGCTCCTGACTGTTAATATGAGAGAGAACACAATGGTAAGATCTTTAATTTGCATAGGCGGTGCTCAAGGAGGAATCCTATACTCTCTAAGAAAAACAACAAGGCCAGACTGAAGTTTGCCAGAGAGAACGTAGACAAAGGCCAGGACTTCTGGAAGAATGTGCTTTGGACAGATTCTAAAAGTGAATTATTTGGACAGCAGAATTAAGGAAATGTCTGGCGAAAACCAAATACAGCATTCCAGGAAAAGAACCTCATATCAACTGTGAAGCATGGAGGTGGAAGTGTCATGGTTTAGAGATACTTTGCTACAGCAGGAGCTGGCCAGCATCATGTGTTTCCTCTGATACACAGTAGAATGGTGGAATCTGTGAGACCATCTGTAAGAACATTGAAGCTGAAGCGGAACTGGACCTTGCAACATGACAATGACCCAGAACATACCAGTAAATCCACCAAAGACTGACTGAAAACTAAGAAATAAAGAGTCCTTGATTGGCTAAGTCAAAGCCCTGATCTTAATTCCATTGAAATGCTATGGGGTGACTTTGAATGAGCTATACATGCAAGAAACCCCTCAAACATCAAACTCAAAAATTATACATTAAGGACTTTATTCCTGACCTTCATTAGACAGTACAATCTCCAAACATAATGTATATGTCTAAAAGTATCCAAACAACACTTTGTTTAATTTATGATTTCATCTACTTAAAGGCGACCACTGACACAAATGTTCCAACTGCACACACACAAATTGTACAACCTCTATTGAAAAGCACTGCACATTGAATGGGACACTCTGAAGGACTGATAATGATGTGGCTGTTCAAAAACCTTGCTGCTTGAAAAGCAAACTGTTCCTGCCCAGTGCATTCCTATGTTTATTAAACAATATACAGTTTCTCTCCTGCTTTCCTCTCCTAGCTGGATGATATGTCCAAACCCAAAGTGGCGGAAGGTCATCCAGGGTGCTTCATATCCACCAACACATTGACCTTGTTTTATGTATGTTACCAACAACCCTGAAGTCAGATGTTAATACAATATAAAAACTGAATACAGTGCACTGCCCCTCTTGTATGTGTAGAAACCATAGAAAAACTCAATGTTTGTATCTCCATGATCACACATATACAAGAGGCAAGGGTGGACCTACCTGTATAGTAGTTTTCTTTTCACTTTTAGTCACATTATTGGTGCATACTTCTGGGTACCAGCTTAAAAGGTATGAAGAGGAACCTCTCTGGTTTTCTGCAAAGGGGAATATAAGAACCCACATTATATTAGGTCTGGGGCACTTGCCTGTGCCCCGGCTGAATTTTCAAAGGCCATGTATGCATGGGCATATTTTAAGGGACAGGCTTCCTCCTCTTCCTGTTCCATGTCCAGGCAGTATTACATCTTTCATCAAACTCATTTCCCACAGTGCATCAGGTTGTCTGAAGCTCAGAGAGCCATCTCCCTCCATCTGCTTTTCATTTTGCCTCCATATTGATATTATTAAATCTGTCTTCATCCATCTCTTTGCCTCTCTTTCCAAGAGATAACGGTAAATCAGCACCCCCTGTTTATGATGCTTTGTGGTTTCAGCAGTATCCTCCCTTTGAAGAGCATCGCATTGCCAAAAAAGTTTCTTCGGAACATGCTTACTAAGCAAACTCAAAGTAATCTGCTGGAGATGGTATAGAGAGGACACCCTAGCGGGAATGTCTATTTATGTAGGATGGATAAAATTCATCATAAGACTTGTGCCTTTGTAATGCTCTTCAATAAAACATTAGTCACTCTGCTGCTTTTCCTTGGCTCTGACTGGTTCAAGGACACTGGCGGATCTGCTGTGATATTTAAGGGGTGTCTAACACACAGATACGCTTTGTAAAATCAGTGTGAAGAAAATTTAGGCAATTTAAAATTCAATTTAACACAGTTGCTGCCCAACAAAAACTCCCCATGAGGCCCTGATTTATGCATTCCTCAACAACGTGGCTTACTTGCCTTGGAGTCGACTCTTCCAGAATACCTTGACCTGCAGCTGATTATTGTGGTAGTGGGGTGCAGCGGCCTCGAGGCGTAGGATGCCAGGAGAGGAGCGGGAGATGGGCAGCTCGTTGGAGAATTCTCGAGAGAGTGACCCGCGGCCTGGCGAGGACCCTGCCACGAGAGGAGGAGATTTGCATTCACAGAGAGAAATTCATTTTAGTTCTAACTCTTCCAGGGCCTTGCATGATCACTTGGCTCAGTGCAAGCACTCAGTAGGGTGTGTTAGAAAAATAAATACATTTGAAAATGGAAGCAGATGCAGTGCCTAACAAATGTGAAAATGTATGTCAGACATTTGAAGCAACAATATGAATAAACATTAATTACCAAAGATTAAAAGACTCATACATTTTCAGGATGCTACATACAAGTTGGAAGGGCAGCTCATTAAGTATAAGTTATTAGCCAGCCTACATTTATGGAGAAGAACATTTTATAAAACAAGCAAAGTTTTAGAGGCCTCTTTAGGGACCGATGTATGCTGATTAAAATGGAGGAAAACACTTAGAGAGGTATAAATACGAGCACAAGGGAACAAAAATAATTGGGGGCAATGAAAACTTAAATGCATATTTTAGTTTTGAAAAATGGAAAAGATCTCTGTATTATTTCACCACCAGTTATGCACTCTAGAATGAATAATCAAAGCCAAAGGCCTTGGAGGTCTCCATTACACTCTCTTGCTTTTTTTTTTTACTGTGTGTCTGGAATTAGTTTTGGCAGAATTAGGGGAAGATTTATAAAGCGTAATTAAAAGCAGAAAACAACAAGGTGGGTGTAGTGAGGGTGGGGGGGTCTCCGCTGCGCTATGGGATGGCCAATTCTTTCATGGGGTGAGGGATAAGCAAGGTTAACCAAAACCCTGGTGGCTCCCTTTAGTGACCTACAATTCAACTGGACCCAGATAAGGAGTGATTCAGAGTGCTGATACAAGCCAGAAATCTGCTACTTACTATCCAAGGAAAAATTGACCTGGTTTGGGTTAGGTGCCAATGGGTAAACCACTGTAAGGAGACATCTTTTCTGATGTAACAGTCATCTTTCCAGCAAAGTTTTCCAGTGTTTTTAATGGCACTGACATTACACCATTATCAATTACAACACTGATTAATAGCTAAAGGTGGGAGAGGAGAACAAAGACTTTAAAGAGAGCAAATATTTAAACATCTGACAGCCATCCTGTTGAATTTATATTTTGGCATCAAACATATTATATGACATTGGCTCAGGATGTTGAAATAATTCATCAGAATACATGAGAAATTTCCAGAGGCTCTTGTGCTAAAATATTCTCAAGCAAACAAATGCAAAAACATGTGTCTCTTGTTCTTAGGCCAGCCATTACCAGTGGAAGTAGCAGTGGTGAAAGAGAGCTGTGCACGGCCACTCTTTAAACGCTTCTGCCCCCAGAAAGAGACGGCCTGGATCTGAACTACATAGCGCATGTCAGATTGGAGTCCTCCCAGCTCCAGCTCAGTCAATGTCTATGGGACACAGCAAAAAACACAGGTCCAACCACAGTAGTAAAATACCACAGCAGGAATGAGATCTGTCATTTTATTTGGTACAGATTGTTATTAAAGGGTAACTGGGTACCTAGATAAACATATCACAGTATGGACTGAAATATATTTGGATGCTTGTAGTCAAATCAAACCGTAGCCCAATGTGTTCATGCTGGCTTCTGACGTTTGATACGTCCAGTGTCTTTGACTCATTTTATGATGATTGACAGAATACCTAAAAGCAGTCTTAGCAGAGCTCATATCCTTAACACCCTTAGACCAAACACGAGTAGCCAGCAGGCTGTCATGACTGCTGATTCTCCAATGAAGGGTAAAGAGAGCCAGCATTTGCAATATTAATGGGAAATAATGAGGTTCAGTATGTGCAAGCTCCTCCAGATAGCCAAAACATGTGCTTCACAAGCATGTGTGTGAATGAGCCCAGAGGAATGCATGTGTGCAAAGTCCTCCTATGTCACCATGGAGCCACATGTTATGACTTCCAGGCCTTGAACACTTTTTTGCCTTATATCCAATAGGAAATTGAGTTTCTACTTGGACAAAACAGAGCATGGTGAGCTCTATATTGATAGAAATGCCCCCTTTATGTTGCTATGAAGTTAGATTAGTGTGTATTATTACAATGGTTAAGGATAGGACTGGGCTAGGGGTGCTACACCAGCTGTAACGGATTAGTTCTACCTGCCTTCAGAACTATATATTACCCCATCCATTCTGATTTCTTTCTCAGTAAGGTTATACCTCCACATATTCATCTGCAGCCCAAACTAAAATTTGTGTTTTCAATGCTTCCTTTTATATGAGGTACAGAAAAAAGCTGACCTCCAGTAAATATTCCAGGTTAAATGATTCATACTCCAACATAAACAGTTTCATAGTGTCTCATAACAAGTGGCCTAACATTCTCAAACTCTTGTCTGGCTATTGCCAGCATTGGTAGAAATGTCTTCTTGCTGATGAGGTTAGGGAAAGTTTGTTCTATTAAAGAGTACGAATACAGGAAAGAAAAGTTGTCCCTTCATCATTGCAGAGGGCTGGTGCTCCTTGGTGTGGAAATGCAGTAGGAGCCCTTGTAAAAATTCCTAACAATCTTGTGCTGGAGGACACGACTGCCATCTCCATCAGGGAAATGGAATAAAAATGTTATGAGATTCAGAGGGGTTGCAAGTCGTCTTTTGGTTCATCATTAAAAGCCTGTGTAGATTTGGCTCTGCTCATTCACAGCCTCTCTGGTCCTGCATCTCATAAAAATATTCCACCATCAACTTGTCTTCTTCTATTAATCTAATAGTTCGAACAAATGAGAAAGAATGTAAAGGCTTGGTACTCATACTAGACAAATATGATCATCATGCTAAATGGTGCATTCTTTTGAGCTCCTTTAATGCTCACATTACAAAGATATGAATTTGTGGGCCATTTTGTTGTAACTGCTGTGTTTTTTTGGATGGAAATATTTCTTAATAACTCCAGGCTGGTTCAAAATGATGCTTTATGTAGTGCATAGCTTTCAATAACCCTCAACACTTAAAAGAAATGGAACCTGTGTCTCTGAAATAGCTCTTCTTTATAGGCTACTGTTCAGTAAAATGAATGGCTTTCTCAGACCTTGAAGTTATTGCATTGTAAAAACAAATTACCTAATCAAAACCATTTGAGAGTTGTGGCTTTAAGGAGAGTGCTTAGGTTACAGTAAAATACGATGATCACAAGACCAGATGGCGTCTTTGTTCTATGGGCGTTGAGAAGAAATAAATACACTTGGTTGCACTTTATTAGAATGCAGGTGGTACATAGGAATCCAACACCTGCAAGGCAATGGCGACCAAAAGTAGGGATGGATTGACCAACGAAACTATGGAGTTAAATATTAAAGCTTTCTTCAGCCTGAATGCAAAACAGAATAACTGAATAACAGCAGGGAATAACTCCCACGTGTTTGCATCTTAAGTGAACGATTCGAACAGATAACTCATAAATTTCCACTATTCAGGAATCTAAACACCTCATAGGACCTTTCAGAGCTTTTGGCACAGTATTAGGTGCTCGTTTTTCTAAAACGAATTTTCCTCCCACAAAATATATTCCCTATGACCCCCTGCAGTTAAGGTGAGACAGAAAAATATTTGCATTATTTGAAGCCAGAGGTAGTGAGTTGGTTGGCTTGTGAAGCAAATGAGATATGAGCTACACTGGGGAAGTCTTACCCCGTCTGCGACCCGGCTGCTCTCTTTCCAGTTGGGTCTACCAGCTGTCGCTCCACGGGCGCTCCAGGTCACCTTGTAATGGTGAACCACCAGGTCCCCCTCGCCAGGGGGGTCCCAGCATAGCAGCACGCTCACTCTGCCATCAGCGTGCACTGTTTGATTCCTAGCTTTAGCATTCTGCGGGGTCTCAGGGGGGAACGGGTCTGCAATGGAGAGAAAATAAGTTTTTTCAGAACACTGCTTTTCATCAGGCTTATTTTGTGCCTTCCTGACATGACCTGCAGATATGGGCAACGCAGCCGAGCCTCAACAGCTTATGAAAAACAACAACATGGCATAAAAGCCAGACGAGAGATGAATTAACCTCATAGAGGACAGAACATTGTCATCTGATCCCTCCTTTATATCGTAGGATGAAAGCTCATGGGTGTTTATAAACAGATAATAATTTCAAGGCTATGATATATTAATTATGTGCCATAAATTAAATAGCTAATTTAAGTAACAATGAACCAGGACATTTCACATCACTACAATCATTACAGCATCCTTTTGCATTTACAATCTTATAATGCCATAAGACTATTCATTTTGTCACAATTTATGATTACATTTATTCATTTGGCTGACACTGATTTGGCTGCTTCCACCTACAGGAACAATGAAGCTTTTAGTTCACACATGAAAGCACTGATGTGATTGCTATTTCAACACATTCCTTCAAGTCATTGAATACAGACGGCAAGTGCTACAACATGAACTATAAATGTACCTTACTGTCTGAGAGTGCAAGAAGCATACAATACGTTCCATGTTAACTTATAGACTATAAACAAGTTTAGTGCATTAACTGCACAACAAAGTTTTTGCTTCTTGAACCCTGTTGGGCGTTTCTTGTACATTTTTGGGTGCTGATCACAAATATCACATCAAAATGTACCAATCACATAAAGTTTCAGAGAAATCTTCAGTTTTGTCATGATTCTTTCTTATATTTGTATTCAAACATTTTTGCTCAACAAGGGTTTGTGCAGCCTGGGCATGTCCAGGTATGGAATCAGGCCTGTTTGGAAGCTGGGCAGGTCTGAAAGAGCTTGATGCAGTCTCAGCATGATATAAAGATGCTCATTTGGTTAATATAGATAGTCAGTGTGTATATATAGTATTAGTGTAGTAAAGTATAGTATATGCAGCAATATAACAGTCAGCTTGATGCTATAGACGTTTTAGTGTCAGGCGATATGTTTAGTCAATGTTGTTACAGCAATGATATAGTCTGCTATATCTGTGGCCAGTATACACTTGCGCCTCAGAGATGTTCGATGACTGCTCTTGTGAAGAAAGCTTATCATTTGTATTTCAGCTGCAAAATATAATTTATATAACTTATAATATATATAATTTGCTGTGCGACATGTGCTGTCAGTCTATGAGCCTGGCTCAGAGGCACTCGAAAGACAAGGCAGTTTGCTGTTCCGATGATAAGGCGAAAACAGAAAGAGCATGTGATGGACTGTTACTTCTGTTTACATTTTACATTTACAGCATTTGGCAGACGCTCTTATACATAGCGACGTACATGGTGAGCGGTTGGGGGTTAGGTGCCTTGCTCAAGGGCACTTCAGCCTGCTGTCCGGTTCCGAGAATCGAACATGCAACCTTTTGGTTATAAACTCACTTCTCTAACCATTGAGCTATGGCTGCCCTCATCATGCAACCACTAGATGAAGAAACTGCAATGCAGGGTACTGACAGTGACATTGACCTGGATTTTGAACTGTGCTCATCAGGCGATCCACATCTGATAACACCGCCCCGAAAAAAATGGTTTGGTCAGAGATTTGGGTCTGTCAGAAGCAAAAGCTGAGATGCTGGGTTTAAGATTGCAGGAATGGTGTTTGCTGCCACCAGGAATAAAAAATTGTGTGTTTTGAGAACGACATCATGATATAACCTAATTTTTTGCACAAGTCAACAGTCTCTGTTTCCGTTTGTGTCATTGAAGGATTGTTCTCGACCTTGGGTTGTGAGTCCCTTTATTGATTTGTCAATGTTAAGCCTGAAAGCTGTTCTGCTACACAATTGTAACATTTATCCTTCAGTACCTGTTGGCTCTGCAGTACACCTGAAAGAATCGTATGAGAATATAGAACTGTAACTGAAGTATGTCCTGTATACTAAATACAACTTGAATATCTGTGGAGAGCTTAAAGTAATTGCTCTGTTACTAGGACTGCAGCTCATATATACAAAGTACTGTTGATTCAACTGCGAATGGGACAGCCGTGCCAAAGAGTACCATTCTTGACAGAACTGGCCACTACATAAAAAGACAGAAAAATGTGGCACATGAATCGCTTGTTTACCTGGCAAATTTATTTTTGCCTCCTCTTCAAATAAAACTGACTCATGAAAAATTTTGTGTAATCAATGAACAAGGAAGGCGAAGGTTTTCATTATTTAAGACAGAAGCTCCCTTAAATAACTAATGCCAAGATC
>JBBIGC010000039.1:17282075-17296830 GCA_037576955.1 Lepidarchus adonis
TGTGTGTGTGTGTGTGTGTGTGTGTGTGTGTGTGTGTGTGTGTGTGTGTGTGTGTGTGTGTGCGCGCGTGTGTGTGTCTAACTCAGGTGACCACAGGCCACACTCAACAAACTACACCCAAAGGTTGAGACAATGTAACAGAGGTGTGTATATTGTAAAACAGCATGACAGTCCACCTATACCCCAATACATGGTTTCATTTTCACAGTCTGAAAATTTAAAAATCATGTACCAAGAAAATAAATTGTGGCCATGGTTTGGTTACTGTGATAGGTTATGGTATTTTGCTGACACTTAATAACTTATAATGGACAAAACATTAAGAGAACAATGACTTTAAACACTGCAGAGCACGTATTCCATGTAAACAGGTCTAGTTATGCTCTTTATCATTAAACACACATTAGATCAGTGTTTTCCATTCCTGCTCCTGGAGGCCCACTGTCCTGCATATTTCAGGGATTTTTCTGTTCCCAACACACCTGATCCAACTAATCAGCTCATTAACAACCCCTGACTGAGCTAAAACGAGTGAGTTAAAGCAGGAAAAACACTAAAATGTGCAATGCAGTGAGCCTCCAGGACCAGATTGGGGAAACAAGATCCCCATTATGCTCAGAAAAAGCACATCATGACATAACAAACTGTTAAATGTCAACAATAACGGAAGTAAATAAACAAAAATCCACAAATTACACTAATATCATTATGTCCAAATTATGTCCTTTGAGAAAACACTTTTCATTTTCAAAGAACTGGAATATCTTCTGAAAAAGTAATGGGGGCCTCTTAATGTACAAAAAACCCCCACACCCAAGTGGAAAATTGCTGGGTCAACACATGCCCTGGCAGTTTTGAATGGGTTAGAGAAGGGCCAAAGCTATGCTCAGCAGGAGAGATACCCCAGAGAGATGGCCACACAGGGAGTGACCCTCCACTGCTGCCCCATGTCATTCAGCTCAGTGACCAGGCCGTGGGTCAACCACCAGGGTTGCAGCTCACCTGCTGAACTGGGATGGGGGGTGAGGGAGGGCGGGGTTGAAAACTGCTCAACTGCTTACAAGCCTGGACAGGGTCAAGGGAGGCGAGTGGGGTGTGTGTACAAGGCCTCCAGCTGCTTCTAAGATCTCTATTAACACAGAAGGCTCTCAGAAAGTAGAGGTTTAGAGGAGGTTAATCCAGTTCCAGAACTGTAGCAAGCAGCACAAGTAGCAATGGCACACTGAAAGGAAAATGACACATCAGCCTTCAGCTTAATCCCAGCCAGGTCCTGTTAGCCCTGATAGATTGGACTGGACAAGGACTGGAGATAAGCCTTCGGCAACGATAACATTACCCACTTACTATAGTACTGCACTATTTGAAGCAGGGAAATAGGAATAAACATGGCTCCCAAACTGTAATTGACAGTGGGAAAGTGTGGCAAGTCCTTTAAAATCAAACAATAAATTAGCAAAGAGCAGGAAATGCATGCTGAAAAAAAGAATGGCATCCTGGCATGAGCCTTAAGTGAATAAACAGGGGCTAATTTCAAGGGCTTTTTTATGAGACATTGCTCAGCCCAGTAGGATGTGAAATGGCTCTAGTTATTTTCATAAGAAGCACAACATTTACTTTACCTATTATTGGAAGGACTGCTGGAGAATAACCTCCATCTGAAAGCAATTAGAACAGCTCAAATACTTGGTGTGAGAAATATAGCCTTCACAGAGGAAAGCTCTACCTTTTTCAGTCACTTTTAACCTTAGTCCCCCAGGGCAAGTGCTGGAGAAGGCAGCCAAAGACGTCTGGCCTAGGCAATTACTATTAACGAGCGAGCCATGTTTACTGGCTTATTAGAGAGCAATTAGTGCTGCATATCATTTCATCCTGCAAACTCCATTTTGGGTCACCCAGCTTGGCCAGCTCGAGTCTTTATTCCCCTGATTTAAAACCACGTGTCGAACCTATCGAGGGGCTTTGCTGAGATGTGACGGTGAATGAAATGGTGTGTCATTTAAGAGAAATCAAGGTGCAATGACCAAGGAAAACATTCTGAAACGCAGGGGAGAAGAGCAGTTTTCCCTCAACAGAACGGCTGCTTATTCACTTTCTGTCAAGTATGGAAAAACACCTTTTGGTGGTGGCTTGGGGTGGAGACTTGTATTACCTACAGCCAACCTCTCTCCTTTTGTTGCTTCTAGGGACATGAACTCAGAAAATGCAACCACGCTTTCACATAGACGAAATTGTCTAAAGCTGTGCTGCAAGACATTTATATCATTGATTGCTGTTCAGGTTGTCTGTGATGGAAACTGACCTTAACGAAGAAACAGACCTGTATGTGGTCCCCTAAAAATGTCGTATTTAAAAATGCTGGTGAATTGAAAGGAAAATCAACTATTAAATGCACTCATCTAATCTATAAACTAGATGCTGGATGTCAAGCTGCAATAAAAGTAATCTAGGGCCAATACTGCATCGGTGGAAATTATATTAAACCTAAGGTCTTGGCTGCTGAAACAGTAGGTCTCTGAGTAGGTTTTGACAGACTACAATGAATACACTCTGCTCTAGCTGTAATGGGTTTACAGTAGCCCTCCGTCATGATTTTCTTAGTGTATATACAGTATATGACATGTGAGAAAATTAATTTCAACTGTACTGAGCTGGGGAGCAAGCTTGTGGTAGATGATATAAGCCTATATAACATTATGAATGATATAGAAATTAATTTGCATAGTCTTCTTACCTGAGAACATCTCCTATGGTTTTCACACCAGCCTAGAACATCGTCGCTCTGTAGAAAGAGAAGACAGTTTGAATAAATTTTTACTACAGTTTGCTGCAGTTATCCTACCAATGCCTTTTGCCAAATGTGTCATGCTGTCTATATAGTCCTTATGCCATCAGGAGTATTTGTAGGATAAACCCAGAACTGTTTCCAGCCTGGGGAAATACGCTGGGCAACGATGAATCAGTCTGGAAGTAAACAGGAATTTTTACCACACACCAACACCACGACTTCTAGCGTACGACAACACCTAACCACAGAGTCTTCTGGAAAAATGGCAGTCGGGAATTAAACATGACTAATGAAGCTAATGATAGTGAAAAGTGTCTGTGTTTTGACTCAAGTTGCGGCATTATGGACAATCTGGAACAGGCTTAGCCACAGGAATAAAGTAAAACAGTAATAGGCTCACTAAAATAACAGAAAACACAAGTAGCTTCAGCCATAAACAGAAATCTAAAACAAATCACAGAGTGCGAGCACAGCGACGGCCCATCTAAGCCGTGTTAATTATCCCTCTTTAAACACTCCCTCTGGGTAACCAATATTTATCCTCTGCAAACTAGGCTCATGCCACTTATGAGCTCCCACACCACCTTTGTGAGGTCTTAATAAGCTCTTAAGGAGAAAAGAAGGTCCATTGTGTTTGAGGGGCTGTCCTGGAGAAAAGAAAAGTGATCTCTAAAGGAATGCCGAGGCGTAACATCATCCCAAGAGATTACATCACCCCTTTAAATCCTTCCTGATGAGCTTTCCAGATGAAAAGCCTTAGCCCACACCTAAAAAAGTAAGCCACTGTCCAAAAACAGTAACAGGTTCATATGGCAAACAGGTGAAAAATAAATCACTGTCAATCTAGATGCATTCATTTGGAAGAAAAAGGCAAATTCAACTTTGGATTAACCTTTGCCTAGAGAAGGATGAACCCTTTTCCCTTTACAAAGAGAATGAATCCTTAGGAGTAAATTGGTAAAGGTTTATATTGGAAGAGAGCCTTGCAATTGTATACTTCAATATCCATTTTATTTTATTTCTCACTTGGAACATTGATAATGGTGCATAGACAAAAACTGCAGAGAACATATCACTACAATGATATACATAGTTATATATTATAGACTTATAATTTACAGTATGCTGAATACACACTGCTTGGTACACTGTACAAAGTACCAGTACACAATAAACAGCATACGCCCTTCATGACTTCTAATGTCCCATGTAGCCAGTTTCAATCTTTTGGAGCAGTGCATCTTAAAGTGCTGTTTCCTTCAATTCAGTTTATTGGCTTGTTTCACAAAATCTGCAGAGTAGCGTAATTCATGGGAATTTATTTTGTGCTATTTGGTTTATATATGCAACAAACCCCCAGAGAACAGAAAGTGCAGCCATCAGACTGATACAATCTAAATGAGAGCGAGTGAGAGAGCAAGAGCAAGAGAGAGAAGCCAGAGACAGAAAAAAGAGAGTGAAAGACAGAGTGAAACAAGTGAAGAGACAGAGAGAGACAGAAAGTGAGGAATACAAACCTACATATACAGAAAGACAGACAGAGAGCAAGATAAACAGAAAGTAGGAGAAAAAAAGAGACATACAAACATACATATACAGAAAGACAGAGAGAGAGCAAAAAATGCAGAATGAGAGAATGTGAAGGAGACAGATAGATAAAAAGAGAGACAGAGACAGAGAGAAAGACACAAAGAGGGAAAGTGAGTAAAAGCGACAGAGACAGAGGGAGATTTGAGGGGTACAGTCCTCTTTAACAGAGGCCATCCACAGGCCTGTGCTCAATCCTTCGGCTCTGTCGGATAAACCGTGTTAAGCTGTGTCACTCAGTCTGACGGCTGTCCCTTTGTTCTTGGCCCCTCTACCACATGTGCAGCTGTTTCACTGCTGCAGCTTTGAGCACAAAAGAGAAAAAGACACGCGCATCAACATATCTAAACACACTTTATGACATCTGACAGCAAAAATGTTGCATGAAATTGTTGCGGGGTTACCCCCTCAGGGGCGGACGGATGGAGCCCACTCTCTGCAGTCGACCTAAAAGCTTGGTGGTTACAGAGTGTGTACACTTCAGCGTTTATCTTTAACTTTCTAATTCTGTCATTATCCTGATCATCGAATGTCATGGTTTGATTGTAATGGTTTCTGTCTGGGCTCCCATACCAAATACCAAACAGAGCCCACTCTTGATCTTTGACTAGTAGATGGAGAATCGTGTTAAGAAATAACCACATTCAAGGGGCCCTATTTGCCATAACAGAAAGAATTATGAGTGATAGTGGCAGCTGAATGCTTGGGCCCTTTTATGTGGATAGAAAGAGTTCATTTGGAAGTTAGGGTTGAGAATGAAAGCAACCCAGATATGAAGCCCTGCTTCATGCATGTAGTGCCAGCCGCCAGATTTAATGGCCCCATTACCTCTCAGCTGCAAATGCCATGCACTTCAAACCATGCAGTCACAACACTTCTGCTTGCCTTCAAACAACTCGGTGATAGAGATAAGACGAGGTAAACTAACTGTGATAAGGTTACGGACCAAGAACATAAGCACAATTACAAGGCTTTGATTTCCAAAAATGACTTTACCACTCTTTGTATTCATTCTCATATGATTAGAACTTATTAATAAGGTTTGCAAGGTAAATGTTAATGGACTTGCATAGCCTTTTAAAGATACCAAATACTCTATTAACAAAGATATATATAAGGAATTTCATATATACATTATCACAGTTTTATCAGAGGTTAGGGACTGGTTTAAAGCTGGCTATTCTTGGCTTTAAAACTAAAACCAAAGCTTATTTGCATCTACTTGCAACACAGCTGGTCATCAAGTCACATACCGAGTGCTACAATTATACAATTTTGTCAAAATCACAAATCACAACCACATTTCATGCCTCCCTGCATCAGCTTGGTTTTGAGGCAGCAAGTGAGGGCCTGACATCATTTCCCTGAAAGAGAATCATTTTCCTTGGCGGTAACAATGCTGTTATTAGTACACAGTGAGGGGTAGAGAAGAGAAACACAGTCTCATCCTGCACTTTGTGGTCCTCCTCATCCAGTAAAGAAGCGTTTTAACCAAGTGGTTTCAGTGGAATATTTTATTACTTGTGACTAAGCACACATGCCTTTTAAGACTGACTTCAGAGTTGCTGTAGGTCCCAACTGTTTAAATATTGCACATACTGGGAACTGCGGTCAATGCATTACACACCAAGACATCCATGATGACCTCTGAACACCAAACACAAATGTTTAATTTAGGGTCTGATTAGATCATTTTGGGGCCAATATGAATACAAATGTTAAGAGACTAAAACTAATTCTTTGTTTTTTTGTTAACAACATCCAATTTTCCAGTGTTACAGTATGACAGCTTTTAAAATATTTTTAAAATAAAGATCTTGCTGGACAACATATAGGCATATGGCCAGAAAAATATAATGAGCATGACATTTTTACAGTTTACAATAAATCAACATTGTGTAATGGTATATCAACCGACAGAGCACCAGCTGACCATAAAAATCTATGTAACTAAATTAAAATGACTTCTATAACAACGTTTCATGTTATGCTTCATTGAACTCACTTGAACAGAACTCAACGAGCTGTTTATAGTCTCTTTATAGATTACTGACAATATCTATCATCTGCTCTGAAAAGCATTTTGTATTGTGATTTCATTGCTAAAACAATAACCTAAAAATATGGTTTAACATGGGAGTCTTTTGCCTGGTCTTGAAAACCTGTAATATTTTGATAGACCAATGGCAAAACAATTCTAACATCTCATTTCCTATAATCTCTTAAAAAATTGCATCTGTTTTGACATGGTAACGTCTGTCAAAGACAAAGAAAAACCTGATTAGCTGATTAATGTGTAGGCAGAAAACACCAGTGCGTACTGTTAGCAGGATTTACTGCAATAGTCTTTTTATTAGATCAAAAGAAAACACCTGTCTAGCCTGTGGTGATGAATGTTACTGAATGTCTCTCCCTACACTATCTGATCAATCTGACCTCAGAAACTTCTCATGCATTTGCTTTGTGTTACTCTGTTCCTAATAGACTTGACTGATGTGCAATATCTTATAGTCTGACCTCAACAAAAGTACTTCTTCCAACATTGGATACACCGCACTCATTTGCATGACAAATTGTGCTCATAAATTAAACGTACACCTGCAAGCGAAGCAACCGCCTGCCAGCTTCAATAGATGGAAGTGAGAACAGGATATAAATTAAAATGCTTCAGCTTGTCAGACAGTTCTTTGTTCATGCCAGGCTTATAACCAGTACTTTTAATGCCACTGAGATTAATTACATCTTCAGTAAATCAGTGGATCAAAGGAAGAAGAAGGAAGAACAAATTCTAAACTCGTGTGAACGACTGCAGCACTGCAGTTACCTCATCCAACACCTACTGCATGGTACACCTGCAGTGTTTCCCATGCATGGGCTAATCTTTTGGTTCCACCTAATCCATTGAACAGCCATAACATGAACACTATCTTCTTATTATGTAGGCCCCATGCTGCTGAAACAACTCTGACTGCAATGAACTGTGTTTTGACACCTTTCTATCATCATCACTAACATTTTACACCACAGTAGCTCTTCTAGTCTACATGCATCAGTGAGTCTTGGGTGCCCATGCCACTAATTCAACAGGTTTCCTTCCTTGAAGGATTTTTTTTTAGGTATTAACAACTCCATACCTGGAACACACCACATGGCCCTGAGAAGCTCTGACTCCTTATGCTCACACATTTTATCCAGCAACAAGCACATCAATCTTATTCACCTTACTTGTAAGTGGTGTTAATGTCAAGGCTGATCTGTGAATATTTTGTCCCAATTTGTCATGAATAAACACACTTCGCATAATCTGTTAATATTTCACAATTTATTTAGCTCAGTGTTGCAAGCTTTATAAGAAAAATAAGACACCTTTCTAAGCCGTCTGGTCTGAAATACAGAGATGCACAGTAATAGAGCAATCATATCATATCTGCAGATATTTGCTTGGAAATATAATTTGGCATCAACAGATTTGAAATATATTGGATATTGGCATTGGCCTACAAATCCCTCTGCTAATAAAGCTGTAATAAAATACACAGCATTGTGCAAACTGCATGCCTTAATCATCAGGTTCTTGCCTCGAACCATGTTGAGTTGGTAAGTACTCTTACTTATTGGCTTATTTATGTGCCTTGTATATAAAATTTTAACAATAATGAGATGTAATGTTTTTCAGCTATGCATGATACTTTTGTCCATTTTGTCCAAGCCTGTTTACTTAATGAAATCAAATGAACCTTTTACCCATGTTAGTTTATGCCCTTTGTTCTGTAAAGCATGATTTGTCATATAATTAAAAAACTTCTTCCATCAAAATGTAATGAATTTTGCCCGTCTGGGAAAATGTCGTGTTTCACCCCCCACTATCACCAAACCTCAATTATCATCAAGAGAAAATGTTCAGCAAGGACAGAGACCCTCCCAAATACAATGTTTCATAACCTTCCATTGTGAAACCTGTGGGGTGGGGCTTGCTTATTGTTGCTAAGTGACTCATCTACTGTGATATTTTATAGAGGGTCGGCTTTTATGCCCTAAACTCAAAAACAATTCAATAAATCAGTTCATAGTTTGCTCTTACACCTTGAATAAGGTTGTCGAAAACAACATCATCCAAATTAATTTACATCTTATGAAGACAGATTTCTGTGTGTGGGACTAACATTGTATCCCATAACAGAGGGAAAAAATTATTTCACTTTGTTTAAATGCATGTCCAGTATTTAATCTGTGTTACATCTGGCCCTGAGAAATACCCCCTCTGTGTTTCTTTTTATCTTCCTTTCTCTTTAGGTTTCTAACCCATCCTGCCTCATTCCCTTCTCTCTCATCAGTGCAGTCTGTGCCTTCACCCGCATTTGTAAATCACCGGCCGGAACAAGTGGGAAGTGAAGGAGAAAATTAGATCAAGGAGAAATGTGCAGGCTCTGCTCTGGGTGCTGCAGTGGCTCAACCTCTGAACTTCTTCCCACCACCCACCAAGGAGAGAGGCATTAGGTTCACAGTGCGTGCGCGCACACACACACACACACGCACACACACACACACACACACACACACACACACACACACACACACACACTCTCTCTCTCTCTCGCTCCCTCTCTCTCTCTGGTAGGTAGTCTCTCTCTTCAACAGTAGCAGTGTTTTTTTTGCCCCAGGGTTCGAGATAACTTCTGCCTGCTTTGCCCCGATAAGCCGGCCTTACCTTACCTGTGTGTGTGTGCTCCTCCGCCCCTCTGCATGTGGATGGATGAAGGGAGCGAGTGAGGGAAGGGGTGTAATCTGGAGGAGCTGGAGGAGAGACGTGTGATTCTGGCTTCAGACCAAATATCGAAAAATTTCATGTGAAATATTTTGTGGCTGAAGAAAAGCACTCTGCCTCCTGTGCCGCGGGATAAAAAAATTAATCACACTTTTAGAATTCCACAGTGACTCGCCGTGTGAGTGCGTATGTGTGTGTTTTAGTATTCTGTATCTGTTTGTGTGAGGCTAATGCATTCCTGCTGAGCGGCGCGTGCACACAGTTGACATTTTTAATGAACTTCATGAACAGATTTTTGTTCTCTGACTCGTCCTGCAGCTACTTCCAGATATCAACATCGTTCCGGACGTCTGATCGGGAACGTTGTGCATGTATCCTCTATATTCCCACACTCCATGGTGCACAATCTTTGACGGAAAGTAGACAGAACCAACAGAGCTGTCTGGAACGCAGCACGGCTTTCTGAATCCTACACTTGCTCCTCCTACATTCAACAAGAACACTGGCTGCCCTGCGGTCAACACTGTGGACACTAGTGTACATGAAGTAGCATTCTGCTTAAAATACATGTCCCACTTAAACATTTACATTAAAAAAACTAGGATTCTGTTTTATAATGAGCATTCTGCTTAAAAACAAGCTTATTCCTTAAAAACTAGCATTCTCCTTAAAAACAAACGTTCTCCTTAAAAACTAGCTTTCTCCTTAAAAACTAGCGTTCTTCTTAAAAACTAGCATTCTCCTTAAAAACTAGTGTTCTTCTTAAAAACTAGCATTCTCCTTAAAAACAAGCGTTCTTCTTAAAAACTAGCATTCTCCTTAAAAACAAGCGTTCTTCTTAAAAACTAGCATTCTGCTTAAAAACAAGCGTTCTCCTTAAAAACTAGCATTCTTCTTAAAAACAAGCGTTCTTCTTAAAAACTAGCATTCTGCTTAAAAACAAGTGTTCTCCTTAAAAACTAGCATTCTTCTTAAAAACAAGCGTTCTCCTTAAAAACAAGCATTCTCCTTAAAAACTAGCATTCTGTTTAAAACCAAGCATTTTCCTTAAAAACTAGCATTCTGCTTAAAAACAAGCATTCTCCTTAAAAACTAGCATTCTGCTTAAAACCAAGCATTTTCCTTAAAAACTAGCATTCTGCTTAAAAACAAGCATTCTCCTTAAAAACTAGCATTCTCCTTAAAAACTAGCATTCTGCTTAAAAACAAGCGTTCTCCTTAAAAACTATAATTTTTCTTAAAATCTAGCATTCTGCTTTAAAACTCACTTTCTACTTTAAAACTAGCTTTCTGCTTAAAAACTAGTTTTCTGCTTTAAAACTAGCTTTCTGCTTAAATACTAGCTTTCTGCCCTAAAACAAGTGTTTTCCTTAAAAACAAGCATTCTGCGTAAAAACAAACGTTCACCTTAAAAACTTGCATTCTGCTTAAGAACAAGCATTCTGCTTAAAAACTAGCATTCTGGTTTATAACTAGCATTCTGATTAAAAACAAGCTTTCTGCTTAAAAACTAGCTTTCTGCTTAAAAACAAGCATTCTCCTTAAAAACTAGCATTCTGCTTAAAAACTAGCATTCTGCTTAAAAACAAGTGTTCTCCTTAAAAACTAGCTTTCTGCTTAAAAACAAGCATTCTCCTTAAAAACTAGCATTCTGCTTAAAAACTAGCATTCTGCTTAAAAACAAGTGTTCTCCTTAAAAACTAGCATTCTGCTTAAAAACAAGCGTTCTCCTTAAAAACTAGCATTCTGCTTAAAAACAAACGTTCTCCTTAAAAACTAGCATTTTGCTTAAAAACTAGCATTTTGCTTAAAAGCTAGCTTTCTGCTTAAAAACTAGCATTCTGCTTAAAAACTAGCTTTCTGCTTACAACAAGCATTCTGCTTAAAAACTAGCATTCTGCTTTAAAACTAGTTTTCTGCTTAAAAACTAGCATTCTGCTTTAAAACTAGTTTTCTGCTTAAAAACTAGCATTCTGCTACTACTGTTTTTTAAGCTCTTTAACCAGAACACTGTATTTTAAGCAGAATGCTTTCAAGCTAAAATTAAGCTAAAATTCAAGCTTCCTGCTTAAACCACTTGAAATGAGCGTTTTGCTTGATATGAATGTTCTGCTTGAAATGTAATGTTCTGCCAGAGATATCAAAGCAACATGTTAGCAAACCACCCAGCAACCACCAGAGATACCATGACAACTTGTTAGCAACACCATTAAATCTGGGAGACCATAATAGCCACCTGGAACACTGCAGCTACAGAGCCCAGCATCCAGATCAGCTCCCTGCAAACATGAGGAGAGCAGATTTCTGACCATGTCAGTGTCCATGTTCATGTCTATGTCATGGTGTAAGGCTTGAGTGTGAACTGCTGTTTTACTCCCAGTGTCTCAGTCCCTCCTCCCAGCTAAAGACAGGCGTCTGTTAGCTCCTCTCCTCTTCAGCGTCGGGCAGTTTCCTGTTGAATCTCTTTGTAAAGTCCATCAGCAGCTCAGTAAGAGTGAATCTGCCACTCAGTGGATGTAACCATAGTGAGCACTGCCCGCTGTGACCTCACATGCATACCCTCACTCACATGTTCTCTTTAGCTCAGGGATCTTCTCTGAAGGTCTGGAAAGCCCTGAGGCCTCCCTGCAGGTTTACACAGATCATATGAGGAGTAAATCACCTGAACATCGGAACAAAGATATTAACATGCTGTGAGGGTCCCTCTCTCTATCTCTCTCTCTCTCTCTCTCTCTCTCTCTCTCTCTCTCTCTCTCTCTCTCTCTCCCTTCCTCCCAGCTGGCTGTTTAAGTGCTGTTTACTTGTCTGATGTCCCTGAGAGAGGTAATTATGGAAGAAACGGAGAAAAGGAAGAATTTTTTATATACCAGTCTGTTAGACCAGCAGCGAAACACACCCTCACACACAGTTTAAACTACAGTTTAGCAGTGTAACAGTTTAGCAGTGTAACAGTTTAGCAGTGTCGTGGTGTAACAGTTTAAACGTGTAACAGTTTAGCAGTGTCTTGGTGTAACAGTTTAGCAGTGTAACAGTTTAGCAGTGTCTTGGTGTAACAGTTTAGCAGTGTAACAGTTTAGCAGTGTCGTGGTGTAACAGTTTAAACATGTAACAGTTTAGCAGTGTTGTGGTGTAACAGTTTAAAAATGTAACAGTTTAGCAGTGTCGTGGTGTAACAGTTTAAACATGTAACAGTTTAGCAGTGTTGTGGTGTAACAGTTTAAAAATGTAACAGTTTAGCAGTGTCGTGGTGTAACAGTTTAGCAGTGTAACAGTTTAGCAGTGTTGTGGTGTAACAGTTTAAAAATGTAACAGTTTAGCAGTGTAACAGTTTAGCAGTGTAACAGTTTAGCAGTGTAACAGTTTAGCAGTGTTGTGGTGTAACAGTTTAAAAATGTAACAGTTTAGCAGTGTAACAGTTTAGCAGTGTAACAGTTTAGCAGTGTAACAGTTTAGCAGTGTAACAGTTTAGCTGTGTTGCAGTGTAACAGTGTTATAGTTTAGCAGTGTTACAGTTAAAGCTGGACAATATGGAGAAATTAATTATCAATATTCCCCCCCCCCCCCATATTGATTATTATCGATTTCGATAATTATCACAGTATTTGAAACATTATGGTTTCCCACACAGTAATTTAGTGAAAGTGCATCCCTGAATATAAGATATTCATAATAATAAACTAAACAAATATCTTCAACTTGTTGATAAGAATTTATCGTCTGTTAAAACAGCTTCTAACTTAGCCCGAAATTCACTATAGAGCCGCAGTCTGAGAAAAATGTTTTCGACGAGGGAGCTGTAACCTCGGGCTGACTTCTTGCAAAGGTTTTCTGAAGCCTTCTTTCTCAGCAGTACTCACTGGCATCATCTCGTTGGCCATGAAGTAGGTGAGTGCATTGGTAATATCCAGATGTCTTGTTGATTTTTTTGAGCGGAATATACGGGGTCATATTGGAATAAGCTGAGATGATGGACTGCTGTTTTTGGCAGAGCACCACTGCTGGAATCAATCGCCATGTTCGACTGGGTGATATTTTTGAAGGTGGTGAAACATGTTTGTTGTGTTGCCAGTCTTAGTTATGACCTGTCGGCAATATAAACTTGCAAACTGGCTTCATTTGTGTTTATCTGACCGACGGTAAACTGAACCACATTCACACTTTTGAAGATGTGTTCTCTGTTTTTTGGAGCGATCGCCTCCTGAGCCAGTAACACATTTTCATCCCCTGCTTCAGTCACCGTGACGTCCTGGTTGCCCGACATATTTTCTAACACTCATGAGTTTGCTAATGTTTACCACATTTTCTTGTGCAGTGTGCAGTGGGCAAAATTGCTTTATTGTTTGTGATTGGCTGTTGTGCTGCTGTTACGCCAAGCCCACTTGTGACGTGATAGGCCAAAGGTGCTGTCTATCTTATGTGAAGCGGGATGAGCCCACGGGAGGACGCGACACAACAGGTTGCAAGAAAATGAACCCGAGGGGAAGTTTTATTGAAACGAGACAGAGAATTTAAAGGGGAAGCTGTGGTTAGTAGAGCTTGAGGTTTTGGGTGGAGGTCCACGCGGTGGTGCCTCCTCAATACTGGTTTGCCTCTGTTTCTCCCTCGTCTATCACCCAGGAACATGTGGAGAGAAACATATGGTTAAGGGGGAGAGAGAACACACACACAGGAATACTGGACACATTAAAGAGAGAAGAAAGAGAAAAAACACGCAGAAGAACGGCTCAGGTCACTGGCTGCTTGTGGGGCGCAAGTTTAAGCACGTCAGCGGCTAAGTGGGTGTGTCTCCACCGTGAGCCGCGTGCTCCTTGTTTACCAACAGCGGTGAGAGCTGAAAGGGACTCAGGAGCTGTCCGAGGTGCTGATCTCAAACATGCGTTGAATCCCCTCGCTGGAACAGGGCGGTGACACGTGTTACCGTGGGACCATGTGACATTTAACACGCAGGTGCAGAACAGGCAAACAAGTGTCATCAAATTTTATAGCATACATTAATCATCGTTATCGTCATTTCACCTTTCTCAATAAAATGTCAAGATCATTTTATCATCCAGCGCTAGTTACAGTGTAATGGTTTACCACGGTAACAGGTTAGCAGTATTACAGTGTAACAGTTTAGCAGTGTAACAGGTTAGCCGTGTAACAGTTTAGCCGTGTAACAGTTTAGCAGTGTAACAGTATAACAGTTCAGCTGTGTAACAGTTTAGCAGTGTAACAGTTCAGCAGTGTAACAGGTTAGCAGTGTAACAGGTTAGCAGTCTAACAGTATAACAGTTCAGCTGTGTAACAGTTTAGCAGTGTAACAGTTCAGCTGTGTAACAGGTTAGCAGTGTAACAGGTTAGCAGTGTAACAGGTTAGCAGTCTAACAGTATAACAGTTCAGCTGTGTAACAGTTTAGCAGTGTAACAGTTTAGCAGTGTAACAGTTCAGCTGTGTAACAGTTTAGCAGTGTAACAGTTCAGCAGTGTAACAGGTTAGCAGTGTAACAGTTCAGCTGTGTAACAGTTCAGCAGTGTAACAGTTCAGCAGTGTAACAGTTCAGCAGTGTAACAGGTTAGTAGTCTGACAGTAAAACAGTTCAGCAGTGTAACAGTTTAGCAGTGTAACAGTTTAGCAG
>JBBIGC010000039.1:17332220-17343447 GCA_037576955.1 Lepidarchus adonis
TCTCTCTCTCTCTCTCTCTCTCTCTCTCTCTCTCTCTCTCTCTCTCTCTCTCTCTCCCTCTGTCTCTCTCTCTCTCTTTCTCTTTCTCTCTGTCTCTTAGAGACACATGGAGCTTCTCTGATGATGAGGAGATACATCGCTGGTATTTGTGATAATCTGTAAGTTTGACTATATCACATATATTCCATTTTGAGAAAGTCTAAAACCAAGGCGCAATGTGGACTTTTTCAAAACCTGTATTCCTGCATCTCATTCAGTGTTTTATGTATTTCAGATGTTGCAATAAATAAATAAATAAATAAGACATAGATCTCAAATCAACGATTAAATGAATTAAATAATGTGTGACGTTTAAATCCACACTGTTGTCGACTAGCGTCCCCGGCCCCGCCTTCCGACCCCGCCTCCTCTGCTGCGATTGGACGTTTATTTGCATATTCATTATTTGCTCTTGCAGCTACGTGGGTAGGCGGGGCTACAGCACTGAAACGCTGCGAGGCTCTTACTCAGCTCGCGCGCGCACGCACACACTTTTCACTGTCTTCCTGACGGAGGAAGAGTAAATGTCTTACGAACGGACTCGGTCGCTTTCAGCGCTCGCAGAACAGGAGACATGAAAGTTTCGGTGACTTTCTGAGGCCGAGTGGAGCAGTTCACACACACACACACGCGTCCTGCGGCGAGGAGAGGGAGAGAGAGAGAGGTAAGAGCGTTTTCGGGCTGCATGAACCACCGGGAGCCGCTTCTGCTCAGTTAACAGCTGAAGTTAAACCCGACAGTGTGTTGTAGGTACTTTTAGAGTGAGTAAGCACTCGCTCCAGGCGCCATTAGAAGAAAAAATGCGTTTTACCGCTGCTGGTGCTGCACGAGACATGGCTGTTCGCCTGCACGCGCCTCGAATGTGATATAAGAGCTTTTTCAACACATTACAGTGTATTATTTTTCTAAAAAGTTGACTAATCACCAGTTTTCAATGTGTTTTCCACTACTTTATCTGAGTGCATATAGTTTAATAATTTTAAAATATGTTGTTACATCTAATATTCCTTAAAGTGTAATAAATATAACATATATATATATAATAATATAATAATAAAACACTCATTTTTATTATGCAGTTTTGACTGACTTTATCTTTACTTTTTTACTTTTGTTCTAGATTTATTGTATTATTCTTTTTATTTACTAATTTAAGCTCAGTCTGACTTCTGTGTAAGATATTGTGTTCTATAAAGTAATAATAATCATAATAATAACTACAATAATAACAGAAATAATAATGATAAATTGTATGAAGTGTATAAAAATAGCCCTTTACTCTGATGTTAGTGAGATGTTGTGGAAGTGTTCACACCCAGTCAGCCATTACTGATAATGAACATTTATGTAACGTAATCTAAACTCTGGTTCTTTAACGGTTCTCCGTAGTTCAGCAGAGTGAGCTTAGTGGTGGTGAATGGAACCAGGCGTCAGTTTAGCTCCTCCATCCCCAGTGAAGCTCCAGAGTGTCTGAGTGTATTTATGGAGTGGTGATGGTGGTGAAATGGTGAATCTAAATCACCTTGGACGCCCTGCATGTGAATGGGTTCAGTTTTAGGCCAAACTCTGGTAGAACAAAGCCTCAGACGTCGACCAGATGTCTGGTTCCATTCACCCTCACTGTAAAAGTCACTGGGAACATCTCCATTTATGATTGGGTGACCATGTGAAAGGTGTGGGTAATGATAACGCTCGTTATTTAAGGGCTCGTGTGGAAGTTACTCATTAAGCCGTGTGTAATTTGTTGGGGGTGTGGTATATGGATGTTCTATGCTGAGTCAATTTACACATTAACTCTTTATTATTCATTCGCTAAGCTTAAGGTGAATTTATTAACAATAACGTGTCATTTCTCAGGGATGAGTGACATCATTAATCCCCATTGAGATGATATGTGGACCCACACTTATTCACATTCAGAAAATTATTATTTAAATATCATTATAATAGGGTTCTCTAAGCAGAGAGGGCTGTACATAGTACCAAAAAGGTTTTTGGAACCATAGTGGAGCCCTGTAATGCTACATAGAGCCTTAAAATATTTTAAACATTCTTAAAAAAACATATGTATTTGTTGTAGATCGTTTAAATGGTTCTTAGCCTTGTGGTTCTACTGTATATAATGATTGCCTTTACCAAAGAACCCTTAAAGAAGATGCTGAGAGATGTTGTATAGTACTTTGTGATTTGCAATCGTTCTTTGAACGATTCTGTAAAAGAACCACTTTTATCTCCATAAAGAACCATGTTTGAAAATGAGAAGAACCTTTGCAATGTGTAAAGAACCTCTTTTGAAGAAGTTCTTTGCCAGGTTAAGGGTCTTTCTTTCTAGAACCTTCATGTTGTGAGTTCTGTGAAAAGTTTGTTAGAGATAACTCTAAGACCTTGATGATTTTATTCAGCTCCAGGTCCAAGATGTCCGTAAGCAGCCATGAAAACCGGAAGTCCAGGTCAAGCTCTGGATCCATGAACATCCACCTGTTCCACAAAACGTCCCATGCAGACAGCCTACTAACGCAGCTCAACCTTCTACGCAAGCGCCGCGTTTTTACGGACGTTGTTCTCCGGGCTGGAAACAAGGCCTTTCCATGCCACCGGGCCGTCCTGGCATCCTGCAGTCGCTACTTTGAGGCCATGTTCAATGGAGGCCTCAAGGAGAGTCGAGACGCTGAGGTTAACTTCCATGACTCTTTGCACCCAGAGGTGCTGGAGCTTCTTCTGGATTATGCTTACTCTGCCCGAATCATCATAAACGAGGAAAACGCAGAGTCCCTCCTAGAGGCCGGGGATATGCTGCAGTTCCATGATATCCGGGATGCCTCAGCTGAGTTCCTTGAGAAGAACCTGCACCCTTCGAATTGCCTCGGGATGATGCTGCTTTCGGACGCCCATCAGTGCCAGAGGTTGTTTGAGCTGTCGTGGCGCATGTGCCTTGTTAATTTCCCTACCCTCTACAGAACAGAGGACTTCCTAAACTTGCCGAAAGACAAGGTCCAAGATTTGATCTTCAGCGAGGAGCTGGAGGTGGAGGACGAGAGTGTGGTGTACGAGGCCGTCATAGATTGGGTCAAAGTGGACGTAGGCAGAAGACTCAGCGACTTGCCAGAGCTTCTCCGTTGTGTGCGTTTAGCCTTGCTTCCAGAGGCTTACCTGCTCAAGAACGTGGTTTCTGAAGAGCTGGTGATGGGAGACAAGGTGGGTCGAGGCATCGTGGAAGACGCTGTGAGGTGCAAGATGAAAATCCTTCAGAACGATGGCGTGGTCACTGGCTTCTGCGCCAGACCGAGGAAGATCAGCCAGGCTCTCCTGCTTCTGGGAGGCCAAACCTTCATGTGTGATAAAGTCTACATGATTGACCATAAGACAAAGGAGATCGCCCTCAAAACAGACCTTCCGAGTCCTCGTAAAGAGTGCAGTGCCTGTGCTATCGGGTGCAAGGTTTATGTTACGGGAGGTAGAGGTTCTGAAAATGGAGCTTCCAAAGATGTCTGGGTCTACGATACCTTGCATGACGAGTGGTCCAAAGCTGCACCAATGCTCGTAGCCAGGTTTGGTCATGGCTCAGCCGAATTGGACCACATTTTGTATGTGGTAGGTGGCCACACTTCTCTTGCCGGGTCTTTTCCTGCCTCTCCATCTGTGTCACTCAAACAGGTTGAACAATACAACTCACAGTCCAACAAATGGACGTTGGTCGCCCCTCTCCGAGAAGGTGTCAGCAATGCAGCTGTCGTCGGAGCGAAGAACAAACTCTTTGCTTTTGGAGGCACCAGCGTGAACAGAGAGAAGTTCCCCAAAGTGCAGTGCTTTGACCCTTGTGAGAACCGATGGACCGTTCCAGCCTCCTGCCCTCAACTCTGGCGCTACACTGCTGCAGCTGTGGTTGGAAATCAGGTCGTGGTCATTGGAGGCGATACAGAATTTTCAGCCAGTTCTGCTTACAGATTCAACAGCGAAACCTACCAGTGGACAAAGTTTGGTGACGTTACGGCCAAGAGGATCAGCTGCCATGCTGTGGCCTCTGGGAACCGGCTGTATGTCGTAGGGGGTTACTTCGGGGCACAAAGGTGCAAAACCTTGGACTGCTACGACCCTTCGACAGACACCTGGGACAGCATCACTAGCATCCCGTACTCCCTGATCCCAACTGCGTTTGTCAGCACATGGAAATATCTCTCATCCTGAATGCCAGGAGATGCTCAGTTTGGTAAGCAACTGCTCTGAATACATATTGGTTGTAGTTAGGGGTGCGTGATTGGGCAGTGTCTGCCGAGTGGTTAGGACCTTGCCCTTGCAGTTGGAAGTCCTGACCTGGGCAAAACCCTTTGGCAAAGGTACTGTCCCGTAACACTGCTCCTCACAAATACAGGGCATCCTTGACTTACGACGTACCCGACTTACAAAAAAACCTTTTTTATGGTGTTAAAAATAAAAGTAACTTAAGTAAAATGCAAAAAAAAAATGCAATACAGAGCGTCAGGTGGGTGAATGTCTCCCTCTGGTGGACTGACACTGGAATGGTGCCAGGGCAAAGCACAGTAGGCGCCTATGTAAGGGGTTTTGACTTGGGTCAAAATGAGGACCCTGTAGTCACTTTCACTTCATATGATATAAACAAAATAACAAGAAACTGCCATCACCAGCGCCCAGGGAGCAGTGTAGCTGGCCAGTACCTTGTCCAGGTATATCTCAGTGGTGCTCTGATCCCACGGGCAAGGTCCTAACCAGTCTCTCTTGGGTTTTATTAAGAACACAATGCTGCAACCTTGACAGAATATGGGCAGAATATCAGTATTGCATATATTAAAGGGTTCATATTTTTCGAATGAAGTATCGTTAATGATACAATTTACGTTCACTCCCCCATCCATACAGTGCATGTATAAAAGCTTTAAAAACTCCTCACTTCCAAATAATGTTTTTAGAAGCTCTGTGATTGGTTAATGGCCTTATTTAATCAATACTGGCCCTTTGCGATGCCAGTATTGCAGAGACTGATATTGCGATAACGATGTACAGGTGATATATTGTGCAGCTCTAGCATGACTCACTGTGGCCAATCAACAGTTCCGTTAACTTCAGGTGGTTACAAAATCCAGGAACGGAATGTGGATTCACATTTGATGCAGCTGGAAACACCTGGAAAACATCTGTAATACTGTAATGTCAGGACAGGGTTGTCTAGTGGGTAGCGGGTTCAAGACCCAGCCCAGGCACCATTGAGGTGCCCTTAGGCAAGGTACAGTCCATGGTTATAATAAGCGATTGTTAATGGTATGAATGACTGATATTAATAAGCGTTTCTCACCATCATCCGTTCATTTACTGCTGTTTTCAAGCTAATGGGTGCCCTCAACAACCGCCTGTGTTCTGGAGGGGCTCTCAAGATGAGTCTTGTGCAGGGAATTCGACACGAAGGACGATGTAAAACTCTCGTTCCGTTGGCTGATGCAACAGGTTGTAATGGTTCCTGTTAAAATGAACGAGAGTAGAAGACAAGCTCCTCGTCTGGCTAATTAAGTGACACTCAGACTCCGTACCCTCCTCAGATCAAACACGAGAGCTGCAGAAGCTTCCATATGTCACAAGTTGCGGCGGTTAATGAAAGATTCCAGGTCCTAATGAGAGCTGTCGGTGTCACATAAAGCAGAGCCGTGGGTTAATAGAGTCTGAAGGAATGCAGGGGGTAATTACAGAGCAGAGGCTTCACTCATAGCCTGGAGAAACATACAGTAGAGTTCTGCTCAGGTTGGAGCTGCTGTCCTGTCCATGGCTGGAGAAATTCGGGCCAATATGTGGTCTGTAAAAGAAGAAACTGAGGCTACTGCTTCCCAGAACCCTACTGTACCTCAGGCTTAAGAAGAAACGACCCATTTGGCAATTATGAGTTTTCCTATCTGGCATCTGTTCCTTGTGCAGAAAACCTGGTCGTAAGATTTTTTTAGGACAGAAAGCACAGACACAGGTAGTATTTTACTACGGCAGAATTCCTAAGGCAACATGACATACACAAGTCTTTTATGACCATTTACACAAAATATGTACAACTTACAACGTACTCAACTTATGAAAAAGTACCTTTAAACAAAACACTCAAAAAATTCAATACAGAGCCTTGGGTGTGTGAATGTCTCCCTCTGGTGGACTGACAGAGGAATTGCACCCGGGCAAAACATAGTAGACGTTTATGTAAGGGGGTTCGACTTACGTCTAATTTCGACTTAAAACATACAATGAGGAACAGAACCCCATTATACGTTGGGAAACCCCTGTATATAGTAGAGCTGTCAAACAGTTAAAACTATTTAATTGCAATTAAACTCATAATCGTAATTATTTGCAAATTTATGTATTTAAATTTTTTTTAGTTGTTCCAGTTTTACACCAAATAAGGTTTGTTAGGTAAAGTGTGAGGTGTAAAGGGAGGAGGCGTGATGAAGAACACCCGGGACAGGAGGAAACTGTGAGGGAGTGAGGCCCAGTGATGTCAAATAATCAGTGGTAAACTCCTCCCTTAGATAGCACCACCCTCTCCACTTCATAAAGCTGCTGGATCTGGAGGGGATTCAGAAGATGGTGATTGGAAGGGAATGATGGTGCAGATCCTCGTCCTCTGTGCTGATTGGCTGCAGTTGTGGTTCATGTGTTGGAGGCTGATTATGTGGGTGGAGCTCGGTCCAGTGGAGTCGGTCGTACGTGACCAGAGTTCAGGCTTCGGCTGCTGAACGTGATCTCAGCCTGAGTGTGAGATTTAGTCTGGATGAACTAAACTCAGCCTGAGAATAAGTATACACACCCTTAGTTTAGGACAGTGAACAGGTTTCAATATGAAAAATAAACACATGGAGCACATACACAGCAGTAATGAAGTGAACGAGTTCGTTAGCAGAGCGGAGAGCGACTAGAAGCAGGATGGAGATCACTGGAGGCGAGGAGAACAGCCTGATGGGTATTGTAGTTCATTGACAGAGAGTCAGTTGGATAAGATGAGCATTGGCTGATGGGAATTGAAGTCCATAGGTAGCGGTGAGTATGACTGAAGCGTAATGAAGCCGGTGGAGATTAGAATAGCATCCGATCTGAGAGGCAAACGGCGTAAAAAAGGGTCTAGTGATGAAACCTGAGGAATGATGAACGAGAGGTCGAGTGTTGGAGGGAGTGATGTGCAGGACGTCCCAGTAGGCGACACGGTGCAGTTGGCTTGTATTGTTCCACACAGGCCGTTTTTAAAGGGTGGGGTGGTGCAGGGGGGGGGGATTCCAGCTGGAGAACGGTCGAAATACTGCACCAACAGGTCGGTCTAAACTAGTTCTGGGAAGTTTGAGGAGGATCATGTTTGCATGATGTGTAAACATCCTGAACACACTGCGGTTAACACGTTCCTGGAAGAGCTCCATCGTGTTAAAGGACGAGCACAGTGAAACATCTCATTTCCACAGTTTTACACATTGGTGGCAACTCAGGGTCATTGAGAAGTTGGATAAGAGGATCAGCCATAACATTAAGACCACCTACCTAATAGTGAGCGGGTCCCTCATGCTGCTGAAACATCTCTGACCCAGTGAGCCTTGGGCGCCCGCGACCCTGTCCTCACTGTTGGTCGATACTAACTACTGCAGACCTGGAGAAGCTCTTCCTTATGCTCATTTTTCACTGCTTCCAGCACATTAACTTCAACAACTGACTGCTCACTTGCTGCCTAATATATCCCACCGCTCTGACAGGCGCCACTGTAATCAAATAACTAGAGTCAGTGTTCCTGGCTTCACCTGGCAGTGGTCTTAATGTTATGGCTGAATGGTGTATAATGTGTAATGATTGTTATTGTATGTATATATGGTGAGAATCTCGGTTTGGATAGTGGGACAAGCGTATAGTCTAAGCTGTAATGTTTGCTCTCCCGAGAGAAGGGGTTTCAGTGTCTCAGGGTCTCGTTCACGCGTGATGCGGACGTTGTATCGGCCGTTTGTGGTAAAGAGGGACGAACAGACTACGTTCCAACCCTCACCTGCAGCCGTGACACCTGGGATCACAGGAGCTTCCTCCACAGGGCATCTGGGCTCAGCCTGACATGGGGGGAGGAGCTCTGGGTATTGAAAAAGTTACTGAAATAGACTTGCTGACGTGGTTTCTGACACTTTTATATTTAATCACAGCATCGGCTGCAGTTCGTCTGTATTTTTCCTACTTTTTTTTGTTTTTTCCTCTGAGCTGACGCTGCCAGAAGCAAGTCTGCTTGAGATTATTTGGGGGTAAATGTGATTTTTGATGAAATCAGATCTGTAGTAAGGCAGAAAACGTCCCGTTCCTGTGGGACACACTCTGAAATTGGTAGTGAGGGTTTGGGTGCTGGTTGTTCCTCCACAGTAAACAGATGGACTGGGTGGGGACAGACTGGAGGGGCCTGAAATCCACAAGCCTGCAGCTGACTCGCCTCATGTTTGCATGTTCTTTTTTTTCTGGTGCCGTTGCTTCAAAGCGGCTAATTCAGTGTTGATTTTTTGCACATCATACTTACGCATAATACCAGAGGCAGAGGAGAGCGGCGCAGAGCAGAGGGAAGAAGCTATATTTTGCTCTATTCAGCAGCCAAGACATCCCAACTAAAAATACTCCGGCTCAGGCTTCCAGCCCGGAGAGAAGGGGTGTGTGGAGGACAGGTCCACGATACACGCACACGTAACAGCGAACGGTTTTCGCTTTGTCCCTCATTTGTGTTTTAATCAGATTTTGGGAGAATTGGACACACGGTAATGTCCTAGCGCTCTGTTGTAAAGCTGCGCTACTTTAAAAGGCCCAGACCACGTCTTTGTGATGTCATAAGAATTAAAAAAAGGCCTCTTACTTTCTGCTTCCCATACAACTTACTGTTTCGTGGCTACATCGCCATCTTCCATAAATTTATTAAGAATTCTTGTTTAATTTTGACCTACGGCATCTACGACATAAAAGCAAAGTTTGCGTGGGAACTAGTACACATACGCTGTCACATGGTTCCTGTTTTAAATTCTCTGTATTCGTGATGTCACAAAAACCAGCAGGTTTAAAGGAAGGGACAATATTCCTTGTGGGGCATTTAGTTTGTCCACGTGTTGCTGTTTATTAATAATACTGTTTGTCTTTTGTCGATGGGGGAGGAGCTACAATACAGGGGGACCCCCCAAAAAAAAGCAAGGAGTGCTTATACATCCCATAAGCTTTGTTTTAGCAGTTTAGCTCCGCCCATCTGACAGTGAAGTTATAAGGAATGTTTCATGCTGGGTTGCAGTGTGGGGCAGCCAATCAGAGCAGAGCACATTGATCTTGGGCCAGTGGACGGACGCTGAACGTCGCTTTGTCCGGTGTTGGGGGCAGTCGAGCAGATGTGGGCTGAATGCTGAACGGTCTTTTCACCCGAGAGGCTCAGCTGGAGGGTTAGCGAGTGTATGGCACACCTGAACCGGGTCAGAGGTCGTGCGGATTGCGTCAGCTGTTATTAATGGTGCTGCTGCTGCCGCCACTTACTCGATACTTATGTTTTATTAATGTGCTTTTTAAAAGCCACCAGAGCAAGACGGCTGAAAGAGAGCCTTTATTCTCACATCTGTGTGCAGGCGGGCCCCCGGGCCCCTCACACACACACACACACACACACACACACACACACACACACACGTTTACATTCACATTCAGCTCTGCCTTCAGCAGTGGTCTCCAGCATTTGCATAAAGCTAATAGAGATTTCATTACTGCTGAGCTTCACCCTGAAAAACCTTCCTGCTGCTGTTGGACACCAGTCGTAAGCGGGCATCCCTGCAGAGACCAGGCCCTGCGCCCTCACCTGCCCCAATTCATCACTATTACGTGCCACTCGTACACTAGGACGGAGAACATCTTCTGCTCTCTTTGTGTCCCGTCTCACTGCCCTGCAGCATTATGCAGAAACATGGACCCAATGCAAATTCATTCATTCAAGTGTCAGTCTGTCACTGGGTGATGGATACTGCAGTCTGCATTCTATAATTACACCTGCTCATTAGAACAGGACTGCTACTGAGTGTGTGTGTGTGTGTGTGTGTGTGTGTGGGAGGGTCCTCACTATGAAAAGGAAAACCAAGAATACAGGGCTTATGTCTCATTATTAAGAACCATAATACTATAGTTTCTGAGTTGTGATTAGGACTATTGCTGGAAAATATAAAAACAAATTGTACATTTTCCATTTAATGATATGTAATCTGCACTATAGACCAAATTATTACATATAGATACTTGGATATCTCATTACCATATTATCACACATACAGAAACATGTGCACACACACACACATATACACACACATATGTTAATAATGTCTGGGGTTATATATAGGTACTTGCATATATATATAGTAATATATATGATTACATATAGACATATATAAAATTCATACTGGGCTTGTTATTACTGTATATATAGTTACTTACATGTATAAAAATGTATGTTGTTTATTGCATATACTTACATATGTGCCGTATTATTATTACATATTGACGCTTACATAAATATAATGTGTGTGTGTGTGTGTGTGTGAGAACTGGGGCTGGGTAGCAGATGTGATCAACGTGGCTTAAATGAGCAGCATGACAACCATTACGGGACGTTTATTGAACTTATTGACTGGGCCGGGCGCGTTCCGCACCCGCTGACCTCCCCTGGGGACAGCAGTCCCTCCGGCGGGACAGAAAGAGGAAATCAGCTTTCAGCAGAACACATCAATCTCCCAGATCTCAGAGACTTTACTACTTCACTAACATTTACACAAGACCATACGTGGACACCACGAGGAACCCAACGTCTGAGCAGCGCCCTGGGACAGTGTTCACCCCGTACAGGACCGGGAGTCGCACAAATCACTTATTAATTCATATTTAAGCTTTATTATTTATGTTTGTGTGGCTTGTATCATCAGACAGCAGTGTTCAGCTTCGTTCTGATTGGCTGCATTTTACTTCATTTAAAAACACCAGTCCTGGCTGAAATACGTCTTATAACTTCTGTGGGCGGGGCTTAGCTGCTGTAGGCCTTTTTCGCTCCACAGACCGGTTTAATATCAGACAATATTTTCTCTGACCGGCATTTAAGGTGTCGCGGATAAAAACAACAAAATAAAATGATACGACAACACAAAAACTGTGGTATTTAGTAAATATAATAATAAAGGTGAAT
>JBBIGC010000039.1:17382147-17394716 GCA_037576955.1 Lepidarchus adonis
TCCCAGTTTCTGCTCTGAATCAGCAGCTTCTGAGCTCCTTCCTCGTGTGCAGGAGACTTATGGTCCAGAAAGTTCTGACAGAGCCATTCCAGAGGAGCTGATTCTACCAAATATTAGCAAAAACAATGATCGATTTCCATCATTCTGTAAAAAGTGTCTGTTTTGACAAGAGCAGCCATGATGGATGCATTTGCAGGTCAAGCTTAGTTAGTGCTTGAGAGGAAGACCATTAAATGAACCTTCATGGTCTCAACAAATGAAACTGTGATGTAAAAACTCTCAACATGGTGTTTTAGTGGAGAAGACCTTGAACTTGGGATCAGAAGGTCGAGTCCTGGCCCGGTACCACTGAGGAACCTCTGCTGAAGGTACTGTCCAGCATGTCTGTGTTCTCCTCCTCAAACACACTCACTAAACCTGGATATGAACAGGTGAGGAGATCCAGGTGTTGGAGCAGGGATCACCAACCTCACCTGGACACCAGCCCTCCTTCTGGACCATCCCAGGTGAGATGGAGAGACCTAAAAAACAAAGGTAACCACTCATTTCTCCCTCCTTTTCCAGCTGAGGGAGGTCGTCCTCGCCGCCGTCGCTGGACCGGGACCCTGTAAATCTGATCTGGGATCATGTCAGTCGTATAAATAAAACAGAACTGAATCATTTGCAGCAGGTACAAATTGTATTGTAAGAAAATAATTAGTCCAATCTGTCCATTAAATGCAAAACAGAATTATTTGTGACTGAAGAATACAAAAAAGCAAGCATGTCCTAGTCATATAAAACATCATTCACTCAAGCCACACCATCATTACACACACCAGCAGGTTGAACACGTGACATTAGTAAACACGAGCGGCCTTCACCACTGCATGGCGGCCATCTTACACTTCTCAGGCACTCTCACTGATCCAGAACGTTCTACCGTTCACTAAAAGAGGAAAATAAGCTGGAAGAGGAAGTCTGGGGGGATCCGAGAGAATGGGAAAGCTGGAATACAGTTTTGGGGGGGAAGGTATGGCAAACGTTTCATCTCACGAGAGAGAAAAGTGGCTTGTGCTGTTTTGTTTTTTGCTCCCCGTTCAGGCTAAAATGGTTTATTAGGCGTCAAAGAAGAAATCCAGCCGTCTGTCCGTGTTTTTCCCTCTTTGAAATCAACAGTTCCATACATCCGGACCGTCCACTATGCTGGAAAGAGAAACCGTTACAGTACAAACATGAGTTAGTATAATGAAGGCACACACGCCGGGGCCGGGCGATCCGCTGTGCCTTCCTCAGAGGAGATGAAAAAGATGGAAGGTGCAACATTCTGCTGTTAAAATGTAAAAAAGGAGCATAAAACACAGATTCATGATATTGCCCATATGGCAGCACTTTAAAAAGTCTTAAAAATCCCACATGTTAATACAGTTAAAGAAAAAAGTGCTTGATGAGACATCAATCATTCAAACTCAACCTGGAAAGAGACTGAGCATTTTTAATGAGCGGAATCCCAAACGCTTCGTTAAGAGTCGATGAACAACCCCAACGAACACCAACGCGAGGTTGTCTGTACCAGAGGACGACGCTTTTCTTCCTCCACATTGACGTCGGTCCGTTTGGTTTGTTTCTACAAACTCCCAATAGCGCAATCTAGACTCCGCCCACAAAAACATGCTAGTTGCTAGTTTGGACAAGAATGCTGCAAAAAATCCCAACAATCGCTCCCATTCAACCTAATGAGGCGTAATCATTTTAAATTTTAATTAATTTAGTCGTATGCAGTTGTTGATTTTCAAAGTAGAAATACACGTTCTCTACAGAAAACACACTTCTGCACAACCAGTGTTTCTTTTCAGAATTTCGTATATTGTAGGAAGAAAGAACGAAAAATTAAAACCTGGCATGTGCAGAAATGCACTCTTGAATTTTTCCAGACTAGAATCCAGTGGTTTTATTTTACCCCCAAAATTTTACCACCAATTAATGCCTCTAGTTCCAACCACCAGTTAGGACCCCATTAATAAACATCACCACTAACACTGGGAGCGTGAGCATGTGATTCACCATCACTCCATCTTTTTGACGCTGACGCAACATCACCGGAGAGCTTTACACGCTTGGAGGAGAATGCTAAGCATCCATTCTGCTACGTCAGCATTACCATGACGACAGTATTTCTCTGGAGAGAGATGGGGGCCAACTCAAACTAACGAAGGTCCACTTCAACGTCTGATTAAAGGCTGAGCAGAGCGGTAGTGTCAAAGAGAAATGTGTTGAAAGCGGATATCGTTGGATATCACAATCTGAACTGAAGTACCTCGAAGTCGTCTGCTACAGCTTTTCATGTAGGAGAATGGGAGTTTTGCCAGCATTCTGTAAAGGAGGTCTAATCTCACAGCAGCAGCAACATTTATGGGCAGAGTCTGGATCAGACAGCATGTTGGGTCAGTGTGCACATTCCCATTGGAGAAGAAGCCAGGAACGCCAGTGTCCAGCATAGACACCTGTCAATCAAAGACCGTCGTCGATACAGGCGATATCCGGGTCTGAGAAGCGTCTGGGCGACTTGAGGAGCTCCTGTGTGCTGGAGGAAGGGGAGTCTGAATCAGGGGTGAACTGAAGCTCAGTCCCAGGGGCTATAAACAGTGACTGGATGCTGTCTTTGCGGCGACCGGGCTGCTGTCGTCTCTGCACAAGCGTCATGGACTGGGATTTGCGGGGAGGTAGGGACTGGACAGCCGGATGGGTCAGCACGCCTGGCGGCAACCGGACCGTACGGGGAATGATGGGGCGGCGGCGATGAAGCAGGTCCCTGGAGGCGGAAAGAGCAGGCAGAGAAGGTCTGGTGAGGGAAGAGCTTTCTCCCGCTGCCGAACCCCAGGGGGAAGAGGCGGAGTCTGCTGAGGTAAGAGCGGAAGCTGGCTTGAAAATTCTTGGTGCTGCTGCTGCCGTTTTCCCTGGAGAGAAAAGAAAAATGAGTGAAGCAGCTCTAAGCATTTAAAACAACACCATCATGCAAGTTGTCATGCTCAGCAAGGAAATTCTAATGTAGTGGTGCTCCACCCACATCCAGAGAATTTATCCTAAAGTCTCACTTCTATAGTTTTCCTGATATTTATCAAAACTGTCATAATTCACTTTCACAATCATTTCCCACCCTCTCATTACAAGCTGTTTTTGTTTTTATGCTTTTAAGAATAAATAAGCTCTATTCTGATTGGCTGCCTGGTACTGTGGCTCTTTCTAAAAGCAACCTGAAAAAAACCCACTACCTCCCGGTAGAATGGGTGGGGTTACACTGCTGCAGACACATGCAAATACATTGTATTTCATGACAACAGTTTCTTTTTGAGAAATTAATTAATTAAATTAATTAATTAATTTAATGTTTGGGCAGTAGTGGCCTAGTGGTTAGGACATTGCCCCTGGGATCAGAAGGTCGCAGGTTCAAGTCCCAGCCCGGGCACCACTGAGGTACTGTCCCCACTTCAGTGCTCGCTGGGCACCTCTGCTGACGCCACCCACTGCTCCATGTGTGATGGGTTAAATGCAGGGAATAATTTTCCCCACTTGTGGGAGTATAAGGTGATAAATTATAAAAAATAAAAAAAAATAAAAAAAATAAATAATTAAAAAAAAAAAAAATAAATAAAAATTAATTCATAATAAATAAAATCCTGTTAACATCTAAAGGTCAATCCTATCAGTCAATTCCCAACTCTAAATTCATTTCTGGCTCCGGTTAATCAGCTTTACTGAGAAATCCTGATTGTGAAATAAGCCTCTGGTCCAGCAGCACCGCAGCCTCGCTCGCTCCCTCTGCTTAAACATACGCAAACTTCTGAAAACGCTGTATTTTTACTGAAGAGTGAGATGAAGTGTGCTGTGAGCAGAGGAAAGTGAAATATAGAACAGAGAGGCACCAGGAACAGGTCTCAGAACCACTGTGTTAGTGCAAGGAAAACACACACGTTTTAATGAGGAATTCCAACAATTTTGAAAAAAATCTGCATATTTCCATGGTTGAGATGTAAACAAGGTCAGTCACTGTGGATCTGGTGTAAAATGGGTCACAACATTTACAGTGGTGGTGAATGGAACCAGGGACCAAACTATGACCACTTAATTTACCTACAAATAAATATAAAGTATTAATTTTATTCTATTGTATGGACAAGTGTCTATTTATACACATTTATATTCATACATATTTATAATTATAAATAGTATATGCATATTATTTTATATTTACTTAAATAGTTATATACACATTGTTAACACTTATATTTATAAATATAAATCCATATCACGTATTAATATTGTAAATTGTATATTATTGTATATTAGATTTGTTCATTATTCTTTTTATTGTATATTTACATATTGTTGTTTTTTTACTGTTGTGCTTGAGAGAACCATTGACCAAATCAAATTAATCAAATTCCTTGTTTGTGTTTACTCACATAATTGGCCAATAAGCCTGATTCTGATTCTGATGTGTAATACTGATACAGTAATAGTGTGAACACACCGCATGTTCCTCTCCAGAAAACCCAATTCAGTTTTCCTGGTAAAAGCCACCAGCTTCACCCCAATGTTTGGTGAGGGAGCTTTAAGAGGAAGATGTCTGGTTCCATTCACCACCCCTTCACACCAAACCACACTAAAATGTTTGCATCTTAATCACATAATTATGCAGAAATGCTATATAAAATATAAAATTAATAATAAAAAACAGATATATCATGCTATATCTCATGGCAAGCACCGCACAGCACAACCCCTAACATGCACCAGCATCCACATTAACACACACCACCTTCTCCACACACACGTTAGACAAGATAACAACCTGCTACAGAGCAGCTGGCACTGCCACCCTCTTTAACTGCGTCAGCAGCGTCCTGTCCACACCTGCGCCACAAACAGGGACATCGGCGACATGGGTCACTGCTCGAGTCTACATCAGAAATGACAAGGGAAAGAAAAAGACCGTTTCTGTACCTTAATACTGACCTTCCGTGTCCGGAGTGACCGCTCGGTCGTCCAGCAAGCTCTCAGAGCTGGCAGACGCCTCGGAGTCCAGGTTCTCCTGATCTGAGCCGGGATGTTCCATATCCGGCAGCCTGCAGGCGAGGTCCTCTCTAGAACACACACACGTCATTCAAAAAGGATTTTCTGATAATTATACATAATAATATTACAGAATCCTCAGGTTACATCAGATGTGACTGTTATAATAATAATAAATAAATAAAACATTTTTTCGAGTAGTTCATTCATCACGTGACCGACCTGTAATGTTAACCTACGCATCTGAGCCGGAAACAGAACTGATTAGTTCATCTCTCGAGTCTTCGGTTCGAACTTCCAGTCGTTTGTTCATCACGTGTCCCCGTAATATTAACTGCGGCTGTGACGTGGTGAACGAACGACTCGAAAAACCCGAAGACTTGAAACAGGTGAATCAATAATCCCAATACAGAAACTATAAGATGTCGCTGCGCATGCGCGACTGAATGAATCACTCACACGAGACGAGTCGTTATTCCCGAGTCACATTAAAGATTCGTTGACAACTGAGCGCTAAGCAGTGCAGCATGATCATCTGCAGCCAGTGATGCCCAAGAGGGGCGTGTCATCATGAATTTACATGATGATTCGGGTGTGTCCCGACCTCCGCGGCGGAGGCTCTGCCGAACCCCTGAGACCGTCTCACCGAACCCCTAGGGTTCGATCGAACCCCGGTTAAGAACCACTGGGTTAAATGCAGAGACGCATTTCGTTGTGGTGACTGTCTGCTGTGGTGTGTTCACAATGACAGATAATCACTTTCAAACTAATAACATACTGAACCTGTTATCATGCCACAATGAAACTACTCTGCAGAATTTAAGCTCAAAGCAACGTGTATAATATCTGGTTTGAATACATCAGCGACAACACGGGTCACGTTTACGGATCAGAATGTGAAGGAGTTGAAGAAAGTTAAGACTAATAATTTTTGTATTACGGTGTTGCAAATGTTATAGTGAAGAATTTACATGTAGACAGATGACTGACAGCGCTGTACTGCACAATGTATAATGTGATGTATAATGTGATGTATAATGTGATGTAAAAAGTTTGAGAGGCTGGATGCAGCAGCGGGGATTAAGTGAAAGATGCGCAGATATGCAAGTGTGTTTTAGCACTAACGTGACGGAGCAGTGCAGAGCAGTTTACTGGCATCACAGTAAGACTTTTCTTCATCTTCTCTCTTATTTATCTTCAAATTATTCACCAGAATATGAACCAGATTGTGAGATTATACTTAATAAAGCTAATTATTTGCTGCATTTAGACGAGATCGACTCTACAACCTCTTTTACTTTACAATACACAGATTTTTTTGAGTCGAGGATGACCACGACAGCTAGGCTAACTGCTAATCAATGCTAATTCTGTGGAAAGTGGAGGTAAGCAATTGCAACTTAAAAAACTGACTGTTCACTTGCTGTCTAATATATCCCATAACCAGAGTCAATCACCTGGCAGTGGTCTTAATGTTATGGCTGGTCCAACATGCAAAAAGAATATTCTCAGTTTAAAATTTTATTTGTTCCAAGCCACTTTAAAACAGCATAACAAGTGAACTCTTAATACAGCATGTGATTTTGCATGGCAATCATAACCCACCTTAAATGAACATCACGGCTTGGTGGAAACATCTACAAATAATATTTTTTCTACTCTTACAGCTTGTTGCTGTATTTTGTCACTATTTTCTAAAAGCACTTTTAATTATTGTTTTAATTTAGCATCACGTCAGAACTTCATTCAGAACAGTAGACCGGGCAGAGCTGCCGCTACGTACTTCTCCTGTTTGATGGAATTGATCCTGTCCACCAGGTTCCTCTCTGCCTCCGCATCCGAGTCCAGCGGCTCGTTCTCAGGAACAGCACACAGGTCGAACGAAGGTTTCTCCCGAATCTGGAGCCCACACAGACACAAACGGCGCGTTATTAACACGGTTTATGTTTCTGGGCTGAACTGATATTTGTGGCTTCACTGTTGACAGCGTTGTTTCTAATTGTCTCAATTGTGTAAGAAATGTGTGAGAAAACACCTGTATTTTTATCTTAAAAAAACCTGCAGGACTGAGTCTGCAGTTTTAAAAGGCAAGTTTATTTATATAGCACATTATCATACACAAGGTAATTCAATGTGCTTTACAAGGTAAATAAAAAATATAAAAGCATAAACACAAAAAATAATAAATAAACATAACATACGAGCAATAGATAAAAATGAATAAATATGCATAAAAGAAACAATATTCAAATGAGATGGTATGCTTAAAAAATGATATACTTAATAAATAGTCAAGGTGTGTGCGTAATTAGCTGATTAGTTAAAGGCTGTGGAGAATAGTGCAGTTTTTAGCCTCTTTTTAAAACTGGCATCTGTTGGAGCAGATGTGATCATTTTTGGCTAAACTTGTTCATAATTTAAAAATATATTCTGGGACATGAACGTATATGTGACAGAATTGTGATCAAACTTCAGTTATTAATGCTAATCTGGCACCTGATGCTAACGATTTGTTAAAGAAGAATAATTTCGGGAACTCAAAGAACTTATCCGTGGAATTCATCAGTTCACGTCTGGACGACTGTAACTCTCTTTTCTCCCGACTGCAATACGTTCAGAACTCCCTCCTAAAAATCATTTCTCCCGTAGCTTTCACAAAGTTCACTGGCTACAAATATCTTCGTGTGTAGCTTCTCCATTACCTTTAAGGTCCATGGCTCTGCTCCTCCCCATCTTTCTCAAATACTTCACTCGTACACTCCTGCCCGTTGTCTATAATCCTCCTAATTCCCAAATTTCTCCTTAAGTCTCGGGGAGCAGATCCTTCAGTCTGCATGGCCCCAAACTTTGGAACCCAGTTGCCATTTAATGGAGCAATTATCTGATGAACCCTATTTATCTAGAATCACAACGTGCGGAGCTGTTCCACTGTGAATGAGCTCTGGTTCCAGGTGGTGGTTCGAGTGAAGGGCGAAGGGAAGAACCTTTCAGCTCCTGTGAGAGTCATTACTGTTCTGTAAATTCCCGTTTTTTGTTGATTATTGTGAATAAAATGCTAGTAGAATTGTTATAGAATTATAGCAATTACAGTCACAAATATTGCAGAAAGAAGCCATTTATGATTTTTACTGTATTATAACCAAGGGGGCACATAGCAGAATTTTTTATCTCCCTGAAATCTACTTTGTGACACCAGGGTACTAAAGTCATTATTTATTTGACCATTTTCCTTCCTCATTTTATTCCTCAGAACTGAACAGACTGGCTTTGTTGCTGGGCCTGGCTACCGATGTGTATAAACGATCTCGGGTCTGATTGGTTGTCCTGCATTTTGCATTATAAAAATGTGATAAATATATACATATATACTGAATTCTATGCAGCTGTTTCTCCAGATGGGGTGTATGGACTGGGGGAGCAACATTAACAATGTTTAAATACTATTTACTAAAAAGTAAGAAAAAATTCTCTCAGTACTTTTCAATTAATTATTTGAGATTTGAGGACTGTAAGTTCTTTGCCACACACAAGGTGTAAGTCCCAAACTACAAACACATCTCAAGCAAAACTAAACTTAAACTAAACTCACTACAGTGGTAAGTATAAACCTGTCGCACAGACGGGAGAAAAGTATACGTATATAAAGCGCAGACACTGAACGGACCATATTTAGTCATTTTTTTTAACCTTACGTAACTCCTGAAAGTGATCCTCACACAGAGGAGCCTGTCAATCAATTAAAATAACCAATTGCATTGTTTTGAAGAAGACTGTAGTAAAATTTAAGCAAATAATGACATTTTCAGCAATCATGGGAGGTTTGAATGCTCATACTACAAAAATTCAAGAACAATGCAAATATTAATTATTATTAATATATTTCCTACAATCTTAAGTAATGCCATTACAGAATAGTGAGGTTTGATATCTGGAGTGTATTTGTACATTTGTATGAAATATATACACACAACACCAATGCAGCATGCAAAGGGGAGGATACGGAAATATGAATGAGATCAAAGCAGCACTAAATTCTAACTAATACTGTAATTAGAAAGTGAATGTATAGTAACACCACTAAGGAAATAAACTGAAAAGAATTCCACAAACTAACAGAAGTGCAGATAGTCCCCGACTTATGATGGAGAAGCGTTCTGATCTCCCCACAGTAAAACTAAACTAAAACCACAGTAAAACTAAACTAAAACCACAGTAAAACTAAACTAAAACCACAGAGAAAACTGAACTCTGTGGATTGTTAGCATCTCAGCAGCATCTCAACATATCGTATCATATACGCTGCTACGTTTGCCTGTAGCCATACTCATTGTAAAATAAAAAAATTGTAAATTGAAACATCATAACTCAGGGACCATGTGTAAAAGTTTAAAATTTTAGATCATGCTGATACTACGAGAAGTAAGTCATCTACTAGAGAACATCCCAGAACCAGTGCTACAGTGTCATAGAGCACGGCACGTACTGCTACTACATGCAGAAGTGAAGTTAGTAAAGGGAGGTATGATCTCCACTACACACACACACAGGCTGGACTCATCGGTGTGAAATACATACCGACACTCCTCTGTAAGGAGAGGTAAACCTGAGGGGTAAGTGCCAGCTCTACAGAGATTAAACACACAGCAGAAAGAACAAGAGAACATTGAGCTGTTAACTTACTGAGCTGCAACACACAGACAGAACAGTGCTTGGACATACACACACCCGCACACACACTTGGGCTTTTATTTACATTTTGGTTTGGGTATTTAGTGCTAGAAATCTCCCTGGCATACAATTAAACCAACCCTGCGAGTGTGAGGCCTAACATTGCTGGACAGTGTAACACTAACGCCAATTCTGTTATGCCAGGTAACAGACACCCACCCTGGTTAGCAATCTATATTTAAAGCTACACACACACACACACACACACACACACACACACACACACACACACACACACATATATATATATATATATATATAGGAGCAAAAAAGTATTTAGTCAGCATCACATTGTCCAATTTTTAAAGAATTTATTTGCAAATTATGGTGGGAAATATGTATTTGGCCAAGATTTCTTTTCCCTTTACAGACTTACTACTTCTTTAAGAAGCTCTTCTATCCTCCACTCGTCACCTGTATTAATGCACCTGTTTGAACTCGTTATCAGTATAAAAGACACCTGTCCACAGCCTCAAACAGTTACACTCTAAACTCCACTATGGCCAAGACAAAAGAGCTGTCAAAGGACACCAGAAACAAAATTGTAGACCTGCACCAGGCTGGGAAACTGAATCTGCAATAGGTAAGCAGCTTGGTGTGAAGAAATCAACTGTTGGAGCAATTATTAGAAAATGTAAGACAACATGACCACTGATAATCTCCCTCAATCTGGGGCTCCACACACGATCTCACCCTGTGGGGTTAAAATTATCACAAGAACGGTGAGCAAACATCCCAGAACCACACCGGGGAACCTGACCTGCAGAGAACTGGGACCAAAGTAACAAAGGCTCCATCAGTAACACACTACGCCGCCAGGGACTCAGTGCCAGACATGTCCCCCTGCTAAAGCCAGTACATGTCCAGGTCCGTCTGAAGTTTGCCCGAGAGCATTTGGATGATCCAGAAGAAGATTGGGAGAATGTTTTGGCAAAAACTCTACTTGTGTTTGGAGGAGAAAGAATGCTGAGTTGCATCCAAAGAACACCACACCTACTGTGAAGCATGGGGGTGGAAACATCATGCTTTGGGGCTGTTTTTCTGCAAAGGGACCAGGACGACTGATCAGTGTAAATGAAAGGATGAATGGGGTCATGTATCATTAGATTTTGAGTGAAAACCTCCTTCCATCAGCAAGGGCACTGAAGATGTAACGTGATTGGGTCTTTCAGCATGACCATGATACCAAACACATCGCCCGGGTAATGAAGGAGTGGCTTTGTAAGAAGCATTTGAAGGTGCTGGAGTGTTCTAGCCAGTCTCCAGATCTCAACCCCATAAAAAATCTTTGGAGGGAGTTGAAAGTCTGTGTTGCCAAGCGACAGCCCCAAAACATCACTGCTCTAGGGGAGATCTTCATGAAGGAATGGGCCAAAATAACAGCAACAGTGTGTGAAAACTTTTGAAAAACATTTGATTTCTCATTGCCAACAAAGGGTATATAACAAAGTATTGAGATGACCTTTGGTTATTGATCAAATACTTATTTTCCACCATAATTTGCAAATAAATCTTTTAAAATCAAGGTGATTTTCTGGATTTTTTCCCTCATTTTGTCTCATAGTCGAGGTAAAGCTATGATGAAAATTACAGACTCATCTTTTTAAGTGGGAGAACTTGCACAATTGGTCGTTGACTAAATACCGTTTTTGCCCCATTGTATATTAGGGGTAGGAATCGCAGGGCATCTCGCGAGATGATACAATGCGCGATACGTAGAAAGAAAGTCAACCTCTGGATCAATGAAGCATGTGTAGCTAAGACGCTGCTCTATCCTCTCTGAGCTCACCGTGTTATTTCTCTTCAGCTTGAGCTGGTTCTGAGCAAGTGTCTCTGCATACTCCAGCTGCTCTATCTCCTCCATCTTCTCATTGTACCTCCTGATCTGCTCATTTATCAGCATCTCTACACATCTGCAAAAACACACACACACACACACACACAAACAAGAAAGACAACAGCATGTGAACTGTTCTTCCAAAGAACAAAGTTAATGTTTTGGAAAGGCTGAATCAAAGTCCTGACCATAACCCAATAAAAATGTGCAGAATAACCTATATTAAGTTGCATGAGAGGAAACTGACCAACATCCCAGAGCTGAATATTGCATTATTTTCCTCAATACATAAATTGCAAAGACATATTTTTGCCTCATTTGTGTAATTGTGCTCTTTTTAGATGATGATGTAGGTCTCATTCATTTACAGGGTCATATACATTTACAAGGACCACACCCCCACACACAATTACTTTTATTTTAGTTTTTATTATTTGGAATATAAAACATTTATCTTTCCCCGTGTTTATGGCAAATAACAGAAGAACAGACACTTACGTGGTGGTCTTGGCAACATCCTTCATGCTCAGAAGTGGGTCTGCGGTGTCTGGACCGCGCAGGATGCAGGGGGCAAACACGATAGCCAGGGAGTTCGGGTTCATTCGATTACTTTTCTCCTCTTTTGACACCCTGAGGAGGAAATTACGCCATTAAACCAATGTTCCTTAATCCTGCACTAGGGGGCAGCTCTGCTTTCCACTTACACACCTTAACCAATTCACTGCCGCACATAATACTGCAAGCTCTTTCACAACACATGCAAATAATAAATTATTTGTTTGCTTTAAAACAGAGGTCACCAAACTTTCTCGCACCACAGACCGGTTTAATATCAGATAATATTTTCGGACCGGCATTTAAGGTGTCGTGGATAGAAACAACAAAATAAAATGATACTACAACACAAAAACTGTGGTATTGTGTAAATATAATAATAAAGGTGAATCCACTG
>JBBIGC010000039.1:17452493-17464141 GCA_037576955.1 Lepidarchus adonis
ATGCTTCAGTGAGAATCTACCAATGTAAATGGTCATGAAAATAAAAAAAACACATTGAATGAGAAGGTGTGTCCAAATATTTGGGCTGTCATTTTGTTATCTGTTATAACTGTGTGTGGTGTGTGTGTGCGTGTGTGCAAGTATAGATATTACAGGTAATGATTGTAAAGAGACACTTCTGAGAGAGGATGTTATAGAACAGATTGTAAAAATCATTAATTTAATCAAGAAAACCCCATGCATTATTAAAAATTATTTTCAGGTCATTTTTGTATAAACTATATAAATAATTCATATTTTATATTATTATATATTAATATATATTATATTATAATATAAAATATGAATTATATATATATATATATATATAAAGTTAAATGACATATAATTCAGCTACAAGGGACATCCACAGAATCAATTAGAATTGTAAATATGTAACACTACATGAATTGAGAAGATTTGAATGTAAAGAAAAGCTGATTTTGAGTAAACTGCTTTAAAAATAGTCCTCATAACAGCATCACTCGCTGAAGCCTCAGGCAACAGGCAGCTTGAATAACTGAGTGATGCAATTACCAGAAAACGTTTAGGGGTTAGGGGGCTTGCAATTGTATTAGTGATGGGGGTTGTGATCATGTGTGTCAGTGTAGAGGACATGTGTGAATAAAATTTCATTATAAACTTTATCACTCATGATGGTCTATGGTTCACCCCATAAACTGAAGTACCTGGAGACACTAACAACATCTCCACAATTAGTGCGGCGGAAATGTTGCTTAAGCTCCTTCAGTTAGAAAGTTTAGATTCATAACAGGGCCTTCAAGGGAATAAATATGGCAGCCTGTATTAACCAATCCATTAGTGAAAAAAGCTAATGTGCCGAACACTAGTGAGTAGGGATCTAGTGGTGCAGGTTAGCACTGTCGCCTCACAAGAAGAAGGTTCTGGGTTCGATCCCAGGGTTTCGGTGTGGCTTGGAACATTGGAACATTACAACACCACACCTTCTGGTGGAGCCAGTGTGATGGCATGGCTTCCACCGTCACTGGGTCACTGGTGTTTATTGATGATCTGACAGAAGACAGAAGCCGCCAGATGAATTGATCAAATGCAGCAAAGTTGAATGGTCAAGCATCCATTTCACTTGCTTTAGACAAAACTTAAGCCACAAAGAGGCAACAACTGAAGACAGCTGCAGTAAAGACCTGGCAAAGCATCACAAAGGAGGAAACCCTGGAGTTCAGGGATCTCCATGGGTTCCAGACTTCAGGCAGTCATTGCCTGCGAAAGATTCTCAACAAAAATGATAAAATGAAATTTTATTTATAGTAATGTTAATTTGTCTGATTACTTTTGAGACCCCTATGTAGAAAAATGGTTACCATTGCTACACGTTTCAACTCCTTCAAATAAACCTGAAAGTCTGCAGTTGTTCCATTTCAAATCCAATGTTCAGACATGTAGAGCCCAAATCATGACAAATTGCGTCACTGTCCAAACATTTCTGGTCTCAACTCTAGGTATGAGAGTGTGTGTGTCAATGGTTGTCTGTCTGCAGTGCCCAGTGATGGGTTGACCCATAGTCACGTGGGATTGGCTCCAGCTTCCCTGTGACCCAGAATGGATAAAAGGGTTGGAAAATGGATGGATGGCTGGAGTAGGGATCCATTTCAGTCGCTGCCTCTTGAGATTGACAACTGGTCATTTTAGAAATTGCAGTCTTTTAGATATTTCCCTTATTAGACTCTGTATTGCTTGACGACTTGCTGCTTTTTAGCCAGACAGTTTTCTGTTAAGATCTGTCAGCCTTGTGAGTCTTATTACCCATGCCAGACAACACGATGGCACTGAAATCACAGAGAATGTGCTTCCCAACAACAATGACGAAGCCGCATTCAGAAGTGAAGTGACACTGCTTACTGAGTTCTTCTGAATGCCATCGAAACAAATAACGTCCTTGTTGACCTAAGGAGGCATGGAAGGAGTGACACACCAAGGAAACGGAGTCTCAGCTGATTCAGGTTCATTCGGGGACTAGTCAGGATTTTCCAAAAGTACTATAGCAGACATATTGTCCTAAGATGGAAGAAAGCAAGACACTTTGATCTCTTTAGCAGTTAGGATACTCCATGAGAGTGGGGCACTTCCCTTAGAGTCTGATTACATGGAAAGACAATAGAACTTTAGCTATAATCTTTAAAAATTGCATAAAGGAAGCAATGGCACAGAAGATCTAGTCTAATCATCTTGAGAAATCAAGTAAAAGTGGCCCAAATATGGATTACTCCCAAGGTCTGACTCTAGTTCACAATGTTTGTAATCGCAGCTATAGGCTAGAACGTACTTAAAGCAATATTTTGGTGAAAAAATATGAATTCTCACCATTTTTCACTTAGTAGATCAGCCAAAACATTTTTGTAATCTTTTTGTCTCTTTAGTTTGACAATGTAGCTACAAGGTTCTCTCAACCTGCTGGAACCCTGTCCAGATCTTCATTCAAGAGGTTCGGACCTGTGCATGTGGTTTGTGGCTCAATTTGAACATTTTGCCCACAGTCTAGTGATCAGTCTCATTGACTCATTGACTTACACCATTGCTGCACCAGCTGAACTTTCTGTAACGTTTTTTAATATATATCTTTTGTTTTCTTACTCTTGTTCTTTAACCCTATAATTGCACAACCGTGGGATTATTCAGGCACACGTTTCATTACACATTGTACTTCTATACAAAACTGTGTATCTGACAAACTGATTGAATTGAATCATGAATGTTCCAATGTGGGATCACTGGTTACACACTAGTGATTATCTCTCCATCATCAAAACCTTTCTCAACAACAATAAAAATGATGCCAAATGTCAGGGTTTAGACAGGAAGTAAGTATGAGGAAGTGCACTTTATATGTTTATTAAATGCAAAAAACAACCAACAAAACAAGGATTGCGGTTAAACAGTCACTTACGTGGCAAAAAAACAAAAAACAAGGATGAGAAAAAAATGAGACAATGATTAACCAAAACACGAGAGCTTAAATACAAGACTACTGTAAATACAAAACACCTAGTCAGGGCGTGGACATACATTACAGTGTTTCCCCAATGACAGGTCGCCCCACACACGCTACAGAATTTAAGCTCCAGGTTGTTGACTTTGTGAAGCAACGTCTGCAATATCCGAGAGCAATAAGAGTGACAAAAGCGTATCCAACATCAGCAACAGCAAAGCAGCACAGGTCGCAATAGAGTTGTATGGCAACAATAATGACGTTTACGGATCTCATTTTTTGCTTTGCGTTGCTTTTCGATTTGTTTGTTGCTGTAGTAAACAGTACTTTTAAATTCAGCTAATCATTTGGGGATGTCGCACTGAATTTATTACTTTTAGCAAATGTTTTTTCATGTTTTTAGATAGGACGCCCAATTTAAGCAAACCGCACCCAATAAGCAAGTTTGTAAAATTGACGAATAAGCCGCAGCCTATAGTTGGGGAAACACTGTAACCACAGCTGTGTCATACAGGGTGGGGATAAGGAACACACATCAAAGTAAGTACAGGGGGTCGTCAAGTTAAGTGGGGGTTCTGGTCCTCCGAATGTGACATGACATAAAAATTTCGCCGAACTCGTGCATGTAATAAGGACGTATCTTTATTAAACATGAATGAGTAGCAGCATATCGCTTACACAAGTCTCTCTCGTAGGCGTTGGTTTTGGGACGTAGCATGTTTAATGAGGAGAAATGCATTGTGGTGGAAAGAGTTGCTTTCTAGGAGTCATAGTTTGTAATTGTTGAGAGTGTGGGTAAAACAAACACATGGATCACATCCACAGCAGTAATGAAGTGAAACAGTTCCTGACCTTTACTGTAGAGTCTGTCTTACGCTTAGGAGCCATAATGAAGTTTCCAACCAAGCAACACCACACATTTCAGAACTTGCCCTTCCTCAGTTACCGTATTTTCAGCCACATCGGGCTAAAAGCTGCAGGTGTTTTAATGTTTAATTGTCATATGTAAGGGAATATGCACAATGGGGATTGTCAGGAAAGAGATGACTGTTTGGGAACACATTCTTTTATTAACATTTTGACCTCAGTACATAATAACTTTTTACGTATATATACAAGTACCGGTAATTACAAGTACGAAACATATACTGTGCTGTTTAAACGAGTAACAAATGTCCTGTATAACAATAACCTACAGCACAGCAGAAAAATATAATGGGCCTACCTTTTAGGATAAAAAAAAAAAGCAGTGTCACGAAGCTGAGCAGACAGTCCAGAGAATCGGTTGCTAGCATCAAAATGAGCATGTTTACCTTTGAATTCACTTATAATATATGACTGAAAGTGGTACAATGGTAGTGCTATTGTTAAGTTACACTTCGAAAATATTGCCTCGACAAACGCTTTTATTTTGAAATAGAGATGAACGCGCATGTTCACGCGCCGAGGGCTAGCTTAGCAGCAGGTCACGGCTAGTTCACCAAACGTTTGTGGAGTAGCGCTTTACTGTGAGTACTACACCTGTATATGCTCATCTTTGTCATTTTAAGTATTTCTGTACATCCAGAAATAGGTTGTAGCTAGTGGAACATAAAAGAACAGTGGGACCGTCCCTGTTTTAGACCAACCCCTCGTCTCGCTCCTGCTAATCGTGTCTTTTCACGCTAATTCGTACGGCACTGCTTTGCCTGGCGGATGGATGTGACCAACATACCACTCTTTTCCCCATGACTGTGTGCCTGATCACATGCCTTTCCGCCAAGCAAAGTAGTGCCGTACAACAGCGGAAAAAACCAAAACAAATCCTCTTACGATATCACAAAAATCATGAAAACTCTACAGAAAAGCTGCAATGGATTATAATGCACAGGGTTCAAAGCTTGTGCAAAAAGTAGCGGCTTATAGTCCGGAAATTACGGTACATATGCTTCAGTGTTTAATTAGTCTAGTGGGTAGTAAATGACTGTCTATCAACTTAAAGTAGTAGATGCATTATTCCTGCACAGCAATGATCATTGAGACCCTGAGTGAGAAACAGGTGGTGGACTGAAAAAGTGAATGCTATCCTGTTTTACGAGTCATACCCAATTTCAACTGAAAGCCTTTAGGAGTAAATAATCGAGCCTCGTGCAGTAGTAGGTTGGAACACTAAGTTAGATTGATTTGGTTAAACACATAACATGATGTAACTGCTCAGTTTGCAGTTAGTCAGATGTCACTAAAGTAGGCGTTTCCTGGTCTGGTGGTTCTACACAACTTGGTCTCAGCTCCTGTAGTATTTGCACCTCATTAAAGTTATTCTTTTGCTTTCTGAACTTTCCTCCAAGATGTACACTGTGTTTTCTACTGACAGGTTTGCTCTTGACTACATCATTGAATATGGCCTTTAATAATAGTTCAAATTGTAAACCATTTTCCTGTGTGAATTGATGAAAATGTATTCGATAGTGTAAAATTAGATCATATTTCATACTGACTGCAGACCCCATATCAGACGGAATCACACCACTGCAAATTAGACCGTATCAGATCATTAGCTTAAATAATTGATATAGAATCATAATTTACACCTCTATGTATTGGGCCTAGACATTGACTAGGTGACTGCAGGTGATAGAAATGACTACTGGACTTAGCAGTAAAATAGTCTGGGTAACTATACACGGGTGCAAAGGGACCTATAATGAAATCCATGACCCAATATGGCCACCACCCCTGTGTCTACTCATGGGAAGGAGGTGATATACACATGAGGATGCCAACAAGGTCGTATCAGAATTGTAATGAAGAATGAAAACGTACCTTGATGGCAACTTTAGAGTGAAGTACTCCACTACTCATCAGCTAACTGATGTGCCCTTTATGGTGCAAGCGGTGAAAACAATTTGAATGTAATGACACCAGAACTGGAAAACGAGGTTGAACAGACACTAGCTGTTCAATCGTGTAATATTACTCAGGTTGTTACGAGCAGCATGAATGACAATTGTGTGAGCGACTTCACACACACACACTGCTTTACTCTGAGCTCATTATAAAAGCTCCGCATTTGATTGCCACCCTCTCCCCTCATTACACATGCACCAGCACCTGTTTCCAATTAATTATCCCACAGCAAGCTGTGCATAAATAATACCCTCCGCTCCTGCGTAATAAAACCCACAACCATATTTCCCCATACATCTGTGGCTCTCTGGAATATCCTGCCTTCAGCCCTGCTATACATGAGCCCCTACCATCATAGACATATGACGTGAAGCCGTCACCTGTACGTTATCTAGAAAACCATGAAAGCTTTGGACACGCCGATGTGTCTGACCATTTCCCACAGGGTAGAATGATTTAAATGACATGTATGGAATTAGAAAGTAGGGCGGCATGGCGGTGCAGTGATTAGGTCCTAGGTTCCCTCCCCGAGTCAGCCACAGGTTCCTTTCTTTGTGGAGTGTATAAGCTCTTCCCATGTTGGGTTCCTCTGGGTTCTCAGGTTTCCTCCCACTGTCCAATCGCTTGTGTGAATGTCTCTGTGTTGCCAAGCTTAAACAGTATTGTTATTTAATCTGCATTATGTAGGACATTGTGATCTACATTTGACACTTAAGTAGTATATATGCATAATAAGTAGTATATATGCATAATAAGTAGTATATATATGCATAATAAGTAGTATATATATATGCATAAGTAGTATATATGCATAATAAGTAGTATATATATGCATAATAAGTAGTATATATATGCATAATAAGTAGTATATATATGCATAAAAACAGTATAAGTGCAATCACTGCAATTTACTGCTTTTTTACTATAATTTACGATAGTTATCTTATTTTAATGCATTTCATTTCAAATCAGTTTACATTTGTATTTTTTTGTTACTATTGTACTTTTTATGACATATCTTTAGAACTTTTATATTTATTACCTTCGTATTTTTATTAGTATAAGATGTATGTTTATTTTTTGTCACTGTCTCCATGTTGCAGTCGCTACATAAGCAATTTCCTTAGGGACAATAAAGTTTTTCTGATTCTGATTCTAAATAAGAAAATTAAAGCAAAGAAGTAATGTCTCTAGAAAAAAATCATTCATATGCAGTAATGGCCTTATTTCCGGATTGAAGCTTTCTGTTGAAACCCACTCACTCCTGCTGAAGAGCCCATATCCTCAGCCCAAATGCTTCTGTAGTCCCTCAACAGCCACCAAACTCCCTTGAACTGCTGAACCATCCATCACTGGGCCTCCTCCTCACCTCCTTCAGACGAGCTTTAACTACCACGAACCAGCTCCCTGTACTAAACGCTGGGTCTGTTGCTCTAAACGAGAAGCTCCAACTGCTAGATCTGGAAAGTGAGGCAGTTTCACTTCCGTCTGCTCAGTGCTGTTGTCCAGTGTCCGGATGGGTTCCTCCTCAGAGCCTTGGTTCCTCCTCCATCGCCCTCGGTTTGTCCAGTAGCGGCTCAGACCAGAATTCTGTAAAGCTGCTTTGCAAATAAAACTGACTTGACAAATTGATAAAGTAATTGTAGAAACAGCTGGATCCTTACCACACTTGGCATCTGTATTAAGTGATTTGAAAACCAATTGAAATTTTTATTTCTGAGCCAAAAAATTGGCCACATCACATAAAACCAGAATCCATATTTAAAATGCAAATTTGGATTGTGGCCAGAGGCATACGGAATAAAGATCACATTGGGGTGAAATTGAGAACGCTCAAAAGTGTTTAAAATGTTTGTTTTTTTTTATTTAATCAATCTGAAAGAGGTCCGTCTTTTTTGGGTGGGGGTGAGACGTTACTCATATCAACACCATAGATGATGTATTTTCTTTTAATGCTATTTACGAGTGTTTCAGCATTCATTATCACTCTCCCCTGCTCAGATGAAAGGAAGTACTAGACTGCTAATAAGCAAACCAAGCATGAAGAGCTTTTCCCAGTTTGTTGTTATGGTTGTGTGGCTGCCATGTGGAGTGCTGTGGTCAGCAGTGTAGCCTACGTGATTGATGGGCAACTTGAGAAGGTCAGGCAGCTCAAGGCCTTAATTACGCATGCAGAGTGGATGTTAAATACTGCGGTTTTAGAATAATAACAAAGGTCAACTGTGGGCATAACAGTTTCTTTCAATTCATTAGAGATGCTCTGGACACACATTCTATTAAATAATACACAATTATTAAAGTTGATTAAAATAATATGAAGGTGCACACTGATAATTTGAACCATCTGTTGTACGCATGGCTACTTGCATCTTCCAGGGTTGTCACAGTCAGGACCTGTGCAGGAGCAAAGTGATTGGGTGTGTGTATGAACTTCTGAAGGAGGTAGTATTTTAAACAGAGACGGAAAAGCAGCGCTCTTCCCAGCCACACACTTTATCCAACCAACAAGGACAGAACGGTGTGGCGCCTACCAGGATATAACGTTGCATGATCATTCATTCACAAACTAAACCTCAAGCCTTTGGAGGAAACCAGAGCACCCAGAGGAAACCCACGCAAACCCGGGAAGAGCTGGCAAGCTCCTGACCTGAGGCTCGAACCCAGGACCTTCTTGCTGTGAGGTAACAGCAAAAACTGACGGTAAAAATATAAAACATCTTATTAAGCTAGCGATTTGTAATGGCATAATTAGGGTAGAGAAAACAATTAGGGAACCCTTGAGCAAGGTTCACTGCTTTCCAGGTGCTCTTGACTTGCCTGATGCTCCACATGTGGATGAGTTAACTGCAGATGTAACAGCTGATCTTGATGCACTTTGTGCGATGTGTGTGTTCTGATGACAAACAGTCACTTCAATGAATCTAAAGAAAAATTTCTGAGCAGGTGAAGTCATGTTATCGAGCCCCTGTTTCCCCATTAGGCCTGGCCATAGTCTCTCTAGAATGGAATCTTGATGGTGGAAAGACATTTTGATTGTGGATAGCCGATGGTACTGAAAGAAGCCCAATATCTTATTCCATCCATATAACTATACTATACAAGGGATCCTCAACTTACGACAGGGCTCCGTTCCTCATTGTGAATCGTAAGACGGAATTTGATTTAAACCCCTTACATAAGTGTCTACTGTGTTTTGGGGCCGTTCCTCTGTCAGGCCACCAGAGGGAGACATTTACCCACCTGAGGCTCTGTATTGCATTTTTTGAGCGTTTTATTAAAGGTGCTTTCACTTTCACACTGGGTCAGCGTCATAACCACAGATTTTCGTAAGTCAGGGATGTCGTAAGTTGAGCACGTTTTAAGTGTAGGACCCCCTGAATTTAACGAAGGTTTGAGGGGTTATCTGAATTCCTTACCTGGTAAAAAAAAAATCGAATTTTGTGTTAAATAAAGTTAAAATAGCTCTTTCCTTTATAATGCGGTGGGACTAATGATAGTGCTTCTCTACTTGGTTCTATTCATTCACCTACAGCTCAGCGACTTGCCTGGTGGTCAGGGGTTGACGCCACAGGGCTTTCCAGCAGCTGTATGTGTGTAATGTATATAATGTGAGAACACTACAATATATGTCCAATATAATAACAAGCACAATCTAAAATTGTGAATTTTATCAAGCTGAAGCTAAGGGTGCTACACAACATTTGCAAGTATACAATAAACTATCGTTTTAAGTATGATTACCCCTTTAAGAGAAATATGAAATATGCATATGGAAAAATTCATAATGCAGTACATTATTGAACATAATCACAATAATTTTAGAAAAACTCACTTTGGTATTGGCTATAATGGGCCTAGATGTTATCTGTTCCAAATTCCAACTTCACAGAAGCGATGTAGGAGCAACATCTTAATGATTAGATCTCTCAGACTGGTAGTCAGACAGATCAAAGGCTGAGCAGTAGAACAGCACACCGCGCTCTTCAGGAGGCTGCATAATGCGGCTCTGTGCCTGAGCATCAATAAATGCATGTTCATCAGCATGACTGCCCCACTGCATCCACTCCAGCTCATCTGCATGAATAAGTAATGAGCCCCGAGTCTTTCTCTGCTTTACACACTAAGCTGCTAAAGCACTGAACACAGTTTTGATTAAGCCTAGAACTGTAGAATAAAGCATTTGCAGTGGAGGACAAGTGCAAAGCTTAGAAAAAGCTTAAATGAGGGTGTACTCACAAATCTGCAGTTGTAAGTTGGCCTTTTTATCAGAAACACCTACCAGAGGTTTGAGATCACATTCATTTCTCTGGTCCATGGTCAATAAGGGTTAAATGCAGGGTCTCACTTTCAGTGTGTTTACAATGACAAATCCAGGGGGTCCTTTACTTATGTCGCACTCGACTTATGAAAATTTGTGATTATGTCATAGACATAGAGAGAAAGAAGGGGGTTTGCACTGTTTTTCATTGGTATTGCTGTGATGTTTATGTTTTATTCACTGTTAGTGTTGAATAATAGTTGATGTGGATTGGTGGGTGAGATGGGGGGTTAATAGTGCACTGTGCTAAGGCACCGTCACTGTGGTTTTGCCACAAGACAACATCTTAAATGCGTTTACTGCTGTGGTGAATGTTGAATCATTAAAAAGAGCATTTCTATATGGAGCAACGTTTCTTAAATGCTTTACTGTAATATGAGACATTCATGTTGCTGCAGAGTTTCCACTTAGATCAATATTTGACTTACGTCAAACTCGAGGAACCCCTGTAGTCAGGTTCACTAATTTCACCCTGAGATATATTTTAACCCCTTAATTCACAAGGGTTTGTATGTGTGCCCACACTTCGGCTCAGTCTACAGAACGTACACATTCGTTTCTTAGGATTTACTGAAGAATTCATACTAGTACTGAATATAAAACCTTATCATTAATAATGGAATAAGGGGTTAAAGCGAAATGTTGCTGCAAGGATTATTAAAACCTAAAAATGAAACTGATGTGTTGAGCAGGCCAGACATTTCTCACAGCAATTAGTCTGGGTCACTGAGCTCAGTGCACTGGGGCGAATGACTGAAATCAAACAAAAAGTCACAGAAAAATATTTACTCAGCTAGAGACCAAGAGTTTGGACTTCCCCTTTGGTTAATGGTCACTTGTTTTCCCATGGAAACCATATATACACACGCACACACACACACACGCATGCATGCAGACACAAACACACTTTGTGAGGAGCACGGCTCCAATTAAATTCATCCGCTCAATTAGATTAGCTCATCTGTTTGCTCAGAAAGGTTATGGAGCAAGGCACTTAATGAGCGGCCGGATCCGTCTTTCAGCTTTCGATTTTCACTTCGGAACAGACACCAAAGCTACAGCACTTAACCTTTATCCAGAATCAGAATATTTAAGTCTTACATTCATTTTCCTGCACCGTCCTATACACGTAAGGAATGACGTGCATTATGCTGGTCGTTATCGAAAAACACTTCCCAACAGGCAAACAGGCCTCAGATCTTCCTGAAGCGTTTTATTTCTCCATAATGACCAGCCAACTACACATTATCCCAATTATTACATGGCTGCTTGCCTAAATGATACAAAAACTGTTTCATTTTTAATGATATTATTGCTATTCCACTAAAAAAAATAGTCCATCTAGCAAATAGATATTTACATTACATTTTACATTTACATTTATTCATTTGGCTGACGCTTTTATCCAAAGCGACTTCCAGGTTCAGGAAACAATCA
>JBBIGC010000039.1:17464241-17475825 GCA_037576955.1 Lepidarchus adonis
CGGGCCAAGCTGGATGGAGATGTTATGATGTATCGTTGGTTTAGCTGGGAAGACGAGGAGCTCGGTCTTTGATAGGTAGGAGCTCGGTCTTTGATAGGTTTAAAATGTTTAAAGTTGCTAAACACAACATCACAACACAAATGAATCCGACTGCAGTGGTTTGCAGTGTTGCCTCACAGCAGGAAGGTCCTGGGTTTGATCCCCAAGCTTTTCCCATGTTTGTGTGGGTTTCCGCAGGGTTCTCTGGTTTCCTCCCACTGTCCATAGGCTTGTGGTTTATATTACCCATAGGTGTGAGTGTGTGTGAATGTGTTGTCCTGTGATGGGTTGGCCTCCTGTCCAGGCTGAACTCTGTCTTGGGCCCATAGTCAGCTGGGATCAGCGCCAGCTTCCCCATTATCCAAAATGGTAAGCAGTTTAGAAAATGAATGGAAGCAAATGCTTTATTGTAGCTTGGAGGTCATTGTAACTAACAATAATTGGTGGACAGATACATTAATTGACAATAAAGCTTGATTTAAATTCTCCCATCCAAGTCTTTATGTCTCTTCCTTTTACTGCCGAACTAGTTTTCCATTTTTGTTTTTTCCTGAAAACTGGTCCAAGGTCACAAGGTCTCTCATTCTCCGTAAATATTGAAATATTGAAATTTTCTTTGTTATTGATCATTTTATTGGGAGATTAGGCCATAGCTGAGGTAACAAGGGCAAATACTGTCAGATACAAATGACCATTGATAAATGAACAGACTGTTTGCAGAAAGACCTGAAATATGTGCATTAGAAGTACAAAACTCCTTGCCAATGGCAATTCCCATTCATTTTTTTCAGCGGGCATTATCAACATATTACGAACATTGGGATGCCCCATTCAATACAGTGGAACACATTCTTTTCAGCCATATTCTAAAATTGCCCCGTCACCACCCAACAAACCCTTAGTCGATGAGTCGAATTCTTATTCGGCCATTTTCATTGGTCTGTTAATAACGAAAACAGAGTTGCACTTCGTTTAGTGAGTGATTTGAAGAAGGGAACTACGCTGACTGAAACACTGCTAAAGCTTCTACACACTCCATTTACTGTATATTACATACACACAGAGTTAACGAGTTACGATCTGATTCTTTTATCCTATGATGCAACAAAATTGTTTCACACGGCAGGTAAATATAGCAGCATTTGCGACGTGATGCATTGGGACGCTGTCGGGATGTAGACTTTTGTGGCTTCACTCTTGCCAGCGATCAACAGAGTTCAGTTGTGTTGGAGTGCGTATATAAACCATGTCTCAACTCACGATATTACAATGGAGCCATCGAACCACATGGCCATCGTACGTCAGGGACTACCTGTATATTAATTTAGCTGCAGACACAGCACATTGAATTGTGATTTCACCAAAAATACAACCCTAATACATTTAGCCCCGCCCATCCAGGGTGAAGTCATATGGAGTGTTTCAGCATGAGCTTTTCAAATGGGCTGCAATACACCCCAGCCAATCAGAACTGTGGTCATTTATATAGTTATATAATTACACATTCAGTACAGTAACAACAGCATTACTGCTACATGATGGAGAGTTTAAACGACTTTTTTTCATGAATATATAAGATGACAGTTCATTAAAGATCAAGCTTTATTTTGGAGAAAATGTAGAAATCAATTAAAGACGTCAATATTTGTGGCAATATTATTAATGACCATGTTTCTTTGGGAACAAAGATGAGGTCACGCGTTGTCTCAGATTTACAGGCGTCTGCACAACTTTTGGGCCAAAAGACTTTGAATATGTGCATGTTTCCCAAATGAATTAGCAAATCGCTGCTATGTGCACGTTTCTCAGTGACTTCGATTAACTAAATAGTCGTCTACAAACAGGTGTTATACAACCTTTACATAACCGATGATGATGTTATGGCCATTTCAGGCCTGAGCTGGTTGTTGAGGCTGGAAGTGCACTGCCATCACATGTCCTGCTGTTAAAGCCCATGTCTGAGTGGAGCAGAAGGTGCGGCACTGTGAGTCATTCTACAGAAGGGAGAGTCTTCGGCAGAAGCCCATAATGAATCCGAGCTGTGGCAGAGGGCTTGAGCTGCCTAAGACCACAGGAGGAGGAGAAGACTGTTGGAGAACAACTACAGAATTACAGATGAAAGACGCGGAGAGGGTGAGACATGGGTTTTCAGGAGGGGCAAGTGGAAAGCATTAGTCATGGTCGCCACTGAGGGAGTGAGATTATATTGCTGTGTTTTGGTTCAGAGTGAGTCAGCACACACTTCTGCTGAGCTCTTCAGGGACAAGTTCATTTTTCCTCAAAATTTCTGCAGTCAGATTGTGGAGATGGTGTTTTTGGGCTAAAATGTATTTGGAAAATGCATACGGGTGGAGGGGATGCGCTGAGGGTTGCGAACACACCCATTCACACAAAGGGCACCACAAGGAAACATGACCTTAGACCCATACACACATCTGTCAGCAGCTATCAACTGCAGCCAGGGAGCAGAGTAGCAGGACCGTTTCTTGCTCTAGGGCAGTGGTCCCCAACCACTGGGCTGCAGACCGTTACCGGGCAGTGGAGCATTTTATTAGAAAAAATTCAAACTTAGTAAATAATAATAAAAAAAAGATATCAGTCCGTAGCATCTGAGTGTGTTAGAGACTCAACTTTGCCGGTATTCTGAATAAAAGTCATGGCAGAAAACCCTGAGATCACCACAACAGCACTGAAAACTTTCGTGTTACCATAGCGACCAGAGTGCATTAGGGGCAGAGAGTAGGACGTTATTGACGCATTTCAGGAGGACGCTGCTAATAAAGTTGGATTGGTCATAAATTGGTCTTTAGATTTTTAAATCACATCTAAAGACTCATTTGTTTAGATCTGCTTTTTCTACATGATATTGACAGCATTGGTTGATTGTAGTATTTTATTGTTTGTATATCTTTAAATGTACAAACGTTTGTACTTCTTGTTTTGTTTTTATTTATTTATTTTTATATTTTTTTTTAATTTTTTTTTTAATGAATTTATTTTATGTAAGGTGACCTTGAGTGTCATGAAAGGCACCCATAAAAATAAAATTTATTATTATTATTATTATATCATCATTTTATTTTGTTGTATTTATCCATGGCACCTTAAATGCCGGTCTGCGAAAATACTATCTGACATTAAACCGGTCCGTGGCGCAAAAAAGATTGGGGGCCACTGATTCAGGGTACCCAGTGGGGCCTATGACCCTCTGTTCACAAGAGGAAGGTCATAACTATTAGGCCACCAATGTCCAAAGAAAAGGTATTTTTAGATTTTCCACTATTTTACCAACAGCGCTGCACATACAAACACACATGTAGGTTCACTAGGGGGGTTGCATAGTAAACACAATATCTGCATTTGTGTTGTAGACATTGCCACCCCTGGTTCTCATCACCACCATTGTAAGGAAGTCTCCAGGTTTCTCCACAATGCACCACCTCACATTAGGTCCAGTCTGAATGAGTCTCTTTATATCGGAGTGATTCAATTATGCATAAATTCTGAAAAATTGGTGGAATTTCCCTACTAGGCCAGTGTGAGAGAGAGAGAGAGACTCTGCTGAACGTAGGCCTCACCAGTGGACTTTGACCGCGAGTGAGCGGTAGTCGCCTAAAAAGAAAACACAACAGTGTTGCCCTGGCAACTTCTCACATCCAGTGGCCTCAGAATGGCCACAAAAGTCCAGATGAGACCCAGTCCAGAGTGCTGCTGACACGGACTTCAGCCACTGCAACAACCCACAAACCAACCAACACCCAAGTTTGATCTGGTGCGTAAATCAGGGAAAATCACAGGTCTTTTCAGATCTGCTGGTCTGACAAGGTGAACTGTCTGACTGTGACAAATATATACTGTTGGCCTCTTGATGAAACCTCAGAATTCATGAACAAATAATATAAATTTTATGATGCAGAACTAAAATCAGCTTCCCTGTTTGAAGGACTAGCAGCCGCTACTGACAACATAGTCTGTGATGCTTTGGTGCAGGATTGAACAAACAAGCCAACCAACAAACTAACAAACAAACAAGCCAAACAACCAAACCAACAAACAAAAAACAAGCCAACCAACAAACTAACAAGCAAACAAAACAAACAAGACAACCAACCAACAAACTAACAAGCAAACCAAACAAACAAGACAACCAACCAACAAACTAACAAGCCAAACAACCAACAAGCCAAACAACCATCCAACAAACAAAAAAACAAGCTAACCAACAATCCAACCAACCAACAACCCAACAAACAAATAAACCAACAAACCAACCAGCAAACAAAAAAAACAAGCCAACAAACAAACATACCAACCAAAAAACAAACCAACAAACAAGCCAACCAACAAACAAACTTGTGCTATTCTTTATTACCACCATTATTGCATCAAGACTACTGGTGTGAACGTTATGGTTATTATAAGTATTACTAATGTTGTTTTGAAAACAAAACTCTGCATGTATGTTTTTATCATGCATTTTTTAATTTGAAAATTGTCAGCTGCTGTTAAAATTGTGTCATAACACAAATGGTCCAAAGTAACTTATGCTTTGCTACATAATCCTACATTAAAATTATCATCATTTTCTCCTGTTAAGCTTTTTGGAAATATTAGGTTTTGTTTCCCACAGTGACGATAAATATCAATATCAAGCACTGGATAAAAAGAATGAAATTATAAGAAGAAGAAAAAGAAAAAGAGGAAGATGATGAAAAAAGCATGAGTCAGAAGTACCTAAGGAATCCAGCAGAGGGCAGTGTGGACCTTTATAAGAATTTTGAGATTCTCCTTTTTCTTTTTTCCCTTTTCAGAAAAGGTGATGTTTGCATCATGCACATGACAATATTTTGGTTCACAAATAGCATAACCTTTGGAGAATGATTGGTGGAGATGAGAGAGCAGTTTTGTCATTGTAAATCTGGCAAGAGATATTGAGTAAAACATAATTAGATCTTCTTAAAATGTCATTCTTCTTTCCGTCTTCTTCTTTAGCTTCTTTTTCTCCTCCTCCTTCATCATCATAATCATCTTCTCCTCCTCCTCCTCTTCTTCTTTCTGCATCATCTTCCTCTTTCTTCATCTAAAAGGGGGTCCAAGGATTTCATCTCCATAATTAATGGCAGTCATGGTGCTCTTGCTGGCCCTGTAGAGGTCTGTATGCCCTCCATGGATATTCCTCTATGACCCACCACCAAACCGGTCATTCTGAACAATGTTATAGACAGGATAACGTTCTCTCTCACTGACTCTAGGTGAAGCTGAAGGTCATTCTATATGGCTCTGGCTGTGTTGCATAAAGGAACAGATCCCTGTCCTGCTGGTGTGTGAGCCCAGTCCAGCTCTCCCAGAGCAACTGCCCGTCTCCTGGAATCTCTTCCATGCTCTTGAGACCTTCTGGCACTTGATTTGCCATCCTGGAGGAGTTGGAGAGTCCAGGTATCGCCTCAGACGAGGAGGGAAACAATGCCAATGGCCGCCCCCTGTAAAACCGTTTCTGTTTGGGGGTTTTTCTCATTGTTGTTTTTCTACAACTGTTGTTCATGTCATTAACACAGCAGCAGCTGAAACTAATTAACAACCCACTCTGCTACTTCACGGACCGGATCAATATCCCAGAAGTTGAACTGCCCTGTTCCTTTAGTTACTTTGAGTGATTATACAATTATATAATTTTGTTTTCAGATCACATATTAGAATCAACATATAATAAATTTAATACAGCAAACAGTACAGTTTGTCAACGTGTTGGGTTTCCATTTGCAGAATTATCTGTAGGAACCATCAGATTCCTGGTTTGGACTCAATCAGTGGTTAAATCAAGTTCTGCTGCTGAAAGTGTTTCACACACATTCGATGGCTAGAGGAACTGAGGGGGAATCACCTGCAATGTTCTAACACACACACACACACACATCAACTACTTTATTCACACAAAACTGTTACTGCTTTTTGGTTTGTTTGCATTTATTCTACTAACAATTTGTTAGTGTGTTCATTCTTTTAACATGAAAGGCAGTAGAACAGATTTACTTACATGTTATTTACCTCATTAAGCCACCAACCTCACCCCTCGCCACAACATGCAAAATGTGAGGCGTATGCAATCCTCCATCTATAGCTCGCCAAACTTGGGTCCGTGTTAGCGCTGTGGCCTAGAACACAGCCAGTTATGCTAATTCTATAAGTCACCCGCTGCTGCTGCTGTTGGTGGGTGGCTGATACGAACATACGATGGACCAATCACCGATGCACCTGGACCATCAATCAACACAGGACGTCTCGCTGTTTGACTGACAGGTTGGTCCTCCTGTACACAGTCCGCCTCACCTAGTATGACCAGTTGCATGTCACATTTTAATGTCAGCCTGACGACTAATATAGTATTAGAAGAAACGAGCTGTCAGAGAAATGGGTTTCAAAGGAAAATCACTAATCCATTTCCGTTATATATATTAAATTCTCCATAATACTATACTACATAGTACTGTATCACTATTGCCATTGCACTATTGCACTCAAAATTGACCAGAGCATGACACCTGGACATCAAAGCAAAACATAACTCATGACTCAACACTGCCAACCTATAATGGACCCACCACATGAAAAAAGAAACTATCAGCAGTCATGCCAAATGACATTCCAGGTCAGTCCAATCCTCTACACCTCTAATCTGTTTGCTCTGCTGTGTCAGGAGGCCGAACTGTGTTTCCACGACTACGCTGTACCAGTGCCATCAGAGGCCCCTTAATAAGTATGGCGCCAAACCACATTGCAGCCAGCGAGGGTACAATAGGGGGATTTCACCAGGGGCATGAGTGCGGAGCCTGAGCCCATCTCTGACTGCCCTGTCTGGGGCCAAAAGCAGGAGCCAGAGGGGCCACCCTGGGTCTTTTCTCCCCCTCGCCAAAACAAGCTGCAGTCACTGTGAAGATTAGCGCCAAGGGGGGATGTCAGTGCAGTGTCGTCTTCATCACCCCTCTGCGCCTAAAGAGGCCAGCCAAGCAGGTTTTACAAGTTTTCCTGGGGTAACCAGCAGCGTGCAGGACCACAAAAGCCAAGCAGAAAGACTGTGCGTGTGTGTGTGTGTGTGTGTGTGTGTGTGTGTGTGTGTGTGTGTGTGTGTGTCCAAGAACATGACCAAAAGACATCGGGTGTGTGCTGAGACCGAGCAAGTGCCTGTATGCAAATGTTTGTTTTGAATGTGTGTTTTTCAAGGAATCTCATTTGTGTGACAATGGAGTTCCAGCACTTTCTGAATGAAGCTTCTGTCCCAATGAGGTCCAGACAAGGCCTCCCAAAAGCCATGGCAACTGCTGCCCCCCTGGCCCCGTCCTGTCTTATGAACCTCATACCCTCACAGAGAAAGTCTTCTTGAGATATATTGTCATTTGATGGCCCAGTGTATGTTTCTGGGATCACATTGGGTTTAATTCACCTCACTGCCTCATATAATAGTTTCAATAGTCGCAAGGTAGTTTGCAGTAAGTGAACAGTCAGTTCTTAAAGCTGATGTGCTAGAAGCAGGAGCATAAGGATCTGAGCCACTTAGACAAATTATGACTAGAACATCTAGTCATAAGTTCTTGAGGAACCATGCAGTTGTACACTGTACCTTTCAACCACATCCTCCCCACTCCAGCAGGTGTAATCATCCGCCACCGTCTCCCCCTCGCACAGCATCTCTGGCAACGTGGAAAAGAAGGACTTGTACCGCTGAATGTAGCCCATAAACTCCCTGAGAAAGACAGTGGCTTCATTATACATCATGACCCCACAACAATAGGACTAGTATTAAGCATTCGTTCAACAGGATTTATGGGGACACACTCTTTCAAGAGCTATTACACACACTGCACACATACATACATTTGCGCACACACACGGTTTGTGCATATCCCCTGTCAGTCACAGAACTGCATGCTTACTTAGAGATCTTCTTTAAACTTCTAGGCTTGTCATTCTTGGAAGGTTTCAGTGGCAGGGACCTGTGAAGGTCAGAGATCAGTCTGCTGGTAATAAATTCCAGACCACAATAAGAGAGAACGCATGAAAATGTAACAGAGCAGATAAAATGTCAAGATTAATGGACTGGTAAACAACTAGAAGGGACTGATAAGTACTTGTTATGACTGTTGTGTATTATTTTTACTATAAAATTAAAAGAACTCAACTTTATATTGCTGCTGTTAGGAGATTTCTTAAAAAAAAAAGTCAAACCCCATTAGCTTATCCCCCCCGTTAGCTCGCCAAACTCGCCGCTCACCAAGAAAGACTGTAGAACAGTTTAGCTTTCATGTTATTTATCTTGTTAAACTGCCATCCTTGCCTCTTGTCCTCACAACAGCTTGCAAAGTGTCCATTGTATGCATTTCACCAGCAACAGCTCACCAAACTTGAGTCTGTGTTAGCGATGTAACCTCTGCTAATGATGCTAATGCTACTGCTGCAGCTGCCACTGTTTTGTCATTATTAACTCATGCCCAATCAACTCATACAGGTAATTATGTTACCTTTCCGTGTTAGCTTTCCCTTGTCGCTAACTAGTGATATGTCTCTTAGAGCCAACTCTTTAAAATGAACAATTGGGAGCAGAAACCATTTTGCCTTTTTTGCTCTTTATTTTTTTCTGTTTAAACTGAACGTGATTGGTCAACTTCATGACGTGTCGCGTTTGTGAGTCCGCGCATGAGCAGAAGGGGGAGTGGCGAGCGTTACACAACACGCATGCGCAGAGAGCGAGAGCGGAAACAGAAGGAGGGAGAAGGAGAGAGCGAGCACGCGTGATAGGACAGGATTAACCCCGCAAAGCGAAGGCACTTGGTTTTTCTTAATGCCTGTCTTCACTAAAGCTTTAACTGTTTGCAGGAAGCTCTTTTTTTACACACTTTTACACATTTTTGTCTATATTTTGTTGTGTGATTCTCTAAGCTTCTCTATGTTGTTTCACTGTAAAGTTAAATAAATTAATAAAGTTAGTAAATATTATAAATACAACCAGAGATTGGATTTTTATGTCACACTGGGTATCTGTTTTTGTACTTTAAAATATATTTTTTGTACTTTTCTGTTACAGGGTTAATTTAATTTCAATGTATTTTTATAAAGTGCTTTTCACAAACAATTTTGTCACAAAGTCCTTCACAATGGTCACAGTGACTCTTAAGCCAAACGGAAGGAGAAACTCCTTTATGAGGAAGAAACCTTGAGAAGAACCAGAGTCCAGGGGGAACCCGTCCTCTGGCTCAGTGTTCAGTTCTCTGTGCTGAGTCATAGTCCAGTATGGAGGAAGCTGAACTGTCTGCACTTTTCTGCAGCTGTAAGAAACAGAACTGTGATGCAGCAGCATGGGACTGAAACAGTTGATATTAATTTGCAGGATTGCTTTCTAATTACTGGTGTCATGACTTTCCAGCCTTTTTGCACCTTCCTTTCTTCATGTGTTCAATCATTTTTCCAAGTGCCATTTCATTTTACTACACATCCTTTAATGTATGGACATCTATGGTTTGATTTCTTTGCATTTGTGGATTGTATGGGTTGTTGCTGAAAATTGGTGATGTGTTCAATATTTATTTTACATATAGTCTGGCAGCAGCAATATAATGTTTTATTAATTTTAACGTTTCATTTTGAGCAAGTCCCCTCATGTTGCAGAAACAGTTCTGACTATATATATATATAAATATAAAAATATAAAAATATAAATATATATATATATATATATATAGAGAGAGAGAGAGAGAGAGAGAGAAAGACAGAGAGAAAGAGAACGAGAATATATGTATAGATTGTGTATGTGTGTGTATTTTATGTGTTGACGCATCTTTACCTCTTTTTGAGAGTGACTAGGCTGTGGTGGGTGCCAGGACTCGGCGAGGGGGTGGAGGTCAACATCTCTGTGATGGACTGGACAGAAGAACTAGGGTTCTCTGCTGTTACACTCTCATGAGTGGCAGATTGTGTAAGAGGACCACACACTTTGTCCACCTGAGGGTCAGACAGACACAGTGAATTTATAACTGAAAGACATCATATTAAAACAGTGTAGTGACATCATATCCTGTTCATCTCATAGTGTTTAAATATCTCTTTCACATTGCTTAATGGCCTCAGTTCTTAGTATTTGACCAGGATGCAGTGGTTTGTCCAAATTTTCCCCACAAACATTTCAGAAAATGAAAAAAAAGAAAAAAATATATCACACTCAAAGTGCATGAGTGTGACTTTCTGTTGAAAGGTAAGAAAACAAACCCCCAGAGTGGACCTAAGGTGGTGTAGACTTGTGGATGTGGTTAAAAATACAGTGTCGTTTGTCACACTGCTTTTAGTTGAGGGCCATTTCATCCCATTCACTTTTTAGAAAGATCAGTAAAAAGCATTCATACCATTTTCACGTTCATTATGATTGCCCTCACTGGTCAACAAATTCATCCCAACCCTGAATCATATACAATATGTAATAATAATGAATAAATTTAGAATAGTTTATATGATGGTCATACTAGATCAGAACTCCGGCCCAGAGATGGTTTGAGAAAACAGACCCTGTTGTCTTAAAAAGCATTTATTATTTTATATATTAAATATAAAATTCAAACTAAATAATATATCAAATATGTTTAAAATACGGCCTGTGAGGGGTTGGCCAGGGTGAACCTGCCTTGACCCATAGTCTGCTAGGTTCGGCTCCAGCTTCGGGTTCGGTATGGATAATGGATGGACAGATGAATGTACAAAATATTTTGTGCAACTACTGACTTAGTGTTTGTTACTAATGTTGCATCAGTTCCTCAATAAAGCAGCAACATTTGGACACAACGCACATCTGGGCTGATTGTCTACATTTGGGATAAGTGGAAATTAATTTAGGAAAATGTATTAATTTTCTTTACTATCAGTGAATGGAGAAAGGAGCTGAATGGTGCTGATCAGGACCGAGTGTCCATATGCATTTTAGTGGAGGTGAATGTATGTGCTTTAGTATGAGTGGGTGGGTGGGGGTTTTCCTCTAAGAAGCCTTATTTATCAAAAGATTTCCCAATCTCTGTCACCCCCTCACTGCGGCCCCTCGCTTGGTGCCCTGTTTTTTGGGCAGGGGTTTGTCCAGCCATTCGGAGCCGCCTTTGTCCATAGGTGAATTTGCATGCAGGTCAGACGGCCGAGCACAAGCAGACAACACCCAAACAACTTACCCTGCACTTAGACAGAGCACTGCATTTACCCCTACCTGTAAACATGCCCCTTTACTCCACCTGCAACTTCTGCTGCATGTACACAGTGCCCTCACACAGGCAATATGCTTTAATTAACACAGAATTTAAAGTTGAGTGCAGTGATTTTCTTTGACTATCACTACTTTCCAGTAAAAACAACATAAAAAATGTTTATAATAATAAATAAATATATATATGTAAAAGAAAAAATACAGAAATATATAGAGATATATGTTCAGAGTAACTTTTATATATTCAGAGTAACTTTTATATATTCAGAGAAACATTTATATATTCAGCTTTGTATTTCTATATTTCCTATTTGGCTT
>JBBIGC010000039.1:17498282-17516336 GCA_037576955.1 Lepidarchus adonis
CACAGATAACCCAAACAAATGATTTATTATGAAAACAAAAATCAGTAGCACAGCAGTGGCTAAGTAGCAGAACAGAGAGGAAATGGATCATTGAATCATGGTAATATAGCATTTATAAGTATAGCCTTATAATAGCATTTATTGTAGCAACTCATATGCTTATACTAGCATTTATTGTAGCAACTCATATGCTATCTGGCTTATCACGTGCCAGCGGCTTTCATTTCATGAGTATAAAAAGGGATGGCTTATTCTCCGCTTCTGTTATTTTTTCTCAGAAGCAGATGGCCCCATAAACAACTGTTTCATTCCCTTTGCGAGATTGTTAACCTGGGACTCCATCCCTTGACACCTAGGCTTAATGCCTTTCCTCTGACATTAGATATGAGCAAATAAAGCTAATATTAGCAAGCTAATGCCCCACTGAAGACAAAAAGAGGTTATGCACTTAAATGATACACAAGAAACCTTTTTGTTAATAATGTTAAAAAGTTATTTTACATCAATTTACTCATCACTTTGTATACAGTATCTCACAAACGTGAGTACACTCCTTACATTTTTGTAAATATTTTATTATATCTTTATGGGAAAACACTGAAGTTAATACAATGTATATTTGTCAGTGTACTGCTTTTATAACAGTGTAAATTTGCTGTCCGTGTAACAGTGTAACTCAACACACACCCATTAATGTCTAAACTGTTCGCAACAAAAGTGTGTACACCCCTAAGTGAAAATGTAATGTGACTCGTTAGTGTTACAAGCTCTCAGTTGTGAATTTTGGTGTTATCGTTGTCATGCTGGTCACAAGAAATTGAACATGGCACTTGATGGCAAAGAACTCCCTAAGGATCAGAAAAAAATATTGTTGCTCTACATAAAGATGGCCTAGGCTGTAAGAAGAATGCCAACATCCCTAAACTGCCAAGACCATACAGCATTTTAAGGCCTTGTCCACAAGGGCGTTTAAATCTGAAATAAATGAATGCGCACTGAGCTGCCTGGGCATTTTGTAGCAGAATTTAATTGACTTTTGTGTGATTTTTGTTTGGTTCGTCTCTATTGAATGCCATCCGGCAGCTCAGGCTTTAATGCTGTGTATCTACATGTGGGGGCAGTAATGAGGAAGCCCATCCTTTTTTGGATTCACAATAAATAAAAAAAATATGTTTTCTATTTTGCGACTTTATGTATATATGTATATACATATGCAGAGGATTTTTAGAATAAGCTCCAAAAAATGTATATGCACAATATAGAATGTTTTGTTTTGTTTTTTTAGAGCTGAACCTTCACGTCCTTATGTTAAAAATCCTCCTGATAGAGTGACGTAGAAAGAGAAAACCACGCTGTTGCTAGCGGGTTCTCCTTCTGACTCCACAGCCTGTGAAGAATTATGGGATATATTCGGTCTAAAAAACCTCCTTGAGCTAATGAGTCGTACACTGTACGTTTGATTTCACTTATTCAGTCACACATTTATATTGGTGAATAAATATATAAGTAAAATAACTAACTCAAATTGTAATTTTTAACATACATTGTTATTCTATGCACTGGAGCAATGTGCTAAACTGGGTTTAACATTAGAGAGTCGATCTCCACAGAACCGCGCAATTGCGGTACAAATACAGGTACTGATGGCCCAGGGGTTCTTCTGTTACCAGTGGGAATTAGCCGACAAGTATACGTTATAATTAACAATAAGATTTGTTCATTTGCTCTAAAGTGTATTTAGTAAAGACGAGAAGAATCTAATTGTGTTAATTACTACAAAGGCAGTTTGCAGCAATGTCCACTTTCTCAGATGTAATCCACGCAGTTGACTGCCCTCACATTGCAACAAAGGCTCCATATGAAAACATATTTATTTACACTATTTGTGACATGTCCCGAAATGTCCCAAAGTCCTGGTTCAACAACGTGATGGCCTAGTTCAACAGCACGATGCTTGGCTTCTTGATAAAGTCATATAACCATTGTGTAATTTCGAACTGTTATTTTTTCATGTTTTTAATCTTTTCTCTTGTAAAATGCAGATGACAGCAATGTTTATAATGCATTTTCACATCCTGGCTCCACGCCCCCAGAGCGCAGAGGAAAATTGCTTTCCTCATGCACATACACTCACAAGCTTGAATGTGCATGAGGTGATTTGGGTTTGGATTTGAAGCATGTAGGGGGTGGAGTATGTGGCGGATACATCCCACACAGATGGCAAACCATGCCAAGTAGACTGCGGTTTATAAAGTGCAAATCGAATTTTTCTGTGGATACACCATTTTTTGACTTTTAAGTTTACATTCAGTTTAAGTAGGAGTTCTACACAAAGTTTTATAAATGAATTGATCAATTGATCAATGTAAATGTCTTCTATACAGGAGCTGAGAGAACGAGTGCTGAGAGGGAAGTATCGCATTCCATTTTACATGTCCACAGACTGTGAAAATCTTCTGAAAAAACTACTGGTGCTTAACCCTGGCAAACGTGGCAGTCTGGAGGTATGTATCCCATTGCAGCCACAATAAAACTGTGCCCAACATGCATTTTTTTCTTGTTTGTTGTTGTTTTTTAAACAACGGCTTTCTTACATTTACATTTTTGCATTTGGCAAATGTTCTTCTCCACAGAAACTCACAATTTAAATATATTACAGATGTAGCAATTGTAGTGCTAGGAGTCTTGCCCAGAGTCTCATATATTTGATTCAATCCCTAGTCTGCAGTCAGGAAGGCAGTGCTATTACTTGCTGTGTTACACCAACTAATTTTAATTACATAAAGACCAGTTTTGTGGAGTATGTGGATGTCCTGTCATGTGAGCAGTTTATCCATCCAGTTCCTGAAGAATAAGCAACAACTTGCTTCTCTTGTGTAATGGCCTCCTTCTCTCCTTATACTGTCTGCCTAAATCAGTGACCTCAGAGCTGTCTTATTCCATATTTTTTTTTACATTTTTAATGATAGTTTTAATGCTGCTCAATCATACTTAAATTTAATCATACTTTTATAACCAAACTTTGATCAATACTTTTATGGATCTTTGTCCTAGATAAATAAATTAATATTGAGATCACATAACATTTGGTCCCCAGAATTTGTGAGAACCATCGATACACAAATGCAGTCATGAGGTTGTTTGCAACAAAAATAGTTTGTATTTAAAGCTATGTACATTTCTTTGTTAGATATGTTGATATATCTATTATTTAAATAAACTCTTTTTTTATATAGACAGATATTGACTAGTTGCCATCACAAAACTCATGGAAAGCTGATCATGCATTTGATTAAGGTTTAAAAAATAAATTGGTGTGGTTGCTGTCACTTGTGTTTTACTGTGGATGTGTGTACTGATTTGTGGGTGTATGTTTCTCTCTCTCACAGCAAATAATGAAAGATCGGTGGATGAATGTGGGCCATGAAGATGAAGAACTCAAGCCCTACACCGAGCCTGAGCCTGATTTTAGTGACACCAAAAGAATAGGTCTATACACACATACAGAATTACAGAATGTTCACAGATGCTGTTCACATGATATACCTCTTTACACATTGCTTTACCTTCATTTTATCATTCTGTAGGTCATTCTGTAAACCCAATTTCCAGAAATGGTTTTCAGTAGCTTTACTGACCAAACTAATTGTATTGTCTGAATATACACAAATGTAGAATTTCATGGATACAATTGCAGTGGAAACAGTATGTCAGTTTTTTTCTGGATTTAAAACTTGAGGTGCAGTCCGTGGTCACGTCTGACTAGCTACTGGCTTTTGCACCTTCTTCTAATAACAATTTGAATGTTAATTTTTATCTTTGGCACAAAAAACCCAAACAAGCTGAAATGTGAACTTGTCTGAACAAGTGAAACTGTGTAATACAGTTTGAAGTTTTTTTATGCTGTTAAGTGACTTTTCCAAAGTACTCCCAAGTCCAGGTGGTTATGTTTGTCAAAGTAGCATGGGTTTTGTAGACAGCGCCATGGTTTAAAGATCACACACAATGAACAGTTGTTTCCAAACTCGCACTGAGATGTCTCTGTATTGTCTGACCCTTTTCACCATATTATGTACTATAGATTTTGAATTATGCCGTTAGATTTGTGTTCAAAGTTTCTAACTACCACATGCACATAATGAGTCCTCGTGCACAAATTCATCAACCAAGATGAATTTCCTGAACTGCAAGTGAGGAACATTGAGAGCAAATACAAATACGTTAGCCTTTGGTGAACTCTGCTTGAAGTATATTTTTGCTTGCACAGATCTTTTTGTTTTGACAATTTGGGGCAGGAATCAAGAAATGCATTGACTCTCTCATGATTGGCCACTTTTTACCTTGATCAGACTTCCACAGATTTCATTGTTCCTCGATTGACAGATTCCCTTATCTAAACATTTGTAAACTGGTGGAAAAGTATAACAGATTGCATCTCAATTTTGTACCTATGAACAATTCACATCAGAACAAGCAACCTGGCCAAAATCAGCTAGTTAAGGATCTAGCTACTCAACATGGCTTATCATTATCTGTTTACATATACATAGTGGGTACGAAAAGTATTCAGACGCCCTTACATTTTTCTCTCTTTGTAATATTGTAGCCATTTGCTAAAATCATTCAAGTTATTGTTGACATTTTTGCAGATGAAGGGCATCTGCTGTCTGGAACTGTTGTCCATTTTTGTAAACTTCCCTTGCCATGCATCCCCAAAGGTTCTCAGTTGGACTGAGATCAGGAATATACCCAGGATGGTCCAAAAGAGTGATTTTATTCTCCTGGAAGAATTCAATTCAATTCAGTTTTATTTCTATAGCGCTTTTTACAATAGAAGTTGTCACAAAGCAGCTTTACAAGGTCCGGGTCCGAGCCCTTACTGAGCAAGTCCCTTGTCCTGCGGGCATTGTGCACTGTAGCGTTGTCCTGTCGAAAAACCCAGTCAGTAGGGTTACCAAAGCCCTATTGCCACTGACACGAAAGCTGGCCCCTGTTTTGAGGGCACTCATGAGGGATGCTCTCTGCAAAATCTGGACATAGCCTATGGCTGTTTGATGCCCCTACACCTCCTGAAGCTCCTTTGTTCCATTAAATGAAAAAACACCCCAGACCATTATGATGCCCCCTCCACTGTGGAGCGTAGAAAACGTCTCAGGTGGGATCTGCTGGTCATGCCAGTAACTTTGGAAACTATCAGGACCATCAAGGTTAAAAGAGAATAAAACCTACACCTTTCAATGTCCCATGTTTGGGGCGCTCTTGCAAAGTCCAAACGGCCAATTCTTTGACGTTCAAGGAGACCTTTTGAAGCCCTTCAGTCTCAGATGCCGTCTGATGGTTATGGGGCTGCAGTCCACATTTTTGCACAGATTTGGCCTTTTTAAGGTGGTCCCAAACTTTTGATTGGGACAGTGTGTATATAAACATATATGTGTATGTGTTTGTTATAATATACAGTCAAGCCCAGAATTATTCATACCCCTCGCAAATTAACCAGCAACTTTCTACTTCATTGGAAATGACACAGGAGATATCACAGAAAATAAGAAAAGATGCATCATTGTGGGAAAAAAATATTTCTCAGCTTTTATTGACATTTGAACAAATAGTGGCATGTCCAAAATTATTCATACCTTTTGCAAACTGTCACAGTCTATTGGAAAATCCCAAGTTCTATACCATTCCAAACAGGCCAAGCTGTTCTAATGCATCCTAATTTCCCTGATTCATTGGGGAGAGCTGTGGGAAGAGCAAACAGCAGCTCTCTGTGGTTTGTTTGTTGGCAGTCATGGCTAAGACAAAAAAGCTTCTGAGGACCTGTTGCGGCGCATTGTGGCTGCTCACAAGTCAAGAAAAAGGGCTATAAGGCCATATCCAAATACTTTCAAGTTCCAGTGCCTACAATGCAAAGTATTATTAAAAAATACAAGACGTTCCACACTGGAAAATCTCAGAGGACGTGGTCGATAGGCAAACGTGACACCTGTGCTGGGCAGGAGGATGGTGAGAGAGGTGAAAAACAATCCAAGCATCACCTCCAAGGCCATCCTGGTGAATGTGGGCTCTGCTGGTGGCAACGTCTCAAGTCAGACAGTCCAAAAGACACTGCACAATGCTGGGTTCCATGGACGCAGACCAAGGTGAATGCCACGTCTCTAGATAAGGAACACAAAAGCCCACTTGGCCTTTGCGAAGACTTCTGGTCATCTGTGTTCTGGTCGGATGAAACAAAAATTTAATTGCTTGACCACAATGATGTATCCTTCATTTGGTGTTAAAAAATAAATAAATAAAAGGCGAAGCCTTCAACCTTAAGAACACCATCCTCACTGTCAAACATGGTGGTGGGAACCTACTGCTTTGGGGGTGTTTTTCAGCCACTAGACCAGGGAACCTAATCACAGTATATGGTACCATGGAAAAAAATTCTCAACAACAACATTAGGCAGTCTGCACAGAAACTTGGCCTTGGGCACCACTGGACATTTCAGCATGACAATGACCCAAAACACACAGCGCACATCCTGAAGAAATGGTTAGCGGACAACAACATTAACATTTTGCAGTGGCCCAGCCAGAGTCCTGACTTTTGAGAGTCCTGATCCCATTGAGAATCTGTGGACTCTTTCAGTCTCTCTGAATCTCTGTTGCAACCCTCTGATGTCAGACACTCTGTTACACTTTAAGCTCAGTGGCCACTTCCATCTGAGAACACCCTGTTTGAAGCCTCGCAATGTGAGGTACTGTTGATCAATTGTTAGAAATCAACTTGGTGTTTCTTTGCTAAGGGCACAGGACAATTTTACCGCGTTGATCGGAGGATGGACGGGGCCAAGTATAGTAAAATCTTGAGTGACAACCTTCTTCCCCTCTGCCAGTACACTGAAAATGGGTCATGGATGGGTCTTCCAGCACAACAATGACCAAAAGCATACAGCCAAAGCAGCAAAGGAGTTGCTCAAGATGAGTACATGAAGGCCATGGAGTAGCCTAGCCAGTCTCCTGACCTTATAATCCTATAGAAAACCTGTGGATGGAACTGAAGCTTCGAGTTGCCAAGCAACAACCTCAAAACCTTAATGATTTATAGCTGATCTGCAAGAGAAGTGGACCAAAATTACTCCTGCTATGTGTGCAAACCTGGTCATCAGATAAAAGAAACATCTGACATCTGTGATGTCAACAAGGGTTTTGCCACTAAGTACTAAGTCTTGTTTTGCTAGGGGATAAAATACTTAATTTTACTTAAATACTTAAGTAAAAAAAGTAAACAGTTAATTGATAATAAATGGTTTCTGCAAACCATTAATCATAAGTGAAAAGAGAGTTTTTGTGTTATCATTCATATTCTCTGAAAAATTATTAAGAAATCATCAATTCTGTCAGGGTATGTAAATTTATAACCACAACTGTATACAATGTAATTGCCTGGGTTTTTTTTAGTTCTGTCTCTTACTGTTAAAATAAACCTACCATTCAAATTTCTTTGTCAGTGGGTGAACTTACGAAATCAGCAAGAAGTCAAATAATTATTTCCTCCACTGTTTCTGTTAAGACCAAATCATTCACAAATAAACTTGATGGTATTTGTTCAGATTAGCATTCACTCACCTCATGAACACTTTTTGTACTGCATTTTTTTTGCAGAAATTGAAGCTTTTAGTCAAGGCAGATTGAAGTCTGTGGAGGTGAAAATGAGGTGAAATGTGGCTAATCATGAGAGTGCCAATGCATTTCTTGGTTCCTGCCCCAAATTGTCAAAAGTTTACATTATTTCTCGCTCGCAGTTAAGTAACTTAATCGCAGTTGTTGAATTTGTGTGTGAGGACTTATTTTGTGCATGTGGTAATTAATGTCTGACCACGTGATTATTCACTCGTAAGTAGTTTTATTTCCATGCATGACTTTTGACTCAAATAAAACGCCATAATTGAAGGCGTGAGCCACATCTCATCCTTGCTTGCAACATCTGAGATTATGATGGATGATACCTTTATGCTGAATCATGATACCTCATTAGCTAATCATCGTTCTGCTTAATGCTGGATCTTCTGAACGGGTGTAACTTGAATATTTTTTAAGTATATCTTATTTTTAATCTGCCCCAACTTTTGTTGAGTGTTTTGCAGCTGTCAAATTCTAAATTTATGTATATTTACATAATACAGTAAAACTATTGAAAATTTACTTGTGTACTTTTGTCAGTTAAATAAAGGGTCACATTAACATATTACAGGTTTTTGTTTTTCTTGCCTTTTGTAAAAATCTCAACATTGTGTTTTATATGTCCATAATTTGGAGTCTTTCTTTGTCACTTACATTGGCTACTTTGTTTTAATACAATCTGACAATTTTTATACCAAAGAGTTTCCAAATGTCAGCTGGGTAAACCTGTAACTTTTCCACTCTATTTCTCTTAGACTTGATGATCACGATGGGCTTCCCCAAAGACGAGATCACAGATTCCTTGGTGGGTCAAAAGTATGATGAAATCATGGCTACTTATTTGCTATTGGGTAGAAAACCTCCAGAGGTAAGTATCAGGTGCAGTTATACTCCTTATAGTAACAGACATTATTTAGTGTTAATGTGATGTTTATTCTGTGTTATTGTCTGATATTGGCAGTTTGAAGGGGGTGAATCGTTGTCCAATACAAACCTGTGTCAGAAGCCACGACCCAGCAGTGACCTGAACAATAGCTCCTCACAGTCTCCAGCTCACTCCAAAGTGCAGCGCAGTATTTCTGCCACGCAGAAACAACGCCGCTACAGTGACCACGGTCAGACTCATACACATGCTCACATAGTCATTCACACATTTTAACTGTCAGAAAGATGTCTGTAGTACTTTTTTGTAACTGACAAGCTGGGGCATCTTATCTGGCATTGGCTATAGGTAATTAGAAACCAATAGATACATTTGTGTGTGCCTTGTGTGTGTTGGAGTTGTGTTTACATATATACACACAGCAGTGGCGGCTGCTAGTCCTTCAAACAGGGGGAAGCTCATTTTAGGTCTGCAACATAAAATTTGTTATTTGTACATGAATTCTGGTTTCATCGAGAGGCATGGCCAACAGTATATATTATTTGTCACAGGCCTTCCAGTCAGCCAGTTCACCTGGTCATACCAGGAGATCTGAAAAGACCTGTTATTTTTTCCTGATTTATGCACCAAGTCAATCTTGGGTGTTGGTCGGTCCTGCTGTTTACTTTTGAGTCTCTCCTCATAATGAATATTATTAAATGGCTTTTCCATAAGCAAGTGAACAGTATTTGTACCGTCTGCCATTATGTACAGCTTGCTAGCTGCTAGTCTCCTTCCACAAGCTACTTTGAAGAATTAAATGAAAAAACATTCAGGAAATTCAGGAATGATTTTTAAATTAAAGTATGATATATAAAAACAAATATAATATTTATATTACCAGCCAATAATGTATAACGTGCAACAGTTGTCTCACAACTCCGCTTGCATATCCGCATGGAACTTGGTTCTAAATCAAAGCAACCCCGGTGAACAAAAAAAGTGTTGTCTATCAAAAGGGGGTTCCGTCTTTTAGACAGCTTATCCAATCAGCATTTAGCAACCCTAGCATCCTGGTCCGCCCAATCCAGTGAAGCTGCACTTCCATACGTGTTCATGCACTTTGCTGCCACAGAAATGTACAAGAAGAAAATCACATCAGACAATCTACGATAAATAGCTGAATATGAACGAGTGCATCATGAAGTTGAACATGTTTCTAAAAGTAATATAAATATGAAAAATTTATTTTCTGACATATTAGAGCAAGCAGAGCTTCCCTTGTAGTTTTAGAGCAGTTGCCACTGACATACAGTGGTGTGAAAAGGTGTCTTGATTTCTAATTTTTTTCAAATCATCAAACAAATTTAGGTATTAGTCAAAGACTAGTGAATACAAAATGCGTTTTTTATATGAAGGATTTTATTATTAGGGGAGAAAAAAAATCTAAACCTACATGGCCCTGTGTGACAAAGTGATTGCCCCCTAAACCCAATAACTGCAGTTGTTGCTGCTAATGGTAGCCCAACCAATCAAGCATTTGTGATAACTTGCAATCAGTCTTTTACAGCTGTGGAGGAATTTTGGCCCAAACTCATCTTTGCAGAATTGTTGCAGTTCTGCCAAATTGGAGGGTTTTTGAGCATGAGCAGTCTTTTTAAGGTCATGCCACAGCATCTCAAAAGGATTCAGATCAGGACTTTGACTAGGCCACTTCAAAGTCTTCATTTTGTTTTTCTTCAGCCAATCAGAGGTGGACTTGCTGGTGTGTTTTGGATCATTGTCCTGCTGCAGAACCCAAGTTCATTTCAGCTTGAGGTCATAAACAGATGGCCGGAGTTTTGGTAGGCAGCATGGTCCATTTATCACAGCAAGTCCTAAAGCAGCAAAACAGCCCCACACTATTACCACCATATTTTACTGTTGGTATGATGTTGCTTCTATGCCAAATGTAATGGAACACAAGCTTGATAGATCTCAATTACTTTCTTTCTCATTTGTTCCTGAATTTCTTTGGATCTCTGCATGATGTCTAGTTTTTGGGAATATTTTGGTCTACTCACTTTGTCAGTCAGGTCTTACTTGTACTGGTGTACTTGTGATTTCTTGATTAAAAACAGTTGTGGCATTAATCAGGTCTGGGTGTGGCTAGAGATATTGAACGCTGGTATGATGAACCACTGTTAGGGTTTAATAGGGACGGCAATCACTTTGTCACATAGTACCATGTAGGTCTGGATCTTTTTCTCCCTTAATAAGAAAATCCTTCACTTAAAAAACAAATTTAGTTTTTACTTGTGTTGTCTTTGACTAATATTTAAATTTGTAAGATGATCTGAAATATTTATTTGTGACAAACATGGGGGGGGGGAGAAATCATGAAGAGGGCAAACACTTTTTCACACCAATGTATGTAGCAGAGCATTCAGAAAGGAATAAAGTTAAAGGCTTTTACTGTAGCCCAATAAGGCAGTTTGTAATCTGTAATATGACTGTGTGACTTGCAGTTGCCCCATCAATCCCACCAGCCATGTCATACACAAAACGCGTCCAAGCCAATAGTGTGGAGGGAGAGAAGAAGGAGGAATGGGAGACCACACGTAAACTTCCCACTTCTAACTCAAAGGGAGATATGGCTGTGTCTCCACTGACTGCACATGAGCGTAGGAAGTCCTCTACAGCCTCAGGGGTAAGCGATCAGCAATTTGTTTATGTACTGGGCTTATATGTTTCACTAGTTGTTTGCATAGTATTGTGTAATAACCTTCAAGTTATACAATTCAACTCACTTAGTCTCATCTGGTATGTTATAGCATGATTTTACATGAACAACTTCATTCAAGAGTCAAGGTTTAATATAATTTCCAAAATAGCCAGATGGGAACAGGAGTGACATTTCTTAATGTTTTAGCTAGTCAAAATGAAAGTGATTGCAGATCATTAGGTCATAGCTACATAGGCCACTTACTTTTTTACTTATTAATGTCCAGTTTGTGTGTTCAATGGCTCATACTGATGTGGAAGCTGTTATAGGTAAAAACCCTTGATAAAATATTAAAAGATTGTCTGTTAAATACCTGTAGTTGATGCAAACAGATGTTCTTAATGGGTTATATTCTTTTTAACTGGATATATTCTGCCCTCTGTGGTCTAGGCCAATTAGCTTAGCAAAAGGCTAAGAAACTAGCTTGGATAATACACCCAAATAGCTGACAGAGGGCTTAACCCCAAAAGCTGCGTTGTGTGTGATGGTGTGTCCACAATGACAAATAGTCACTTTCCCTTAAACTATACATTGATGTTCTGGGTTAAATGAAGAGTTCAGATTTGATTGTGGTGCACTTTTTATGTGATTGATTATGTTCACAATGACTGTTACTTTCATATTTGTAAAACTGATCTAAGTCATATCAATGATTTCATTCATTTTTTTCCCTGGAATATATATGGGGTTAATTCACAGTATAAGAGAGCTAAAGTTATAAATCATCCAATTAGATTACTAGCAGTCATATGCCTGATAAGAAACTCATTTAACAGAATCTGAAATTAAGTTGATTCAACCTTTTTATTGTGTGTCTGTGTGCCACACTAAACATGGAGAACAGAGAGAAGAGCAGAGAATTGTCTGAGGAGTTGAGAACAAATTTTGTGGAGAAATATCAACAATCTCAAGGCTACAAGTCCATCTCCAGAGATCATGTTCATTTGTTCACTATACGTAACATAATCAAGAAGTTTTCAACACGTGGCACTGTAGCTAATCTCCCTGGATGTGGAAAGAAGAGAAAAATTGATAAAACACTACAATGCAGGATAGTCTGAATGCTGGATAAACAGCCACAATCAGCTTTTATACAAATTCAAGCTGTTCTGCAGACTCAGGGTGCAACAGAGTCATCTCAAACTCTCCATCGCAGGAGACCCAGGAGAACCCCACTGCTGACACAAAAACATAAAAAATTCAGACTGCAGTTTGCCAAAATGTACTTGAGGAAGCCTTCTGGGAGGACATCTTGTGGAGAGACGAGACTATGGTAGAACTTTTTGGTAAAGCACACCATTCTACTGTTTAGAGATAACGAAATGAGGCCTACAAAGAAAAGAACACAGTACCTACAGTCAAACATGGTTGGTTTGATGATTTTTTGGGCATGTTTTACTGTTTTTTTTTTTTTAAATATGAAAAAAATACGAAGTGCTGAATAGTTCTGAAGTAGCCAGCAATAAGTCCGGATCTAAATCTGATTGAACACTTATGGAGAGATCTCAGAATTCCTGTTTGGAGGAGGCACCATTTAAATCTGAGAAGCCTTGTGCAGTTGCTTGTGTTGAACCAATGCACATAAAGGAAATTAAACACATGTATACTAAAACATTTGAAATTTCTAGAAAATCACTTTAACTATTGCCAGAATAAATCCTTATAAACTGGGAAACTATGAATGCATTAAATAAAAATAAGGCATTTTTTCTAGGCAAGAAGGTTTGTAAACAGTCTGTGCAGTGATGTATAGCAGGTATTGAATGGTGAGTTGTCAAATGAAGATAAAACCTGGCCTTGTTATCTGAATGGGATAAGACCAGTTGAATATCAGGGGTTATGGCATTCTCTGTGAAACGTTTTTCCTTGTTGGCATATTGCTGGGTACTATGTCTGGGTGGAAACGAGATATTAATCTTGTGGTGGTTTGTATGACACACTAGGTAATACAGCTTACCGCCACACAGCAGACTGAGCTTTGATTCCCTGCACTTGCAGGCACATTAGGCTACACCATGTCCTGGAGGACCAGTGTCCAGCACCGTTTGGTCATTTCCCTGATTAGCCACACCTGGATCAACTTGTTAGTTGCTAGGTTTACTGAATGTGTTTGAGGTGGGGAGATACCAAACTGTGGGCTGACTTTGGAAATCCCTGAACTACACCACCTGGTAACAGACTCAGAATGTTTTATTCATCTACATCAATAATATGACTAAAATCTGTAAGTTGTTTTAGATAAGAACACATGACAATTATTTAAATGTAATGTGAGCTTTAACCAATTGCACATTGGCTAATAGTCATTAAGTCGAGTCAATTTTTTTTGTATAGTGTTTTTTACAGCTGACGTTGTCAAAAGCAGCTTTACAGAATTTACAGAATCCAGGTGCGAGCAAGGAAAAACTCCTAAAACGTAGGGACGTAAGAAACGTTGTGAGGAACAAAGGCTCAGACAGGAAACCTCATCCTCGCCTGGTTGACACCAGAGAGTGATAACAGACAGGATATAAATGAATAATTAAGAACTAATAGTAGCAATTAGTCCAGTTTGAAGAGACATCAGTTCCTTGTGTGCAGATGGGCCTTTGAATTCAGATCCGGTAAGTGGTCTTGTACATATGGGCTCTCCTCTCCCCTAAGGCAGGTGACTTCTTCAGCACTGGCATGATGATGGCTGATATTAAGCATGTTTGGACAGCAGCCTGCACAAGATATCTCTGAAGACATCAATAGGCTGGTGGTAACAATCCTCGAGGACACACTCAAGAAAGTTGTCCAAAAGCAGTTTTGCACTGGTTCTTTAGCTGCAGAGTTCTATTCACATCAGCTCCAGACAGCATTGGATGGACAGGACATTAAAGTGTAATAGTTCGCTTCTTTGTAATATTTAGTAACAGAATAACTGTTTTGCCTTTTGTGTTTTTGAACTAACAGAACAGTGCAGCCGGAGGGATAACGCGGAGGAACACATATGTGTGTGACCGCACCAGTACAGAGCGTCACTCAGCTATTCCCAATGGCAAAGACAACAGGTGAGTTGCATTGCACTGCCGCATGCAAACAATGCTATGACTCCAGAAATTAATCAATAATATTAACCACATATTTTCTCAGTCTGACAGAGATGTCTGCATCTGGCAGTGGCTCCTCTGTGTCTCCAGGTGCTTCGTCGGCAGTAGCCTCAGCTAGACCACGTCATGTGAAGTCTATGTCCACCTCAGGCCACCCTACCAAGTCTCCACTGCCCCCCATTGAAGACAGCACTGAATACAAGGGGTGAGAAGCCATTAATCAGACTGATGGAATCTGGACCATGGCTACATAATCAAGTTCGGCCTGAAGTGTAATAATTTGAAATGACTGATCTATTTTTCTTAGAGAGGACACACTTGGAAACTCTTTGGGCTTTGTTTCTGTTTTGACCCTTTAGCATGCTTGGTTTAGTTTGCTTACATTATTTCTGCTCTCTCATTGTAACTCCAGCTCTAGCTCAAATGCCCGGGCTCCTACTGCTTCTCCATCAGCCCACAGCATCAGCAGCACGACCCCAGACCGGACACGTTTTCCACGTGGCAGTTCTAGCCGCAGCACATTCCATGGTGCTCAGCTTCGAGATCGGCGCAGTGCTACCTACAATGGTCCACCAGCCTCTCCCACACTTTCACATGACACTGGAGCTCTGGCACAGGCTCAAAGGGGCACTTCCACTGGAATCATCAGCAAGATTACATCCAAGTTTGTGCGTAGGTGAGTAGATCCCTGAAAGAACCAAACTTTGCTTAGTATCAGTGGTATCTGTTACCCCTATTGCACCAAGGCATTTTAAGGTGCCAGTTTGTAGCCACATAATATCAAATTAGTTCTTCATGCTTTAACAGCCAAACTGAATTTTTTTTAAACACACCCCATCCAGGGGCCAGTCATCACCGGATAGGAGTGCATTCCCTACCTATTGAGACGACCTTTTGTTATTGACCAAATACTTATTTTCCACCATAATTTGCAAATTAATTCTTTAAAAATCAGACAATGTGATTTTCTGGATTTTTTTTTCTCATTTTGTCTCTCATAGTTGAGGTAAAGCTATGATGAAAATTACAGACCTCTCTCATCTTTTTAAGTGGGAAAACTTGCACAATTGGTCGCTAAATACTTAATACATTTTTGCCCCACTGTATATAATACATACAGTGGAGGAAATAACTATTTGACCCCTCAATAATTTTGTAAGTTTGCCCACTGACAAAGAAATGAACTGTGTATAATTTTAATGGTAGGTTTATTATAACAGTGAGAAATAGAATATCAAAAAGAAAATCCAGAAAATAACATTAAATAAAATATATCAATTGATTTGCATTTCATTGAGTGAAATAAGTATTTGATCCCTTACCAACCATTAACCATTTAAGTTCTAGACTATGTTCAGGGTATTTTTACTGCCTTTCCTTTGAAGCTGATATCTTGGTCATTATAAAGGCTACACACACAGTCTATACTGTATGTTTATAAGAACACTGTGGGCTATCTGAATCTGGTGGATTCATTTAGTATGTTAATTTATATTTATGGTAATTTGTTTTTAAACAAAAAATCAAATTCAGTTTTTAAAAAGATATTTTTATATTTTTCTCACCACAGAAAGCTGACACTATCAATATTTTTACATATCTGTTTAGAGGGGACTGCTTGGAATCTGGCAATATAATGGGGTGTTCTATGACAGTGTACAAAAACATCTGGTGTGTGCCTGATGGAAATAAGTGCAATTTTTCTTTTTTTTTATATCTGGATGCAGTTACTTGCAAAAGTATTCGGCCCCCTTGAACTTTTCCACATTTTGTCACATTACAGCCACAAACATGAATCTATCTTATTGGAATTCCACATGAAAGACCAAAACAAAGTGGTGTACACTTGAGAATTGGAACGAAAATCATACATGATTCCAAACATTTTTACAAATAAATAACTGAAAAGTGGGGTTATCTCACAAACTACACGGGAGGTGCTGGGACCACAGTCACCAAGAAAACAATTGGTAACACAATTCGCCATAATGGGTTAAAATCCTGCAGTGCTTGGAAAAGTCGCCTTGTTTAAGGAGGCACATGTGAATGCCCATCTGAAGTTTGCCAAAGAACACCTGAATGATTCTGAGAGTGCTTTGGAGAAGGTTCTGTGGTCAAATGAGACCAAAATCAAGCTCTTTTGCCTCAACATAACTCACCATGTTTGGAGGAAGGCAAATGCTGACTATGACCCCAAACACCATCCAGAGGTAAAAACATTCAGCTTTGGGAGTGTTTCTATGCTAAGGGGACAGGACAACTTCACGCATTGGAGGGAGGATGGGCGGGGCCACGTACCATAAAATCTTGCTGAACAACTTTCTTCCCTCTGCCAGGACACTGAAAATGGGTCATGGATGGGTCTTCCAGCACGACAATGACCCAACATACAACCAAAGCATAAAAGGAGTGGCTCAAGATGAATCGATTAAGATCATAGATTGGCCTAGCCAGTCTCCAGACCTTAATCCCATAGAAAACCTGTGGAGGGAGCTGAAGCTTCGAGTTGCCAAGCAACATCCTCAAAACCTTAATGATTTAGAGCTGATCCACAAATATGATTGGACCAAAATTCATCCTTCTATGTGCACAAACCTTGTCATCAACTACAAGAAACGTCTGACCTCTGTTTGCCAACAGGGGTTTTGCCATCAAGTACTAAGTCTTGTTTTGCTAGGGGATCAAATACTTATTTCACGCAATTAAATGCAAATCTATTTTATATAATGTGATTTTCTACATTTTCTTTTTTATCTCTCACTGTTAAAATACCAAACCATTAAAATGATAGACTGTTAATTTCTTTGTCAGTGGGTAAACAAAATCACAGAGGGGTCAAATATTTTTTTCCTTCACTCTTTTATATATCAGTGTAAATTTTTCACTCTTATTTCACATCTTTTTGAGTGTGTTGAGGGTATCTTATTTAAAACTTTATATTTGGTTAGTCTTGTAAAACATTAGCGTTTTTTGGACTTTTCTATATAAATGCTTTAAATTTTGAGATGATCAGACTGAAGACAGAATTTATTTATTTATTTTACATTTATTTACACAGGCCAGAGGCGAATTTAATCATCCATTTCAAAACAATCAGTAAAACTTCTAGAACTAGTTTAAAATAATGTTTTCAAATAGTTGATTAAGGAGGAAATTTGTGTATTCATAAAGTTTTCAGATACACTATGTCCACAAGTAAAATTACATATATACTTACACAAAATGGAACATAGCTACACTGCACCTCCCCCTTCAGGCTGATTTGGCTCATCTCATGTTCCTAAATACCAGAAGGGGAAACTACTTTTATTTGCTACTACAGTTTGCCATGTTTAATTCTTTTTAGTGGAGAACAATAAGCGAAAACCTAAAAATCTCAAAATCATGACCTTGAAACAATGTTTCTTAACTTCAGTTAATGTAGTAACTTTGTATGAAGTAGCTTTTCGAGGCACCAAACAGTATGGATGTCCACCAGAGCAGTATTAAGAGGTTCAGCACCGTGATGTCATTTTAAAGCACTTATGTATCAGCACCCAAACATGAATTTCTCCCATAGTATACTTAAACTGTAGAGTGAGGAATCAGAGTCAGCTTATTTTCTCTCTCTCTCTCTCTCTCTCTCTCTCTCTCTCTCTCTCTCTCTCTCTCTCTCTCTCTCTCTCTCTCCATCTTATGTACACACACAC
>JBBIGC010000039.1:17516436-17529345 GCA_037576955.1 Lepidarchus adonis
AAGTAAGTAAATAAAATACTACTACTACTAATAAAAATAACATAAAAATTAACATTGATAGCCGGAGTTTCACAGGTATTTTACTTCACACAAAGTCTGATCTTACTGGCCGAACATATTCCAGCCAATCATTCCACATCTTCTCACACTTGTCCACTTCAAGTCTACAAATACAGGTCAATTTCTCCATAGTATATATATTATGCATCACCTCAAACTGCTCTTTATAAACAGGAAAGTACATCATTTCGTTACTGCCTCGAGTAAAGGGGAGAATGGGGAGAATGGGGAGTAACGGAAAAGACCTCATCTCTACTGTTGGCGCTCGCGCCCTTCTCCGTGTTAATGGTAATTGTGTGCAAATGTCTACCAATGCTAATGTGACCTCACTGGTTTCTTGTGACCAAGTAAAAAGAAGCGCAAAGAAGTAGACTTAAAAAGAGACCACAAGACAGCGCTTAGGTGCGTGGCCAATTTTACTGCGCGCACAACGTGGGGAATCCCCAGTGCGAGCATGTCGACACAAACACAGCTGTGCTCCAAAGATCTTAAGACAGATATGTGGCATTTTAATGTCATCATCCTGGTTCCATGTTAAAAAGTGGCATCTGAGTCTGTCAACGAGCCTCTTCATCCCGAATTTAGTCATTAAATGTTTGCTTTCGCTTTGCTCAGCACACGGGGGGAAATAAAAGACAAGGAAGCAGCTTTTGAGAGACACTGCACGTACCTCGGCGCTGGCTTTCTTCGTTATCCCTTTTTCCGCAGGTTACAGAGGTTGTGTGCTTTGAGAGAGCGCGCGCGACCGAACGAGTAAAAGAAGCGTTGCGTGGAAGTCCCACAGCACGCGCAGCGCAGCTCCTACGTCACAGTCGGAAATGGTGCGCGGTCAAGCCCATTAACCAATAAGGAGGAAACTGCTACATTCACATTTCCCATTCATCGCCGCCTTCCTATTCTAGCTCTTCTCTTCTTTTTATTCAAGCTTAAAAAGGAATTGCGTGTTTGAATAAAAAGTATCTGGCCTGTGAATTAGTAAAAAAGGCAAAAAGTTATCTCATTCATGTTTTCATTAGACATGACGCGGCACTCAGACCATCAGCGCCACAAATATTTACCTTTAGCTTCTGGAAAACCTCGGCACTTTTCTTAGCCAAAACCTAAACTTGTTCCTTACTGCGCGCAATTTGACTTTATAGCAGATGACACACCAGATTTCTGAGGGAAAAGCTAATCAGAGAAGATGAGACAGCTTACAGAAACAATGACGAGCGTGAGACAGAGACAGCAAGTCGAGGCGATACACAAAATGAACAACAGGGGGCAAAACAAGGAAATTAGACCGAAATCCAGTCGACAGGATGCAGCAGATGTGAAAGTTGAAGGAAACACCTCTGTAAAGACTCAGCTGCTGTAAAGTGATGGAGCCACTGAAAGTAGGTTCCAAAGTGTGCAGCTGAAACAGTCCTAAACTCCTGAGATGACTCATTTGTCCAAACTGGCTTTCTCCTCGGCCCTGCCATTCACACCAATGCTGTTCAGCATTCTGTTGATGGTGGACTCAAGAACATCAGCTTTTGCCAATGTGAAACAGGCCTGACACAGACACATCGACTGGAGTCCAAAATATATGAAACTTTCACCAGCTCTACGGGCATGAACATTCTTGATCTGAGGTCCTCAGGCCCCGGATGTGTTAAATAAAGCAGGTTCTCCTACTCGCACCTGATTGCCATCTCACTGGCTGAAAAGACCAGACTCTGATTTTACCTTCAAATTATACGACAATCACGCAAGAATGTTATCAGATTTTATTTTCAATAAATTCATGACTAAATATAATATTTTTGTTTCCTTTGTTTAACTAGGTTTTACTTTTAGGAAAATCAGATGATGTTTCGATCACATTCATATCAATGATAGAATTATTAAGCGGCACTATATTTGACTATGTGTCCAGTAGTGAAATACTCTGACATCACGCATTTAATTTTGTGCTTTTAGCAATGAACATGAGGGGACTCAATGGTGTTGCCACCAATATGGCCAAGAGTCAGAGAGAACATAATTGACCTTGCTGTCTGGGTGGGTAGGATGGTCACCACTATCACTCGTACATTTGTGTGTTTGTATCTTTAAATGAGTCCTTCACTGAATTAAAAACATTTACTTATGAAATCCCAGTGGAAGCAAAGTAAGATTTCTTTTTAGAAATCCCCTTCAAGCCATGGTGAAGGTGCCACCATGGCTAAGTCTCTTATTATCCCACTGTACTATATTGACCAGCACTTGTGTCTGTTTGTTAATGTAACAGAACTGACAGTCAGCTTTCTCCTCCAAGTTTGACATGCTGTCCAATGAAGAAGGGTTATTACTAGTTAGGAAAGACGTGTGGGCTCGGTCCATGTGCCTTTGCCCTCCCAGTGCCTGTGGCATCGTGTGTGTTTGGGGGCAATAAAAAAAATCTGTAATCTAAAACAGTTATTTTAGAAAATAGAGAGAGGTTTTGGAAAAGTTTTCAGGGCCATTTATAGCTCCTACAGACACCAAAGCTAATCAGTCAATTTACTGCTTTGCATAAATGTGTCGATGTAAAATCTCTTTTTCACAAAATTTCAAGTATGTTTATCAATTTCAGAAGTTGCATGAAGACATCTGATAAAAACAAATCTTTATTGTTATTGTGAAAATACTATGGACACTGAGCCACAACATTAAAACCACTGACAGGTGAAGTGATGTCATTACAGTGGTACCTATTTGGCAGTGAACAGTCAGTTTTTAAGCTGATGTGTTAGAAGGAAGCAAAACAAGGATCTGAGAAACTTTGACTAAGGGCAAATTTGTGATGGGTAGAAGATTTGGTCAGAGCATCTCCAAAACCTGTGGAATGTTTCTCATATGCAAGGGTTAGTATGTACCGAAAGCCTGTGAACCAGCTTCATGAGTACCCAAGACTCGCTGATACACAGGGAAGCTAATGCTATCAAAGGGCATCAAAGGATCAGCAATGAAAGCTGGCTTTGTCTAAAAACACAGTTTCTTGCCTAGGGAAGAGATGGAACCACAATGCGATATGAGAAGTCTACAGATGCAGCGTGATGCTCTAGTTAGAGCTTTGCTGGGAAGCCTTGGGCCAGCCTAACACATTTACAGACAAACCCCAATTGCTGTTCAAGCCCCTGCTTTTTGACTAGTCTTTAACTAGATTAGTGGCCATTTTTGTCCATGGTGTCAATTCCTTATCAAGTGTTTTTCATTGCCCACCACTACATTTGAAACTGCTTTAGCTCTTTTCCTTTAGTCTTTACACTAAACCACAACAGTTAACAGTTAAACACACAAAAGTTCAGGGTTCCTGACCTGTCTTTTCTGGTGACTTGCTTTTTTAAATGGCTTCAATCTAATCAGTAGATGAAACCAAGTGCCACCACAGCAGTAAACGCATCGGAGTCACTGATGGTGCCTTCGAACAGTGCACTATTAACCCACCATCTCACATGAATTCTTATTCAACACTTAAAGTGAATAAAATATTAACATCACAGCAGTAACAGCAATTAACAGCCCCCATGTGGATGCTGCTCAGGACACAGCACAATCTTTCTCCCCAGCCCTGCACACAGCTCAGCTCTTGGCAGACATGTATTACTGTAAAACATTTAGATGTTCAACTGCCTTCTACTACCTAGTTCAACTGCCTCTACTTCTAGTATGACGCAAGTCAAAGACCTCCTGTATTCAGCTAAAGCAGCTTCATGTCTTATTTAAAATTATTCAACTTTTTTGTAGTTGATGGGCCCAAAATAACCCTCATGTAAATTTAAGTGAAGTTGAATTATGGAGTATTAACCATAATTAAACACTTTCATCAACGTTTTTTTTCTTAATTTTTTTTTGACTGGTCCATTTTGTTGCTATTGGAGAATTACTTCCCTTACTGGTCGCTCCCAAGGTTTCTTCATCCAGTTCAGGTAGTTTTTCCTTGCCTCCATTACTAGGGATATACTTCACAGCAACCGTCTATAAATTCTTGAAGTTGGAAGCGAGCGAAAGAACCAGAGCCACTTTCATAAGACACTTATTGGCTAGATGATGGAAACAGTAGGCCTGGCAGTGTTCCAGGTATAGTTAGTACCAGGAGTGATCCAAGAAAGGACAACAGGAGAACAGGTTATTGTTCTGGCTGATCAGTGGACTATTAAGTATGTAATGTGTAATTGTTTGTTGTCTGAAAAAGGAAGCATTTATATTTACAGTACCAAAAAAGGAGATTCAAAAAAACCCAAAGAACAAAATTCAATCTGATCAAGCACCTGTGGGATGTGCTGGACAAACTAGTTTACGTCATGGAGGTCCTACCTCAACTGATCAGAAGCAAACATCCTGGTGCAAGATCCAACAGCACACCTTCAGAAACCCTGTGGAATCCCTACCTTCATGGGTTAGAATTGTTTTTATGGCACGGGTGACCTTGACAATATTATGCAGAAGGGTTTAATGTTATGGCTGATTGATGTACATTAAGGAAATTTACGATTTTTACAGGAGAATATTAAGACTAGAAGACTGAAAATGAGAGAAGTCAGATTACAGTGCATAAAAAAGAAGAATTAAAGGGGGGCACAAACCAAAAACACGGCCACACTGAAGTAAACATACAGGCATTATGATATACATTAATAACACAATCCCATTTTCTTTACCAAGTGAATGAACAAAAACTGAAACAACTGAAGAGCACTGACAGTATTACAATGAGTTTCTCATGCAGTGAAATGATCATGCCTTTCTGTCTTTATACAGGCAGATTACATACACCGCCTCTCTTTAAAAGGTACATCATTTAATGCTACATGCTGTGATTTCAGTACGTTTTTTAAAGGGCACTAAACAGTATGGCATCAAACTCAGGCACAGTCATCAGCTTAATATCTGGTTGAGTTCACTTGTACTTCTGATAAAAAACAATAAACATACATGAATAAATAAGAGTTTAAAAATGTGTTTAAAATATGCACACAATGTAAGCCATTAGTGTTTAGAGTTAAAATGGTCTCTATATATGAAATTAAAGTGTGAAAATAATTATACACAACCAATGATTAGCCAATAAAATGTGCAGCTGAACAGATTAGACCCGTTACATTAATTCAGAATGGCAGCTATAAAATCAAACCTTTTAGAGGGATTCTTGATACCAAGTTTCCAGTATGAAAGGAACATAGATCTCGTAGATCATAAGAGCACTTTCATGGTGAAAAATATTCTGGACAATAGGTATCAAGATATGTCTGTAGCACCAAGTAAAAAAATAAATAATGCTTATATTCATATGATGAGACAACAATTCTGCACTGAATCTCCAACACCTTTTAGAGAAAAGAAAAAGCGTAAAATGAATCCGTATATAAAATCACATGTTTTATAGGACTTAAGAGTCTAAGACAGTTGATGAGCACAAGGTTCTCTTTCAACACCTATACAAGGTGATAAGAGTATCACCTCATGATTAAAACAGAAAAACAGAAAAGAAAAGTCAATTACACAAATATCATCAAATAAATAAAATGATCATCTAATACACAAATTTAAAATTCAGTCATAGGCTAATATATAGAATGACAAACACCGCCTTCAATGACGAGCATCAATGAGCACTGATCGATAGAAAAGTATCACAAAACCGACAGTAACAGTGATTCACCCAGCATCTTTACTTGCTCAGTGCAAAGAGGAGGGGTTGTCAGGCTGGATGCCTACCAGTGTGGGCGGCTGCTGGGCCATGGTAGGGCTGGCTGTAACAGCAGGGGCAGCAGGTCTAGGATTCAGACGTGGAGGGAGAGGGTTGGAGGGTCGGATGAGCGGGGGTGGCTGATTGAGGGCTGGCCGAGGCTGAAGGAAACGTGCTTGCTGTTGAAGAGGTGGAGGCTGGCGGTGCAGGGCAGGAGTGGCAGGGAGGGAGGGACGCAGAAGAGGGGGAGGTTGGTTCAAGGAGGTACTTCCAGTCACTGCTGCTATACCACCTGATGCAGCTACAGTTACAGGGGATGGTCCAGAGGCAGGTGTTACCAGACACTAGAGGAGAAAAGTGGATCTTATTACTTGGTGAATAGTAAATAAAAGTAGTAACAGCCCTCACAAACATTGAAACCTAGCTCATCAGTTTAGTGTTTTATGTCTTTTCTGGATGAAGCATTTTCATGTTGAGGTATGAACTGCTACAAACCCAAATCATAAAATCACACTTGCTGAGCTATGTAAAATGCTGCTGTGGTATTTAGAAATGTGTGATATTCTAAACATACTGGAACATTTTGGAACGATTTTGACAGTAACCCTTGCTTGCAAAAAAAAATTATTTTACAAAATTTATACTTTGTTCATTACTTTACATTTTCAATTAAAACAAAACATGAATCATGAAATTATATCAGTTATATCACTTTTGTCCTGAGAGTTACATTCACATAAAAGCAATTGTACAATCACACTCATGTGCTACTCAATAGCGCTACAGACAAAAATCTTTATATCACCAAAAAGAACCTGTGCCACCCTGTGAATTAACACAGCAATGTCCACGTCTAAAAACATAATACTTAATACTAACATAATACTTGGACAATTGTTTATCATATTTACATCCACAGTATTGCATTGTATACATTTTTCCATTCCAACCCAATTAAAGTACCTCTTCCTCCTCTTCATCTGTGCTCTTTCCAGAAGGGGTGTTAGAGCTGTTCTTCCCTTCTTCCACAGAAGTGATGCTGTCTCCATTGGGAGCACGCGTCCCCTGCTCTGCCTCCCACTCCTGGAGCACCTCCTCTAGGTTAAAGCGGCGCCGATAATTCACAAAGAAGTTTTTAACTTGGCCCACTGTCTTATTACCAATTACATCTGCTATGGCCTGGAAATCTTTTCCATATTTGCGAACGCCTGAAAAAAAGAGCACATTACATGTATGTATTGAATGGAACATTCAGTCCAAAATGATTGGAAACTGAGGCCAACTGCTTCATTTTTGCAGTACACTGTAAACTTTTGGGTTTAACATCAAGAGATGAATTAGACAAAATATCAGCTTTTATTTCCAGGTATTTACATCTAGATATATAAAAAAATCAGTAAATAGCACCTTTTGTTTGAACCCACACCTTTTTCAAGTGAGCAAAATGACTGGAACATTTATCTGATAAGTGTTTTGTTGTAGCACAGAATGTCTACCGACAGTTTCAGCTTTGGGTCTTGCCTGTGCAGACAGCATTCAAAGTTAAAAGGGTAAACCCAAGACGAAGACCAGAAAGCTGCATATGAGGGAAAAGCAAGCAAATTCGAAGCTAAGAGAATATGGAAAATCCATCACAGCCATTGTGCAAACATTGAGCATAGCCACTACAACTATTTAGAATGCCCCAAAGAGCAAGGAAAACATCAGCAGTTATGAGAACAAAAAAAACAGTGACATCAACAGCCCCAGAGGGCAGGGTTGAAGGTAAAGCGATCCACCTTTCCACCTCAGGAAAAACAGCACAGAGGCTACATTAGAAGAAGAACACCACTGATTAGCAGTAAGAATAGGAAGGACAGATTGTAATTTGCCAAAAGGGACAGAGAAACATTCTGGGACAAAGTTTTATAGACTGATGAGACAATGGTTAAATGGTTAAAGGCTAAAGTGTGGAGAAACAAAAGGACCTTCTCATGATCCCAAACAAAAAAGCTCTTTTGTGAAACACTGTGGAGGTAATGGCTTGGACGTATATGGCTTCTTCAGGGAGAGGCTCATTCATCTTCACTGATGATATAACATGATGGCAGCAGCAAAATGAGCTCAGAAGGCTACAGAAACATTTTGATGCAACTTGGACGATCCTTCATTATGCAGCAATATCAAGCGAGTTTATCAAGAGAAAAAAGGTTTGATATTAACCATTGTTCAATTTAATCTATTGGTTCCTATGCTTCTGCTCATGTAAATTTGGTGATCCATTACAGTGATATCTTCTAATTTGCTTAACATATCTAAATATAAATACCTGAAAATAAAAGCTGAATTAAGTATCTCGTCTCATATTCATCTTTTTATGTGTAACCCATTAAATATTCCTTTTAAAATGAAAAGGAATCCAATACTGGGACTGTATGACTTATTACTCTCATATTAGCATGTGAAAACCTTTTATTTACCTTGCACAGCAAGTAACTGCTCATCTGTAGTCCAGCGAGCATTGACTTTTTGGTTGCTCTGAAATAAAAAATAAAGTGCAAAAAAATTCTCTAGTTATAACATTTCAGACAGTGTCTTCTACATTTCAGTGCTTTAAAAGTTGTTGATGAACTGAATGTTTATTTAGTTACTTGAATCAGCTGCAGAACATGATACTGTGTTTTGAGTGTTTTGAGTGCAATTTACCTCAGGCAACCGGTACTCATCAATGCCAGATTCTATTCTCTGTTTAAGACCACTGTTCAGCTGCTTAGCATTTTGAACCTAATGGACACAGGAAATAAACACAAAATGTTGACATACTTACGTTTATACAGGTACTAAAAAACGTATCATCTTTAACTGTAGTGTTCAAATAATGTCATAATACTACACACACATACAAAATACTCCAAAATAATGTTTCAATTTTTAATCAATCAAGAGCTGAATTGTATGTTGTGGTAAGAAGGCTTGTGTTTGCTGACTATTTCAGTAAAAACCTGGGATAACGGAATTAACTATATGCCAAAATGTATTGTTTTCAATAAGTGCTGCTGGTGCTTTTGAACACTGCTGAAATACTCCACCAATCAAAATAATTGTGACAAAAAACTGAACACTAATTAAAGAGTACAGGGTGCCTAATACAAAGTGGGAAACATGATCAATTGTTACCGTATTTTCCCAACAATATGCCGCAGCTTTTACACTGATAAAAGCTAAAAACATGAAAACACTTTCACTAAAAGTATAATTCAGTGCACAAAAATACAACACCCCAAATGATTAGTTGAATTTAAATGTACTGTTTACTGCAGTAATGAAGCAACGAGTCAGTATAAAAGCTGAAACATGTAAAGCGTCATTGATTATGTTATCTTTCCTGTGCTCGCCCGCGACCGTGGTCTGAAGCCCGCTAGCACCGAAGCAGCAATTAACATGTCACTATTATGTCAGTGCCACAGGCTAAGTTATGGTGAGTCATATGGGTTTTCAAACCATTTATAAAATGAACAAGGAGGGCTAATAAATGAAACAGGGAAACCAAAAGACCAGTGTGTGTAATTGTAATCTACAAAGTGAACAATTACTAAATATAAAAAGCTGGTGTACTTTGTGAAGCATCTTCTAAGTGTATCCTGACATTAACAAAAAATAGACAAAAACAAGTTATACTAACTTTGCTGATCATCCATTATACTCATACCGATCAGTTACCTGTCTTTTAAGGGAGACCAGCTCCATGTCCAGCTGCCGAAGGACAGTGTTAGCTGCACTAGAACTGCAAGAAACGGCTACAACGTCCTCCTGCGTGAGGTACATGCCTTTGGGCGGGCGGCACTTGGAGCGCTGCGAGTGGTGACGATGCTGTAGGGTCTGGTGGTCCCGTCTGCCCAAGCCTATCTTAGAAGTCATTGTTTGTGGCTCTGTGTGGCTCTGGAGAATAAATGAATAGTGGCCACAACACCATAAGATCATAATACAAAGAAAAAATAATGTTACGATTAAAAACAGACCTGTATCAAGAGTTATATATTCAGGGACAAACTAAAGTCCCAGTTAGGATTAAAACATTATTTTGGGGGTGGGGGTGTCACATTACCTCTTTCTTAGTCTCTTTAGTGGGGTCATAATCACTGTCATTCCCTTCAATAGGATTAGCTTCCTCCATTTCTTCATCACTAAGCAGAAATAAGACACAAAGTATGATATATAAAATCCATCTAAATCTGTGTCTTTTAAGAATTACTAATAAATTCATTTAAAAATCAATTGTGCACCTTTCATCCTGATTACTTCGATTTGCAAGCTTTCTTGCTTGTCTATCCATCAAACTTGTCCTAGATCTGGTCTTCTTCCATGAATAGTAGTACTTCACAAGACTTGATATGGATTTGTCTGGCAACTGCAATAAATTATTAAAGTCTATATTAAATTGAGAAAACACTGGACCTTTTAACCATCAAATCTCAACTTCAAAACTCCAGCTTGGAATTCACACAAATAATATCTTTTTTTTAAGCTGGATTAATGAAACAATGCATATGATATATCTCTTGAAAAATGCCATATCTAGGAATCAAACAGTGATTCACCATCTGCTGAATCCTATGAAAGCTTTTCCCATGGAAGCTGAAGGCTTGCTCAAACAGCACTTTGTCTTCCACTGTCCACTCATCTGGGAAAGGAGTAAAGTTGGGGAGGTCAGCCAGAGACTTCTCAATGTTGTGCTTGTGCCAGAAGAGCATGCCAAGAGCCTGTTGGGCACAGACAGCTGTTTCATTTACTTTGGACAGATGTATGACTACTGATTTGAGACCACAGGCAGTATGTTGAATTTCTGCAGAGTTTTTATTGTGTTTTTATGCTCATTATATTAAGAAAAAGCCACATTAAGTCTTAACCTAGTGACCACTGAACAAGTCATGGCTGTTTATGGCAGCTTGTGTTTAAGATAGCATGGACAACTACACAACATCAACATAATGAATAATCTATGTAATTCATTATCCCTACCTGCTCAACATTGTACCCATGCTTTTCTTTCGCAATGGCAATGTATTCATCCACTGTGAAGAAAAATACCCAGATATGTTTATGAAATAAACTTTACTTGTTCTTATTTGCAACACAAATACAATCATGGAGAAAAATGAAGAGCTATACTTACGTTTTGAATCAACAATTGTATGATATGGTGACCACACCAACATGCCACCACTGTCCTTTTCACTGTACTTTGTAGAACCTACATGGTTATAAAGAGTTTAAAACAAAGGAGCCATGACAATTAGACTATTCATTTAAATAAATAAAAGATCACCAGAAATATTTAAATATAATTAAATTATATTCTAAAATAAATTTTAATTAACAAAAAGAAAAGAATCAGGAATATGGCGGCAACAGGCTTTACATACACTTGGTCAACAAGCCGCAGTCAGAAACTACAGTTGGGTAGTTCACACTAGGGGTTAACATTACCTCCGGCAAAACCGACAAAGTATAGTCACTATTATTTGGTCATTATCAAGTAATAAATGCATTCAGGTTTTTTATTTTCAGGCGCAAAACAAGTAAAAGGTAAAAACGTAAGCGGAGTTAGCCGTAGGTTTCAGTACTCCCTACACGGAGCTAACGGAATAGCTAACAAAATAAGCTAACATGTACCATTATTGCTACCGTTTAACGTAACCTTAAAGAGTTGCATACTAAAACTACAAAATATTCAAACATATACTTCTGGTAAATTATGGATTTCAGTTAATGCCTAACATGCAAAAATAATACAATAATACAAACACTTTTGCACTACATTGGCTAGCAATGTACCGAGGCTACCACATTTCAGTCAGGTTCTCATACAAACCAACAGAGCGTGCATGCCTACCGTACCAGGATCGTATTCAGGAATAACAGCTTGATAATCGGATCCCACGCGCATTCCAAAATCTACCAAACACATGCATCATATGGATTTTTATAAAAAGGTAAAGCACAGTAATAAAAGATCAAATGAACAAATGCATGTTGCGTTCGAGGCTATACCGTGCTCGTCGTCACTGCCACTCTCTTCGGAAAAATGGCCATTCGAAGCATTTGAGGGGCTTTTAGTCCCGTTAGACCGACCTTTACCCAGATATTCCGAACCTTTATCCATCATTCCTGGCATAATTATGGCAGATATAATTTTCTGAATAAAATTAAAAATATATGCATTCAAAAGGCAATTTGGGTAGCCTGTCCCTTGCAATAACTCCCTGTGCAGCTGTGCCCCAGTGCCCCTTACTAGTATTCCTCCACCACAATAATATGCATTTTACTTGAGTATATATTCTCAATTGGCCAGTCAAATATTTAGAAACTACATTTTAAAGAACGAAGTAAGTCAAAAAAATATTTAAGTTAGATAGGGTAACAACGCATATGTCCCTCGCTAGGGAACTAACTTCTTTAGCGGAAGGAATTGTCACGCTTGTAAACGAAGTCGAGCTGCGGTTCATGCCTGCGCCCGAGTGGTTTACACGTTCAGAGCGGTTATGACAGCAGTTGCACGTTAATGTCTATAAAACGTTAATAAAACACTTCATTTCTTCCTTTAATTACTCAGGTTCAGTCGCCTATAATAAAAGGCTCAGTAATAATAATAATAAAAGTCCGTGTAAAAAATCGAAATTCCTTAGGGTACCTCAGATTGTGCTTCGTTCTTGCTGAGATCCTTCACGTCGCGTTCACCATCGTCCTGTTACAGAATCGATGCGCTAAATAGAACAACACTGAAATGCTGCAAGAAGCCCCAACTTTAAATACTTGAGCTGTTCTGCCCCCATTCCCCAGTTCCACATGCAGCAAACACTAATGACTGAGTTACAGCTGCAGTGATGCATGTGTGTTAGTGTGTGGTTGGGAGGGGTGTTCTCATTCTGCACGTTTTTATCTATTTTATTTTTTTTCTATGCATATTTTATAGCAAATATCACATATTTAACGTACATAAAAATCCAAAGATGATAAATCTATTATATCCATTCTATATCTATATCTAAATCTATATACATATATAAACACAACAACAATAAATACTACTACTCCTACTACTACAACTAATAATAATCATTATATATATATATATATATATATATATATATATATGTGTGTGTGTGTGTGTGTGTGTGTGTGTGTGTGTGTGTGTG
>JBBIGC010000039.1:17535340-17555771 GCA_037576955.1 Lepidarchus adonis
ACCAGGTGTATTATTTAGGATCGAGGTCAGATAGTTTGATTTTGGTCTTGTCTGACCACATTCTTCAAGGTGCATTCTGTCAAAGCTCAAACAAGCCTTACTGTGGCCTTTCTTAAAAAGTGTCTTTTTCCTTGCAACGCTCCTGGAGTGCCTGTGAAATTATTGTCATATTACAACCAATCTTTGCCATAAAATCTTGTAGCTTCTTCAAAGTGGCCATTCCTCCTTACTCTTCCCTCCAGTTGGGAGGGTTGGCCAGATCCAGGGAGGGTCCTAGTAGTACCAAACACTTGCCACTTCTTTATTTTGGAATTTATATATAATTTATATATTTTGTATCCATCTCCTGCCTTATATCTGTCCACAACTTTATCCATGAGATCTTTTCAAAGTGAACAGCTGTTTTTAGGCTTCACTTATTACACTGATTACAAATGATCACACGTGTAAGCCAGTAACTATGGTCTGCAATGGAAATAGTGGTTACTTTCACTTGATTTACAAGTATTGTTTAGGAAGAGGGTGATCCTTTATTAATCTCAGTATTTCTTGCGTTTTTACTTTTAGTATATCTGAACTGTAGCTGTGATATTTTTTACTTGGATGTTATAGATTGCATTAAGTAAGTAAACCTTGCAAAAAATTGGTTTGTGTGTTTTCATTTCAAAATATTTTGAAGATGTTTCTTCTCTGCCACTGACTGTGTGTATGTAAAAAAATCTATGAAATCAATTTAGAACTTCAAAAAGGCATTATTCTCATTATGCTAGAAACAGTCTCCATATCCTTCACCTAACAGATCCAGTCATCACCCAGGACAAGACGTTTTAGTGCAATTTAGCAATGTGTTTATACAGTAATATGTGGTTTATTCAGTGAGGTTAGTAAGGATCCACTTCTTTAAGCATCTATAGTTAAGACTAAGCATAATCTGTTCTCTTTTGTTGCTCTTTACTAGACACCAATTTTGTTTTGGGGAATGCTCAAATTGTTGACTGGCCCATTGTCTACAGTAATGATGGATTCTGCAAGCTCTCTGGCTACCATCGAGCTGAAGTCATGCAGAAGAGCAGCACCTGCAGGTTTTTAATGTTTTTGTCTTCTTGGACCAGGAAATGCTCATACACTTTAATTTTGTAAGAAAAAATTGATCAAATATATGGGGCCAATGTAAATCTCTGCAAACCTGAAACAACCTAGAAATGTAACAGCTAATGCAACCCAAACACATTTAAGGCTGTATTGAGTAAAATTGTGTTTCAGTGTGATATTGACCTTAAATATAAAAAAATATATACTGCAAACAGCAATGTAGCTTCAGCATATTGCATATTGGCAGTTTGAAACATATGTTTCTATTTTTTCCCTTTCAGCTTCATGTATGGTGAACTCACTGACAAGGAGACATGTGAGAAAGTGCGGCAGACTTTTGAGAACTATGAAATGAATTCCTTTGAAATTCTCATGTACAAAAAGAACCGTAAGTATTAGACTGCAGTAGTTAAGTATGGCATACCTATATCAGCAATGTTATTTAGCTCACCAAATTCCACTGGCCCCAAACAGGAATGCCTGTGTGGTTTTTTGTGAAGATTGCCCCCATCCGCAATGAGCAGGACAAAGTAGTGCTTTTCCTGTGCACATTCAATGACATCACTGCATTTAAGCAACCCATTGAAGATGATTCATCTAAAGGTTTGTGAAGGAACATCAGATGACATGGCAGGTGACATACTAGGAGACGGAGACAGACATGATAATTAGAGATGAGGAAAAACTGTTGGAGAAAAAGTAAAATTTTTCCTGTACAAAGCCACTTTCAGTAAAATGCAATTAAAACAACTTTTTGTAATTTTAAACTCTCGTAAACGTATAATTAACTGATTAAAATACAAATACATGACTTTTAATTATTGGATGAAAAAATTAATTGTAAATTTGAAGCCTGTATCACACTCAAAAACACTGGAACAGAATAAAAACATTCTTAGAATATAAATGGTTACGCTAAAGTGAAAATGTGTAACATTTAACTACACATCCACCAAAGGAAAAGATGAGTTCACCTATTTGTGCCAAATGTTATAAGAGAATTATCATTATCAAAACAATTTAGGTTCTTCACCATCTTTATGTAGTTTCAGGGAATCTGGAAAAGAGTAAGGATGTAAACCACTGTTGAATGCGTCTCATATTAGAGGCTTTATGATAAACCATCATGCTGTTATAATAAATATATTCCACCACTGCATTAAGTAATACAACCTGAACTTTATTATGCTATGAGAAAGCTATATTGTTATATTGTTTTTTGGGCCCATGTTCAACTCAGATGAACTAAAAGACAAAATTGCCCGTTCAGACATTATCAGAGATAGGTGCAAAAGCTAATCTGTGATGCTATAGCAGTGCATCAGTGCCCATGGCATAGATGACTTGCATGTGCGTGAAGGTACCACTGATGTGGAAACATAAAGTGGGATTTTGTCTTTGTCAAGTCCATGGTTAGCAAGATGATTCTAGGTTTCATTCTGTACACATTTCAGCAGCATGGACATGTAGACACAGAGTGCATGTGCTTCTCTGGCCTCCCAGCAGTCCAGAGCTGTCTTCTGTTGAGAATGTATTGCTCAACATGAGGATAATCAGACACAGGCAACCACAGACTGTTGAGCCGCAGACGGCTCATATTGGGCAAGAATGGGCAAATATTCCTTTCACAAATCTGCAACAATTAGTATCCTCAGTTCCCAAAATACCAAAACATTTAATTAAAAGATACATTCATAAATCAAAAGTAAATATACGGTCTCATCCTTTATGAGTGTGTTACAGACAAATGTTTATGTTTACAAAATACTTTTAAGTTGTTCAGTGAAAATTTGGAAATCTTTGTTTGAATTGTTGCTTCTTAAGTAACGGTTCAAGATAATGAACAAATCATGATTTCTTGCTTTAATTGCATTCTACAAAATGTTCTAACTGTTCTGGAAAAAAGTTTGCATTTCATTTATTTTATTTTATCATTGGTAGATAGCGTCACCAGTTCTCCAAGTTTGCCACAATAGAGCCATGCAGAAAATTTAATCAAGTTAATATGTTCATGTTTTACTGTGTTCAAGTAAATGTTTCTATATTTAGGTTATACCCAATATATATAATAGGTTACTGAGTATAAACTTTATTGTTTTGATTCTATCTTTATGAGTATTTAAATTCTTTCAATTGTTTTCTTTATTTTTTGATGAGGATGGGGTAAATTTGCTCGACTAACACGTGCTTTGACAAGTAGCCGCGGTGTCCTTCAACAGCTGGCTCCCACTGTTCACAACGGCGAGAACGTCCACAAGCACTCCCGTTTGGCTGAGGTAGTGTGTGTGTGTGTGTGTGTGTGTGTGTGTGTGTGCGTGTGTGTGCATGTGTGTGTATGTTTGTGTGTTTGTTTGTGTGTTTGTTTGTTTTCTCAGGATAAATCTACTCCATGTTTAAGACATGCATATTTAACAAAGTTGTGAATCAAGTCATTCCCCCAGTTAACCTGACAGCATGGCATAAGGGGAACCCCTGAATTTCCTGCAAAAAATTTTTGTAGTTAGAGAAATTTTGGATTGGTTCCAAGCATCATACCCCCTTTGAACATATCCTGTTTCTAAGAAAACAGTGTGATCGCCAGTAACTGTTTTGATGCTTTGATAAGATGTTATTGCTTCCTGTGGTTGTGTCACATGCTGATACATGATAAAGATTCTTTTTTGTAGGAAGCCATTATTCATTTATAGTTTTTTAAAAACCTGACACAGATAAGACAGAATGTTTTCGGCAGTGCTTCTATACTGCCTAACTGAAGTGAAAGACAGCAAAGCATAACATACACATAAACATAGGCTAATAAATATGTAATCCTGTTCGGCCACTGTCATACGCCTATTCATATCATGTTACCTTTCAGGTATTACAACTGGGCTCAGACATCCTCCCTCAGTACAAACAAGAGACACCCAAGACCCCACCCCATATTATCTTGCATTACTGCACCTTCAAGACCACCTGGGATTGGGTGATCCTTATCCTCACCTTCTACACAGCCATCATGGTACCTTATAATGTCTCTTTCAAGACCAAGCAGAACAATGTCACCTGGCTGGTGGTGGACAGCATTGTAGATGTGATCTTCCTGGTGGACATTGTGTTGAATTTCCACACAACATTCGTGGGCCCAGCTGGGGAGGTCATCTCAGACCCAAAACTAATCCGCATGAATTATGTGAAGACCTGGTTCGTCATCGACTTGCTGTCCTGTCTGCCTTATGATGTCATTAATGCTTTTGAGAATGTTGATGAGGTGAGTTTTTGTGTGTTTTTTAACAAAGGGAGATATTTTCATTCACACTAGACATATTCCACTATCATGTCATTGTTGTGAGTAGCTCCTGATGTCCTAAAGATATGTAAAAGCTTTTAGTTCATCGAGTGTTTCCTTTAAAATCAAGGGTATTAAAGGGGAGGTTTGTCCTCTCCTTTGCTGCGTTACAGCCTCTATACCATTGTATTGAAACTTTACTAAAGATGTTGGAACTTTGCTGTTAGGATTTGATCATATAATCAGCCAGGGCCAGGATGTACACACAGATGTGTGGCCACCAACCCTGCTCCTGGAGACCTACTTTCCTGTAATTTCACTTCCAATCCTAATCTGAGAGAGGACTGAATTTTTGGACCCTTTTCCTAATCCAAGGACACAAAGTAGCCCCCCCACTAGCTGATGCTTGCCCTTGGTGATGGTGGCTTTAGCTTCCTAGAACCATTCATTACAGTGATAATGCCTTTTTCAGAAATATTCAATGAGCTATGTGTTTGCAAATGAATGGATGCACCAATTGAACTTACTAAGTAGAATGAATATGTGAATACTTTTGGACATATTATTTATATAATAAATAGTTCAGATGACCATATCAAGCATCACAATCTGTATCATGGGGAAAGTGTTGCAAGTGCAATAATTCATTGGTGTAACGTGACTAAGCATAGATATGCATTGGTTGTCTTTTGGTGTAAAGTTTTCGATGCAGCATTTCTGAGCTTTTGAAAATAACTGCATCAGCACACAGATTTGTCATTGCTGTTTTGTTGTTGCATTACAAGCCAGTGCCGATGGCTATGTTTTGTATAGAAGCAGCATTTTTGAAAAGTTTACCCCAGCTCGGCAGATAGTTTTGGATCTAGATGAGTAAAGGTGGTGGTCATCACATGCTGCTGAATCATGTAGTTCTTTCTCAGAGCTTTACCACTGACATGGCCTACGGTAGCAGATAATTGACACATCACTTAATTGCTGCCTTTACAAATTTCTATGATCAGCACAGCATGTTTCTGAGATGTGACATGTTCCGCCAGCCCTGTGTGACAAACTTCACCTTGCAAATGATCTGTTTTCTTTAAGACCCATGTGTTTCATCAGCTGCCAGCACAAATGGTTAATGCATGTCTTTAATTGTAACCACAGTGCTGTACTGATGCACTCAAGCCTAATGACCTCAAGTCTACCCTGAGCAGCCGGCAAGCACCATTGTGGGCTGTGTCTTTTAAAAAAAATCCAAATGGGGACTCTTTACAAAAGTTTGGGCACACCTTGAAAAGTAAAAGATTTTGGGGATTTTGTAATTGAAAATATGTTATTACAGTCTCTATTGGAAATAGAATATTTTCAGCTAACATTGATGCATAGTTAGTTTTTATTCCATAAATTGAACAAAAATAAAAACATTGTTATGGCACTGTGCGAAGGTTGGGCACTCTAAGAGTTCCAAAGTTTCAGATTATTTTTACAAGGTTTCAGACCTTAATGAGCTCGTTAGATCTGATGCATGGCAACAGCTGTCATTAGTAAATGTCATCTGGTGCCAGTTTCAAAGCTATAAAAATACTCTGACTTATCAAACCTTGGACACTCAAGAACCATGGGTTCCTCTAAGCAGCTGTGTAAGACTCTGAAAATAAAAGTTATTGATGCCCATAATTCAGAAGAAGGCTACAAGAAGATAGCAAAGCATTTTCACAGTGAGAAATGTAATAAGGAGATGGCAGTTCAAGGGAATTGTGGAGGTCAAGATGAAATCCGGAAAACCAAGAAAACTCTTGGAGAGAACTGCTCGTGTGCTGGTCAGAAAGACAAATCAAAATCCCCATTTGACTGCAAAAAACCTGCAGGAAGATTTAGCAGACTCAGGAGTGGTGGTGCACCGTTCCACAAAACCTTAATTGAAGAGTTAGCAGAAGAAAACCCCATCTCAAAATCCAACATCAGAAGTATGCAACAGAATATCTACAGAAGCCTGATGCATTTTGGAAGTGCTGTGGACTGATAAAGTTAAAATAGATTCTTTGGCCACAATCAGTAAATGCATGTTTGGAGAAAAAAAGGAGCAGCATTTCATGAAAAGAACACCTTGCCAACCATTAAGCATGGGGATGGATCTATCATGCTTTGGGGTTGTGTTGAAGCCAGTGACACAGGAAACATTGCACAGGTGAAGGGAAGAATCGATTCCACTGAATACCAGCATCCCTGATTTAAACATAATTGAAAATATGTGGGTAGATCTTAAAAGAGCTGTGCATGCAAGACTACCAAAGAATATTACAGAACTAGAAGCCTTTTGCAAGGAAGAATGGGAGAAAATCCCAAGTACAAGAATTGAAAGACTATAAAAGCTGCTATAAAAAGCGTTTGCAACCTGTGATATCTGCCAGAAGAGGTGTAACTACTGTAATTTTTTTGTTCAGTTTATGGCATAAAAAGTAACTATGCATCAATGTTTTATGAAAATATTGTGTATCTTTTTCAATGTCTTATAGAAACTGTGTTAACATCTCTTCAATTTCAAAATCACAAAAATCTGTTATTTATCAAGGGGTGCCTAAACTTTTGCATAAGACTGTATATTATTTGTAAGCTGTTTCTAGATATAAATGGCAAGAACTAATGTTCCTAAGCCCATTTAAGCCTTTGTCTAAAATAAATGACACATTTAACGTATAAGTCATAAATGTTGCATGTTGCATGTTTCATAAATGTTGCATGTGTTCAAAAATCGGGGGTCTACTGAATGAACTATTCTATCTTTAAAGCAATGTAGCCCTAGGGCACTTGTACAGCATTTATGGTTCTTTTTGGACGCTTGTCTCTTCTTGCCAAGATGTTCAGCAAAACCCCAGTGAGGTAGTCTAGTCTTACTGCTTGCTATCTGCGGTCGATCTGAACAATAATAGACCCATTTCTAGAGAGATGTTGGTTGAAGGCTAGAAAAAGAGAAACCCTTACACTGGCTTTCTGCAACTAAAACAGAGTTTTGCAGTTGGAGTGAAGATATAGTTAGGCAAAGACTGCATGACTAAATTAAACGGGAAAACGGAAATGGTTTTAACTCCAACATCATGTCCAAATTAGATCATCAGTGTTACTAAGTGAAAATAAACTAATGTTCTGTTTAATTCCTGCTATGGAAATTACGTCTAAATACAAATTTTGTGCTTTTTACTGCCTCTACAAAACTCTGTAGTGTATTTTTTACGTGATTGTAAATTTACTGTGAATGATTCACTGTGTGTAAGAAGTGAAAGAGTGAAAGAATTCATTACTTATAAAAAAAGAGTTCTATGTGACTAGTGGTCAAGATAGACAGAGCATTTGGGGGACAGTAAACAGTTGCGTGGAGTCACTTTATGCCTTTTTACGTTTTATGTTATCTGATTATGTTTTACTCTCTTAATGAAATAGGCCCAAAAACATAGAGTCTCTGCCAACAGAGATTAATATGAACCCCAGTTATTATACAAAGCGGGTGCCATGCTTATCAATCCCAGCTTTTCCCATTAGAATGATTACCTAATAAAAAGTCCAAAACTAACATCAATGATTTCGGAATAGGAATTGTTGACTAGTGAAGTACAGGTTATTTTCACTTCTTATTTCAGGGAATCAGCAGTCTCTTCAGCTCTCTGAAGGTGGTACGTCTGCTGCGACTGGGACGAGTGGCACGGAAGCTGGACCACTACATAGAGTATGGAGCTGCTGTTCTGGTCCTGCTGGTTTGTGTGTTTGGCCTGGCTGCCCACTGGCTGGCTTGCATCTGGTATAGTATTGGTGACTACGAGGTCATTGATGAGGAAGCCAACATGGTGCGCACTGACAGCTGGCTTTATCTACTTGGTGAAGCAGTGGGCACACCATATCGCTTCAATGCTAGTGGCACAGGCAAGTGGGAGGGAGGCCCCAGCAAGGACTCAGTCTACATCACCTCACTGTACTTCACCATGACCAGCCTGACCAGTATTGGCTTTGGAAATATCGCCCCCACCACAGATGGAGAGAAGATCTTTGCTGTAGCCATGATGATGATTGGATGTAAGTAAAACTTTTAACCAAATCTTTTGCTGAACCATACTGTCTGTTCCAGTTTGTGTTTGAGAAATAAATAATAAATGAATCTTAATTAATACAGGTTGCACTGGTGCTCGGGCAGCTCTCTCCATGTCTTCATCAGCAGAATTGAACAAAATAGTTTATTTAACTGAAAACAGGTGTCGCTTCATGTAGAAGAGAGCTAGGTACAGGTGTAGAGTTGATCATAGTTTTGATGTTTTGGTGCTTTGAAATGGTGTATACATTAATAAAATGGGCACAGCCAATACTGGAAACAATCAATATTGATGCAAGTAAAATCAAATTAAAGCTGATATTCTGTACTGTATAGATGTTATAGATAGATATGTAATAGAAAATCCAATGTTCTGAAGTATTGAGCCAATAGACATGACTTGATTATTGATTTTGGGAAGTCAGCACTCACAGTTATTAAGGTAACAGAGACTGACCTGGTGGTGAACCACATGTATTTGGGTGCAGTGTCTGAAAATGTGCTTTAAAAGTTCAGGCTAATGTAGATACAACTTCAAAAAAGGTGCAACAGCATTCTTACTTACTCAGAAATATCGATTCTTTCGCCAAAATCACAACACGCATCTACAGTCTTTTCTTGAGTCTGTGTTGTCTTTTTCTACTGTGGCATGGTTAAGGAACCTCAGTCTGGCCAATAAGAATAGGCTTGGTTGGCTTGTCAGAGTGGCCTTTGAAAGTATTGAAGTGAACAAAGTTCGTAAACTCTTTAGAATTTCTTGATTTCTGCATAAATATTTCCTTTTTAGATTTGTGTACAAGCCCTAAAAGTAAAGGTAACTTAAAAAAACTACATTTGTTGAAGGCTTATAAATGGTTTATAGTCAGTTTATTATTAGTTATTGATTAGGTTAGAAACATCTTAAAAAGCATCAAGAATAATAGAATAAATAAGAATAAATAAAATATGAACTGTTTTTACTTGCCAAATAGAGAACCTACATTAGTGTATAGCAGTGGTTCTCTAACTTACTTTGTCTAAAGCCTCCTTTGTGGTTGGTAAGTGCCACTGTGCCCCTCCTCCACCTCACATTCACTTCACCAACTAGATACCTAATAATCAGAATGAGTAATTTAGCTGCAATAATTAGATGCAGCCAGGTAATAATGTATACCACACGCAGAGACAGGACTGTTGTGATGATTGGGGTAGGTCTGTAGTTATTTGTGTTGTCCCTGCTACCAGGACATAATGTGTTCTCTGTTTTAAAATAGCTGAATAACATGCTTCCTTTTCATCTTCATTTCATGTTTCTTGGCATCTCAAATTGTCTTTAACCATTTATTACTGAGCTTTTATCCCTTATAAATTAAAAATAAAATGGTAAAAAATATTACATTTTACAGATTATTTACTAAAATTAAAAACAGAATAAGGCTTACTGTAAACACATAGTTATTTATTTATGCATAACTTACTAACACTAAAAAGCCATTTTCCCCCTGCTGTTTGAATGCCAGTTGACAGATGGAACTTAAATTTAAAAAATCCTACAATTAGTCAATCATCTCTCAGGTTTTTAAAATATAAAATGCACATCACAGTAGCCAATGTAAATGTAATATAAGCAGCAGTTGCAGCTCTGTTCACACACAGACTTCACACATTTCATTGAGTTTGTACTAAGGGGCTGGCCAGTAAAGTTGTGAAAGAGGTTATGTAGGCTTTACATGGGCTAGATCTTAATTAATTCAGTTTGAAACCTGTCAAAAAGCCTCATACATTATGTTATTTAACACTGCAGACCACATTACTGTGATTAAACCAGCTGCCCTTCATGATATTATGGCGCCACAATGCCAAACTATTTTTTAATGTTTTTTTTTCAGTCTGTGGTAATTTATATGAACAGAAACAGTAGATGCATTTTTTATTGCAAAGAAGCTTTAATTAATCTTTAAACATTTATATTTAAACATTAGGAAATAACTACAAATAAGTATAATTTTCAGTAGATTTGGGAGGGGTAGAAGAAGGCCACAGTGACAGTTATCTTAAAAAGAGTTTAAAAAAAAGAAAATAAATTAATTACACAACCTCTGGTAGAGATAAATATGAATTCACTATTGGACAAAATGACTTTTCACGGTTGCTTTTTAAATTTATATGTTGTAACTGATTATTAATGCATTCAAAATGTAACCAATATAAACATAAATGGATTATCTTATTGTACCAAAAATATTCTATTTGATCATTTATTTATTTCTGTTTTCTCTCAGCACAGAGCACAATTTCTGTTCCCCATTCCCATTTCCAAGCGCTTCCAACATGCGCTGATAACCTGTGCTCTGTCATTAACAGGCTACAATCCGATAAAAACAAAGCTATTTCCATCGGTTTTTCGCCTGCACTACCCACCTGTTCTCTGCTCCACACACTACACAGTCCATAATGCTGCAGCTCTGTTCAGAACTGGCCTCTTCACTTCGTCGCTTGCGGAGTCTGCTCCACCGTTCGCATGCCACACCCAGTCCGGTGTGTCATTCGGGCTCTGTCGTGAACCAAGGACGTGCTCTGCCCTCTCTGCTGCGTCCACGGCCTCTTGCCCCTGCCGAAGGGCAGTAAGCTGGACATGCTCCCTCAGATTGCTGGTTTGTAGGCCGTATAGAAAGGCCTTTAGCACCAGATCTTCCTGGATTTCAGCAGGAATGTCTGCATAGCCCGGCGTGGTAGGTGGTGCAAGGCGCTAGCGAACGCCCCCAATGTGCGATGCCGGGCACCAAGCTCGGTGCGAGTGTCGTCACGTGGAGCCTGTCGTCTGAAGCGACCTCTCTCCACTCGCTCTGCTCATGGGGCAACAGATCCTCTAGAATATCTAGCGCCTTGCCCTCCAGGGCAAGCGCCACCCGCATTGTCGTCCCAGTGGAGCTCCACCCTACGAAAGAATTATATATAATATAATCTTATATAAATGATATATGATAAAATATTTTTCCTCTTTCCAGCCTATAATGTGGCAACTCACGAAAGGTGATGCTGAGGGTGAATTTGTAGCTCTGGATCATGTTTTGGTAAAACCGAACAGTGACTCTTCTCAGTTGTCATTGTTAACAAGCTACATTACTTCATCATACATAAAAATAAAGAGCATGGAGCAGAGTGGACATGCTGAACTTGATCTTGAAGTTGTTTGCCAAACTTCAAGTAGTTTGGTGACAATTTCATTCACACATATTATCAGTACAATATTGCCATTTGGTCAAATTCCATATTACCAATAAAAATAAGAAGTGGCTTAAATGTTTTTTATTAAAATGTTAATATTTCCAAAGTTAGGATTTACATTTATATTATTAATGCATTTAATATGAGAAACCTACATTATTTGAGTAATAATAATAATAATAATAATAATAATAATAATAATAATACATTTTATTATAGGCACCTTTCTAGCACCAAAGGACACTGAACAGAAAACAAAGATCATGTCATTTACAACAAGCAAGTGGGAACAGAATGGTTTTAAGTGCAGATTTGAAGTCTGAGAGAAAGTATTGTTTCTGAGTTCCAGAGCCGAGGAGCAGAGTGGCTGAAAGCTCTGCTGTCCATGGTGGTAAGATGGGCAGAGGGGACAGTTAGATGAATGGGTGAGGATGATCTGAGGTTTGAAGAGGGTACAGGGAGGAGGTCAGACAGATATGGAGGGGCAAGGTTGTAAAAGGCCTTAAAGGTTTGAAACAAAAGCTGAGCTCTAAATTGTCTTGATCTAACTCTGCCACAAGTTATGCCATGTTATTGTTCCCAAGCTAACACACTAGCCACAAATTAAAATGCTAGCCATGATGCATGGATATAATATGCTGCAATGGAGTATGCTGTGATACACTACACTACAATACATTGTATAGCAACATCCTCACTGGTACCCTTGGGTTGTTGTGGTGTTCTGTATTTGCCGGCCTAGGGTTGATGGTTATGTGGGTAGGCAGGAGGGGAAGGCAGACTGACAGGTAGATAGAAGATCATGCTGTAAACTGCTGCTGTGCTGCAATGACAGCAGGCAAGGATTCAGTTTGTCACCGCCTTTCCCACACGCACACACACATAGACAGCTTAGTCATGCAATGTGCTTAAGTGCACTTGTGTGTGATAGTTCATTGCATCAGTATGCAAACATATGCAGAATTGCTTTTAATATATGCAGATGCAAATACTTTTACTTATATAGATAGATAGATATTTTAACGTATCTCTTTGTTTGAGCTATAGTCTTTTTTATAGCAACAACAATTAAAGATGTTAACACAGTCTCTCTAGGATGTGGAAAAAAATCCAAATATTTCCAGCAAACATTTTTGCATAGTTATTTTTATGCCATAAATTGAACCAAAATAAAAAATAAAAACATTATTATGGCACTGTGAAAAAGTTTGGACACCCTACATAAGTACGATAACACCTCATTTGGCAGATATCACAACTTGCAAACCCTTTTTATAGCAGCTACAAATCTTTTAATTCTTGTACTTGGGATTTTCTCCCTTTCTTCCTTGCAAAAGTTCTGTAATATTCTTTATGTAATAGTCTTGCATGCACAGCTATTTTAAGAGCTTCAATTTTTCAATTAGATAGATCCACCCCATGCTAAATGTTTGTCTCCAAACATGCCTTTGTGGCCAAAGAGTTATATTTTAACTTCATCAGTCCACAGCACTTGTTTCCAAAATGCATCAAGCTTCGGTAGATTTTCTGTTGCATACTTCTAACATTGGATTTTATGATGGGGGTAAGGTAAGGTAAGGTTTTTTTCTGCTGACTCGTCAAGGTCTTGTAGAATGGTGCACCACCACTCCTTAGTCTGCTTAATCTTCCTGCAGGTTTTTTTTAAGAGAGTTTACTTCCAAATCTTATCTTGACCTCCACAGATGCCCTGAACTGCTATCTCTTATTTACATTTCTCACTGTGGAAACTGCAAGCTGACAATGCTTTACCTTCTCCTGCATTGTTGGCATCAATAACTTTCATTTTCAGAGTCTTACACAGCAGCTTAGAGGAACCCATGTTTGTTGAGTGTCCACAAGTGTGTGCACAAGGTTTGAAGAGTCAGAGTATTTCTAAAGCTTTGAAATTGGCACCATTTGACATTTACTAATGACAGCTTTTGCCATGCATCAGATCTAACGAGCTGATTAAGGTCTGAAACCTTGAAAAAAAAGAATCTGAGACTGTGGAATTCTTAGGGTGCCCAAACTTTTGCACAGCGCCATAAAAATGTTTAGGTTTTTTGTTGTTGTTGTTTTTGTTTTGTTCAATGTATGGCATAAATAGTAACTATGCATCAATGTTTGCTGAAGATATTGTGCATGTTTTCCATGTCCTAAAGAGACTGTGTTAACATCTTTTCAATTACAAAATCACCCAAATTTATCAAGGCATCCTCAAACTTTTGCATAGATTGTATTCAAGTCTTAGAAATTAAGACTGTTCTTAGGCTGTCTCTTGTCTTGCATGTGTGTGAACAAAATAGCAGTAGGCCAATAAATTGGAGCACTAGAAGCAGGGCACATTTATTCAATGTCAGTGAGTATATACAGGCCAAGCCTAAATTATTCCTGCTGCCAGAGTAGGGCACTAAAATTTCTTCTTTGTTATTTATTACTGTAAAGTTAGACCTTTATGGTTCTAGCTCCAAGTCACTCTACCACCTCTCTCTCTACTGTGACTTGCCACCTCAACCTAAGGCTAAGACAAAACATTAATACAGCTTGTTGCAGGTTCTGAGGTGTTGAAACATAATTTCCTCGCAATTTGACAGCTCCAGACAAAACATTTACTATAATAATAAAACATATAATATATACAATAAATTTTATCTAACAGTAGTCAAATGCAATCTACACAAAAAATTGTGGACATTATTAGTATTTTATAGTTTATGGTTCTGTCCTGCAAAACATTGCACATACAGTATCATGGTCTATGAACTATAATAAAACCAGGACAGATTTTGATACAAAATATTGTTGTAGATTACGTTAAAGAGTTTGGGAAAAAGTCAAGTCAAGTCTATTTTATTTGTATAGCTCTTTTAACAACTGATGTTGTCACAAATCAGCTTTACAGAATTTACAGAGCTCCCAAAGAGCAAGCCAGAGGCAACAAAGGCAAGGAAAAACTCCCTAAACTGTTGGAAGAAACCTTGGGAGGAACCAAAGCTCAGAAGGGGAACCCATCTTTCACTGGTCGACACTAAAGAGTGATAACAGACAGAATATAAATGAACACATAAAAACTAATAAAAACTAAGTGTGGCAATGAGTCCAGTTTAAGCAAATATGTTTTCAGCCTGGACTTAAATATTGAGAGTGTGTCTGAGTCCCAAACAATATTTGAAAGATTATTGCATAACTGCAGGGCTTTATCATAGAAATCTCTGCCCCCTGCTGTGACCTGTGCAGTATGAAGTACCAGCAAAAAGAATGCACCCAGTGATCTACGTAAGTAGGCATGGTGGATAATAAGGGACCAACAGTTCACTCAGATACTGTGGTGTAAACCATTCAGTGCTTTATAGGTTAATAACAGTATTTTATATTCAATGCAAAATTAAGAAATGTAGCCAATGTGGATTAGATCAAATGAGGATGTTTGATGTCTGAAGAAAAAATAACAAAATTATTTAGTGAAATGCCAGTAAGAACTTTTGCTGCTGCATTTTGGACTATTTAACAGTAGGAGGTTTTGAAGAATCCAGTGTCTAATGACTTTTTATGCATTACTCGATTTTATTAAGCTGGAGTTTCTCATCTGATTTTGCTGAAACATACAACTGTGTGTCATCTGCATAGCAATGCTTTCAAATAACATCTACTAGAGGTAACATATACAAGGAGAACAGTAATGGACCTAAAATAGAACCCTGTGTAACACCAAACTTTGCCATACTATGAGCAGAAAAATCACCATTTATATCTATGAACTGATAGCGATTAGTCAGACAGGACCTAAACCAAGAGAGGGCTGTTCCCTTTATTCCAGCAACATTTTCTAGCCTGTCTAGTAGAATGATTTGATCAATAGTATCAAAAGCTGCACTAAGATCGAGCAACACAAGTAAGGAGACACATCCCTGATCGGATGCAAGGTCTCTGCACTATGATGAGGCCTAAACCCTGATTGGAACAATTCATGAATGTTGTTCTTATGTAAGAAAGAACATAACTGCTTGGCTACAGCCTTTTCTAGTATCTTGGAAATAAAAGGGTTTGATATTGGTCAATAATTTGAGAGCTGGCAAGAATCAAGATTAGGCTTAGCTGCTAGCTTAAAAGAATCTAGTACATAGCTGATGCTAAGGAAGGAGTTTATTATTCTTGTAAAAGTTACTTTGGGTAGTATTTGTTTTAGAAGGTAATGGATCTAGGATGCATATAGATGAATTTGATTATGAAATTAGTAAACTCATTATCAGGTACAAGAAATCAGTTTGAGATTATGTGAGTTTTGTGACATGGTGCATTATCCTGCTGGAAGTAGCCATCAGAGGGGTACATTGTGGCCATAAAGAAATGGCCATGGTCAGCAGTACTACTCAGGTAGGCTGTGATGTTTAAACAATACTTCAGCTTGTAACAAGAGGCCCAAAGTGTGTGAGAATGTCTGTCACACCATTAGACTTCCTGAACTGTTGACACAAGGCAGGATAGATCCATGTTTTGTTTAGAGATGGTATTCTGCATACTTTGGTTGTAACAAGTGGTTATTTGAGCTACTGTTGTTTTCTGTCATCTTGAACCAGTCTGCTAATTCTCATCTGATCTGACATTCATTCTCACACCTTCTGCTCCTTGGATATTTTCTTTATTTCTGACCATTCTCTGTAAACTCTAGAGATGACTGTGCCTGAATTTACCATGCATTTAGATCTGTTTCTGAAATACTCAGACCAGGCTCCAACAAGCATGCCACATTTAAAGTCATTACCCATTCTGATGCTCTGTTTGAAGTTCAGCAACTTGTCTTCACCACATCTAGTTGCCTAAATGAGTTGCTGCCATGTGATTGGCTGATTAGGTATTTGTGTTAACAAGCAATTGAACAGTAAAACCCAATATAGTGCTGTTTATAAAAACAGCAGCAGCAACACATCTTTAAAAAAGGTTGGGACATGGCAACAAAGGGCTGGACAAGTCCTACTAAAAAGGAATGGCAGGAGGGAGCAAGATAATCAAGTCAAGTCAAGTCAAATTTATTTATAGAGCGCTTTTTACAACTGACGTTGTCACAAAGCAGCTTTACAGAGTTTATAGATAATGTGTCTCTATGTAGAATTTGTAGACATAATCATCAATATCGCATAAACTGTAGTACATAATATCATCATAAGATTCAGATAAACTAGAGAGTTCTCTTTGTGCAAGGGACAAGGTCAAAAATCAAACACACACACACAGAGTATACTTTATATTTAAAATATATATTGTTTACCTTGCATAGCAGCAGTGCTGTACATTTTTGGTCTTGAACTGAATGGAAACAGCTAGAGTTGCATAGTTCAGACAAAATCCCCTCACTTTTCGATGGGTAGTCAGTCAAGTAAGATTTTGGTTCCTTACTTGGTCCAGATCCCCCACTCATTTTTACACCTTTCTTTAGAAGTAAATAAATTGGAAGCCGCTAACTAGGTGACTTGTTGGCTGGAGTTTTGCAGTCATGCACACGGTTGACCGAGCATGCGCAAAAGATGAGACCGGATTGGCTGTCAGTCAATTGCCAAAAGTCACAGTGGGGATGGATGATTGGCTTTATCTGTACTGCAGTATTTTCTGTCGCTCGCAGTTCACTTCCTTTTACGCTGCGTGGTCTCACATGCACGGTACAGTTTATTTTGATAGGCAGGGCTCTGCGATCGACTCCCAATGCCTTTGCAATCGACCAGTAGCTCATGATCAACGTATTTGGCATCCCTGATTAAGAGAGATTGTGCAAAGAGGAATGGTTGGAGATCCTTCTTTCTGAATTTTATCATCATGTGAAACATTATAAGAGAAGATTATGTGATTTTTTGTTGGCAAAAGGGTTGTACAAAGTATTAACATTAGGGGTGCTAATAATTGTATGTAAATGTAAAATATTTATTTCTTAATGTGGGATTTTTTCCCCACTGAATAATGCACTTGAATTAATGGTTGAACTTTCCTCTTTTTTTGTTGTGGTCGTATATTATTTGGAAGACAACTGAATGTATTAGAAGCTAAAGAACTCATCTAAACCATGTTTCATTTATTGTCTTTATTGATTATATTAAATAAATATATGTGCACTCGCCATCAGTGTTTCAGTTTCTGTTTTAGATTAAACAGATATATAACACATTTATTTGTTAATAAAAAAGTTACAACAACAATAATAATAATAATAATAATAATAATAATAATAATAATAATAATAATAATAATAATAATAATACCACTAAATCACACACACACACACACACACACACACACAATTATAAATAAACAAAATATATAAAATTCTTCTAATAATATGATAATAATGATACTATACTGTAGTGTGTGCATGTTATATGTGCAATGTTCTATGTTTTAGAGACACTATGCAGTAGAGACAGTTTCCTTGAGTATGAGGCTTACACCTAATGAGTTGTAAATTCCAGGAGCTGCTCCATTATCATAACAATAACAGCTAATGGTTCTGCTTCAGTAGGTAATAATAATAATAATAATAATAATAATAATAATAATAATAATAATAATAATAATAATAATAATAATAATAATTAATTATATTCATATTGTGCCTTTCACAAACCCAAGGTCAATTTACAAAGTAAACACAAAAAGGTGGGTTTGACGGTGGGAAGCAAAGAAAGATGGCCACTTCTCCTGAGGCTCTGACATTTTTGGGAATACTAGTGTTAAGTAATCTACCTAATATTGTTCATTATTGAACAGTTGTGTTTGAATGAAGCTCCAGAGATTAAATAAAGCTTATGACAGGCACTTGTAGGCTGGCTTGGGCAGTCTAAAAGCGGTCTGTCATTCACTTTTCCTTTTTGTCTGTATAACATCCTTTGCTTCTCTGTGCCCAAGACACTTGGTTACATTTTCCTTCACTTTAATGAGCACAGAGAGGCCAACAGTGGGACTATTAATTAACTGCAACCAAATTTAATTAACCAATAATTTGTGTCAAGTCTACAAGAGGAGATCTTGTAGGTGTGTTTGGCGTTACATAGACTTTATATGGAAATGTTTACATAGATAATTTCTGAACGTATAATAAATAAAAGAAATATGAAACAGCTATTCAACATGTAGTGTAGTTGCTGTCTTAGTTACGGTCTAACTGTAAACTATAAAGTGGTGGAATGCAGTAGCACCAAAAATCTGCAATTTGTATATTCTCATGAACTTTAATAAAACTATCAAAAGTGGAAAGAATTGGCTTTTAATGTTTTGGCTGACAAACATTTGATTGCAAACTGATTGCATTTTGTACATTGAAATACATTTTTGCAGCACACACAAAATAAGTTAATAGGCAAAATAAACAGTTTATAAATATTCAAGTTAATTTTGTTTTAAACATTTCACAACAAACAGGCATGGTTGGTGAGGTGAACTGGTACCCTGTGATAAACATAAATTAAGCTTCCACTAAAGGCTTTTTCTTTGCAGCCAAAGTAAGTTTTCTCACCACTTTGTGAAAGTGTCATGTGTGAATTGTTAAAGATTTGAAGGAATTTTACCTTCAGAAAATATGTCAGCCCTCAGAATTGCCTTGAGAAAACATCACAAAACATGTGCTATGGTCAGATGAGTACACATTTCAGCTTGTTTTCAGGGCTCCTGCTTGCACACTGGAGTTCAAAGTAGCCGCCATGTCCTGGGGAGCTGACCTTTTTTCTATTCCAGTAACTCGGTTTCATGCTCACATCAGCCACCTCACAGCTTTTCACACTCACACAGGCTCCCTAGCAATATTTCATGCTCACCCAGGCTTCTGCACACTCCCTGGTCCTCTGGCTAACCCCTTTGTCCCATCACCCTCACCACTCACCTTGCTGTTCTCACTGGCTTCTTCGTTTGCCTCACCTCTCTTGTTGGCCCCACCTTGCCAGTCTTGTGGTCCTGCCCTCAGCTCTGTTTTCGTCAGCTGGAGTTTCTTGGTGGCTGCTCTGCTGATTGCCACTGACCATATTGCTGCTCGCCTTGGCTCTTTCGCTCTTTCAAAACTCTGTTCATGTTTCTGGTTGAGTTTTGTCTGTTGTCCATATGCACTTTCTTATTAAACATATTTACAATGTCTTAGAGTCAGCACCTCTAAGTCACAGGCCATGGTTCTCTTCTGGAAAAGGGTGGAATGGTCTCTCCGCATTGGTGGAGGAGTTTAAGTATCTCTGGGTCTTGTTCACAAGTGAGGGAAGAATGAAACGGGAGGTTGAAAGACAGATAGGTGCGGCATCTGCAGTAGTCTGTTGTGGTGAAGAGAGAGCTGAGCCAAAAGGTGAGAAAATTAATTTACCAGTCAATCTACCCTCACCTTACCAGAACTTACCTTCACTTATGGCCATGAGCTGTGGGTAGTGACTGAAAGAGCAAGATCGTGGTTACATTGAAGCAGAGCATGATCCCCTCCCTTTCGGAAACTGGGCTGCAGGGCAGTATTCCAACATGATAATCACCCAAAACTCACAGTTTTTTGACTGTGCTGGACTGACCAAGCATGTCTCTAGACCCAAACCCTGTTGTGCATCTGTGGGACATTCTCAAATGGAAGGTGGAGGTCTCTAACATCCACCAGCTCGGTGGTGTCATCATGGAGGAGTGGAAGAGGATTCCAGTGGCAAGCTGTGAAGCTCTAGTGAACTCCATGCCCAAGAGAGTTAAGACCAAAATAATGGAAGCCACACAAAATATATAAGGGGTGTACTCACTTTTGTTGTCAGTGGTTTAGACATTAATGGCTGTGTGTTGAGTTATTTTGAGGGGACAGCAAATTT
>JBBIGC010000039.1:17580731-17626409 GCA_037576955.1 Lepidarchus adonis
CAGGACAGACGAGATCTACAGAGGGTGGTGCGTTCAGCTGAGCGCATCATCCGCACCGAGCTCCCTGACCTGCACTCGATCTACAGCATGCGGTGCTGGACCAAGGCCAGGAAGATCATGAAGGACCTCAGCCACCCCAGCAATGGACTGTTCTCTCTGTTGAGGTCAGGAAAGAGATTCCGCTCCCTGAAGGCCAACACAGAGAGACTGAGGAGGAGCTTCTTCCTATAGGAAATACAGTTTCTCAACCAGGGCTAATCATCACTCATGCATATTGCACATATTTGCACATACCCTGGACTCTCATTGGACCCCTGAACATTCATTCACATTCATTCACACTCATTCACATTCATGCACATTTGCCATTTGCACCTGTATATATCACTTGCACCTGTTTATATAATTTGCACCTGTATATATCACTTGCAACTGTTTATATTAGATAAGGTTTTTCATATTCTTTCTATTTCTTTAGAAGTTTTTTTAAAAAAATAATATTTTAGCTCTATTTATTGTTGTTAAGTTTTTAATGTTTTTAAAATTGCTTTTTGTATTTGTATCTTGAGGTCACAGGTGGTCGCCATAGCATTTCACTACACATCATACTGTGTATGACTGTGTATGTGACAAATAAAATTTGAATTTGAATTTGAATATTTCTGTTAAGTGAGAAATCACATACTTAGGACTGTTAATATCTAAAGACCATAAATCTTTAAACTTTACTCAGATTATACAAAAATGTTCAACTAGTGGCTACAAAGGGATTTATCTCTGAAAGGTAGAGTGCTAATTACTAAAGCTGAATGGATATCTCAATTGACATATGCTGCTCTCTCCTTACATCTGGATTAAAAAATTAGTAAAGATATTGACCGCATGCTCTTTGATTTTATATGGAAAAAACATACACATTATATTAGGAAAACTGTAGTGACGAATAACTATGAATCAGGTGGACTTAATTTTTTTTAGACTTTTCTGCTCTAAATAACACATTCAAAATAAATTGGGCTAAGTATTTTCTTCAAAATCCTACTTCCATCTAGAATCTTATACCAAACCATATTTTCTCCCGTTTCGGTGACTTTAATTTAATTTTAAATTGTAATTATAATGTTGAGAAACTCCCTTTAAAACTTTCATTCTTCCATAAGCAGATCTTCTTAGCGTGGGCCCTCATTCATAAACACAACTTTTCACCACACAAATACCTCATCTGGAACAACAGAGATATTTTATTTAAAAACAAATCACTTTTCCTGGAAATTTGAGTTCAAAATGGGATCCTATTGGTGGCTCAGCTGGTCAATAAAGAGGGACGAATTTCATATGCTATATAATTTTCCAGTTAATGCTCAGGTCTTTTAATGTTATATAAAAATGCTGATAGCTCAATATCTACCTCAGTCGCTCTCCTTGATCCAGCTGAGTCAGCAGTGGGAAAAATCTGCTTTTCACAGAAGCCTGGTAACAGTAATATGGGAATACGTAACTTGTTTCAAAAAGATATTGTCTCTCTCCTATATGGATGACCCCCTATAAATATGTAATTGTAAATAAGGTGAAGGAAGTTTCATTCAAAATTTCTTCATAAATTTTACTCAGTCAGTCATTACATGATAAAATTTAAAAGAGATATAAATACTTATTGCACTTTTTGTGTGGATCATCCCGAAACTGTGACACATCTTTTCTGGTATTGTTCTTGTCGCCACAGCGGAAGTTCAAAACGCTTTGTCACGTGACTCTCGTAGACCCATGGTAGCTCCACGGCGGGCAACTTAAGTGAACAAACCCTGAGGGTAGTCAATTAATGCAAGCATTACTTTTATAGTGTGACATTGTTTGATGCTTTGAATTTTTATTATGTTTTTAAACTTGTATGTTAGTTAACAATTATTAATTGTATTGTAATGTTTATTGATGAGTTTAGTGAGAGGAAAGATTTTGTAGCATTTCTTTAATTCATAGTATTTTCTTTAAACCCATAATAACTTAGTTCCTAATCTTAACGACTTATGTCATCTTTATAACTTTCAGATAGAACAGAAGTAGGCAGATAGCTTTTTTAAAATCATGAATTAATTGATTAAATCACCAAAGAACATGATGCACAAATAGCATATCACTCAGTTTGTCTGTATTCTTTATTACATATCCTTACACATAGTCTACATGTTTTTTTGCAGTGCAGATGCTCCAATCACTCAGAGAAGGGAGTGAGAATGTATGGTTCCCACACTGATGAAAAGTGCCAACTATCAACAGTGCCAATGTCAACTAGCGCCATCTAGCGTCATCTAGTGCCAACTATCGCCACCTATCGTCATCTAAAGCAGTGGTCCTCAACCTTTTTCACGCCACAGGTTTAATGTCAGACAATATTTTCATGGACCGGCATTTAAGGTGTGGTGGATAAAAACAACAAAATAAAATGATACGACCAAAACAAAAATGTAAATGTAATGATAAACGTGAATCCACTGTGTAATTTTGTAACTTTGTAACTTTATTGCCATCTAACGTCATCTACTGTCAACTAGCGCCATCTAGAGTTAACTATCGCCATCCATCGACATCTACTGTCAACTAACGACATCTAGAGTTAACTATCACCATCTACTCTCAACTAGCGCCGTCTAGAGTTAACTATCACCATCTATCGCCATCTACTGTCAACTAGCGCCATCTAGAGTTAACTATCACCATCTATCGCCATCTGCTGTCAACTAGTGCCACCTAGAGTTAACTATCACCATCTATCGCCATCTGATGTCAACTAACGCCATCTAGAGTTATCTACCACCATCTATCAACATCTAATGTCAACTAGCGCCATCTAGAGTTAACTATATTATCTATCGACATCTAATGTCAACCAGCGCCATCTAGAGTTAACTATCGACATCTTTTGACATCTACTGTCAACTAGCGCCATCTAGAGTTAACTATCAACATCTATCAACATCTGATGTCAACTAGCGCCATCTAGAGTTAACTATCGACATCTATCGACATCTACTGTCAACTAGCGCCATCTAGAGTTAACTATCAACATCTATCAACATCTACTGTCAATTAGCGCCATCTAGAGTTAACTATCGACATCTATCAACATCTGATGTCAACTAGCGCCATCTAGAGTTAACTATTGCCATCTATCAACAGCTGATGTCAACTAGCGCCATCTAGAGTTAACTATTGCCATCTATCGCCATCTAATGTCAACTAGAGCCATCTTGAGTCAACTAGCGCCATCTAGAGTCATCTAGTGCTAACTAGCGCCATTTAGGGTCAACGAGCGCCATCCAGTGTCATCTAGTGCTAACTAGCATCATCTAGCGACATCTAGGGTCAACGAGTGCCATCCAGCACATCACCTGAACAAACTGGCGCCATCTAGCTAAAAGAAATATGCTGCCTACCTCGTAAACACAATTCCATATATAAAAAATATTTTTTTGACTTTCAACCAGTACTAATATTAATTGCTCATTTCACAGGTTTTAATTAAAAGATGTATCTTTCTTTTGAGAACATGAATTTTTACTGTTAAAAGAGTAGAAGAGGAAAAAGAGGAAGTGGTTCTGTAGGAAATGTCCTAATCTGGTTGTATTCTCCTCTCCCCCAATAGATTTACGCAATGACATAATCCCAGCCTGTCAGTCGAACAATAGAGGACCCTGTGAGAGTGTTTTTGTCTCTGTGGATGGATAAAATACTATGACAAAGTAGAATTCCTGGGCCTGGTAGGTTTTTTTTTTTTTTTTTAATGTGTGTATGAGTGTATGTGTAACAACATAAAAATATGAATAGACTGAGATAGTATCGTTTGTGATCTGCAGACACATTGTGGCTTTTCCTTCTCAGTTATGATGTACTATGCAACCGGAAATGATCTTTAATCCCAGCATTTTTTTTAATAATCTGATGCTGCCACAATCCTCCCTGATCTATTACACTTGCATGGCTGTCTCAAGTGCAGCAGTTTTATTTTTGCCTTATTGGATACAGCAATAGATGAGATACTTTCAGAAGGCTTGAACTAATCTTGCTTGAAGAGTGTAAGGGTCTGTAATAGGAAGTGACTCTGGTTTTCCATGTGTGTAGTTTGTATGTCCTTTGGAACACACAGCTAAAGATTTAGGCTTTACAACGGAATGCATCAGCTGCTCTTCATCTCACTTTGCCTCAGTGAGTAAAATTCCATTTAATCTCACTTGTGCATGTGTGTATGTGTGCCACACATTATCAAATTTCTCTGCATACATTTCTGAACACTGTCCATTGTTACAACATTGCAATGACATAACATTGTTGAACTGAATTGAATTGAATGCCTTTATTGTCATTGTACACAGTACACTGAAATTAGGAGAGCTACTTCTATATTGTGCAAAAATAATGCAACAAATAATACATAAATTAATGAATACATCAACACGTAAAATAATTGAAAACAAAATTTAAAATAAAATAGTAGTAGTGTATAAACTACGCATTTAGTACATCACATGACCTGTCCTTCCAAATATGTATAACAAACTAATGAAAGTTACTAGGTGCAAAAACATGTCATATCTGTGTTTGTTAATGTAGATATTGCATTTGGGGGAAAAAGCTGTTGGTGAATCTTTAATTTTGGATCTGATGGACTGGTAATGTCTACCAGAGGGTACCAGTTCAAACTGATGACCAGGGTGGGAGGAGTTCTTGGTGATATTGTTGGTTCTGGAGAAAATGTGATTGATTGCACTGTCTGTAAGGGAGGGGAGAAGACAGGCAATTATTTTTTTGCAGAGCTTGTAATTCTTTGTAGAGCTGTCTTGTCAGTGGCTGAACACCCAACATATACTACACAGCAATGCAGTGTATTAAAATGCTCTTGATAGTGGCCTTTAACTCAGATTATTCTTCCTGCAGATCCTCAGGAAATGCAAGCACTGCTGGGTCTTTCTAAAAATGGCTACAGCTAAGATAAAATGTCCCAGAAACACTGTCAGTATATAATACCAACATGCTATCAGTAGAAGGATGTCTGTATTCATAGAACACAGGCAGAAAAATGTGTTAACTGGCAGAAAAAGCAACTGAAAAAAGTTAAAGGCAAGTCAGAATAGGACATTCACTGAGAAAGTGATGAATTACATTTTAGAAGACTTTTAACCAAATTAAACAAATTATCTTTCAAACTCAACACATTAATCATCCTTGAAAAGCAGATAGTGTTTTATATACAGTACAGGAGTCTTTGTGGCCATTTCAGCAACTCCTTTTCAATTTCTGTGAAGAACAAGGTCTTCACATGTCTTGTGGACTTCATAAATACATACCATAAATACATTGTATTGCTTAACCACCAGATTTCATGCTTAAATGCATGGCTACACGGCATTTGCCCAAAAGGTCACATTAACATATAATTATAAGGACATGTTTCTTCATTCTAGCAGTGAGACTGATGTTTGTTATTGAAGCACTGCTACTGATACTACTGATACTGTTGAGAATGGTCTGTCACACAAATAATACATGGTTGGAGTAAAGCTACAGTAAAGAGTGTCTTATAAGTTCCTCTGGCAGCATGTTCATTGTCTGTTTGCGAAAAATAAAGGTAGAAGATATCAACCAAACTGAATGGAAAGGAGTAGCATACATGCAGGGAATGATAGCAGAGGGCAGAGAGGGAGAAGTGGACAAATCGAAAGATTTGTGTTTACGAGCTGATGTGCAGTGGGATTAGGTGAGGCTTGGCCTATGGCTGTAATCCCCAGATTAACTCTGACTGACGTGCATTTCTCTCCACAGATCAGCTCAGACACATTGTGATGGCCATGTAGTCATATAACCTTTATTCTTATTGTAATCCCCCCACACACACTCAGATAAAGTACAAATCGCTGAATGCTAATGTTCATCAGAAAATGGAAAGTGTTTTATTTTTGGTGTAGAAAGGAAGAATTTACATAGCACTCAGTATCATGAATGTTTTTTCTCATAAAATACAAGCTAAAATGCTGTCCAGCCCCTGACAGTACACCACATCTTTCACTTTCTTCCATGATCCTGAACCGAAATGTTTCATTTATCATTCACATCCATGCAGAACCCCAACAAACCTCAGAGAACTGAACATGTGACATACTGCCTGAACCAAAGACAAATCTCTTAAATACACAAATGTGATCTCATGTCACTAATATCCCTGACATCTTTCTTTCTGTCTCACTGTCAGGTCTCTGTTGCTCTGCACTGGGTGCAGCAGTTACTCCTCTCTGTAGCTCTGTGTACAGGGGCTTTGCAGAGTGTCTAGTTGCTCTGGGAGACAGTGTGAGCAGCCAGTCTGACAACGTTCAAGACATCAACTCCATTTGCAAGTGAGGCACTGTCAGCACCCACGCCCCAACACATTAACACTACATACAATGATCAGCCATTACATTTTGACCAGCTGCCTAAAATTGTGTAGTTCTTCCAGTTGAAACATCTCTGACTGTGGTGCACTGTGTGTTCTGACCCCTTTCTATCTGAGCCAGCATAAACATTTTGTGTAACAGGAACTCCTCTTTAAGGTAAGTTTGCCTTAACTCCCCACATGCATCACTGAGCCATGGTCCTGTTGCTGAAAGTGAATACTTTACATGTCAGATGTCGTAATGTTATGGCTGATCAGTATATATATATATCTCCATTTAATTTATTAAAACTGGCTATCACAGCTTCCACTCAGTTCATCAAGGTCTGCTTGCTATATATAGTAGTAATGAACATTTTTACACACTTTACTTGCATTACTGTTGGTGTAAATATAATGTTACAGAGATACTCTCCACAAAAAAATGAAATAAGGATAAATATTCTATTAAATCAAGATATAAATTCCCTACCTTGCAACCATGGGAGAAACATAAGACAGGGTTTGACAATACAACTTGCTGTTAAGGTTCAAAGTGGGTTTACTTTAACAAAATATTGTACTACCAAATCTGCTGATGTTTTAGTAATGTTCAATAAAATTGGACATATTAATCACTCATGCTCGTGTTTTGTTTTGGCAGATCTTGGGATGCTTTCCAGGTGTGTGTGACAGGCGTGTTATCAGGTTGTCGTGGAGATGCAGCAGAGGTATGGGAGTCCTTGAGGGCAGAGTCTCGTCGGACACAGTTTTCTGGAAACCTGTATGAAATGTGCGCTAGCCGCGCCAAAGCCACTACCCCGAAAACTTCCCAGACCCCACCCGGTACTGACCAGACTAATCAGGAGTCTTTAAAAGGACTTGCTGCAAGCAGTTACCGCACACATACTGTGCAATTGCTCCTGGCATGCATATCTGTCATTTTGATCCGATAGTAGCCTCTTATACTGTACGTGCTTAGACAGACAAGCTCTGTTTGCTAGAAATAGATAAATGGTTGCTTAGGTGATGTATCTAATAAAAAAACAATTAGATATGCAAAGTAATTAAATACCTTATGAAGGAAAGCTTGTTATATGACATCTAATGTTATGTTTGCTGTTTAAAAAGCACAAAATTATTTTTTCAAAATGTGATATTCAGATGTTAATTTACTTATTGTTTATATGCCAGAATGCTAGAAACAGTATATCAAGTAGAAACCATTTTAGTCCTTAGAGACGCCGTTTCCTAAAATTCTATACACTCACTGACCAATTTATTAGAAACTGACAGGTTTATTAAACAAGAAGTAGATCCACCTTCTTCAGAACTTGGTGGCATGTCATTAGTTATAACCCTTCATCTAGCCCTTCATTAATTTCTCTCTGCTGAATACTCAGGCAGATAACATTTAGAAAAAAACACTCTCATTCTAGCTGATGTTTGTTAATGAAGCATTGCTGCCCCCGATACAACTGTACCAGCACCACAACTGCTATAATGAAGGGGCAATGCTGTGTTGAGTAAATAATCAATAGCTACAGTCTGTAATTCTGCATATAGTAGAACTCAAAACATACTCTTAGTGTGTTGTTACAAGATAGGTAATTCAGTGGATGGTACAAATTTTACTAGTTTGATTGATTTTTATTAAGATTCCAAAATAGATCTTTCATTTATTTATTAAAAAGATGACCAAATCTTACAATTTTAAGGCAATTTTTTTCAGTGTTTTAAATATAACCCAGTTTGGAGAACACTGAACTGAGACTGGCACAGGTGATGCAATTAGACAGAAACAAAGCTATTAGTTTATGAGAGTGGCAAAGTTTGTGGTTCTATGAAACAATGAAGAATGTGGTAATATTAAGTACTTTTAAAAGAATATAATGTCATTGGATTTTCAAAACTTAACTGAACATATTACAGATATTACAACAAAACTACAGACGCATATGTTCAATAAATTGGCATGTTAGTAATATTTAAGTGTTATTGCTGATACTGTCATATTACATTAAAAATGTTTCAATGTCAGTCTATTTCCTCAATCAGTGAAGGTTTTTGTCTGTTTACTTCTACAATGGGTGGGGCATTTCCTGTATCAGTTTCCCCTGCTGGTGCAGTATCATTGGTGAAAAGAAAACTCTGATCTTTGATAGACATGCTTTTGGTAAATACACTAAAGAGCTCATCAGATGACTTGAGTTCAGACTTAATTTTTCCACAAAATGTCACTTACGGTTCTGGGTCACTGTAAGTGGTGGAGATCACCTCAATTTTTGGACAGAAAACACCCTGAAAAAGAAAGATATTTTTGTTTAGTACAAAATTACCACTTTGCAAACAAATAAATGTGAAAACCTGTTTTTAAAAATAACTGATCATTTTGACTCTGTCTATTTGCTCTTTAACATACCGTTTCCATGTGGTTCTTATCCACATCCTCAAGATCAGGTAGATCCTGTAGAGAATTTTGCTATTAGTTTCAATGCAGAAAACTCTTAAATATATGTTTAAGTTGTGAATTCCAGAAGCTGCTCCATTATCATAACAAAAACGACTAATGGTTCAGGAGAAGTGGGTGGGTTTGTGGGCGGGAAGCAAAGAATGGAAGCACTTGTCCTGAGTGTCTGAAATTTTCAGGAATTCTAGTGTTAAGTATTTACGTGCAAAGAGTAGACTTACACTGATATTTAGTGGAATTTCAGACAGGGCAATGGTGTCTATTTCATCATCTGGGATCAGTTCAGTGACCGGACCACCTGTTCCAGCTGTTACAAGTACATCTTCAGATTTTGATCGTGACCACAAGGGTGCATCATACTGCACTTGCTCTGGGGACAACTGGAACATCTCTGTGCTATCCCTCACTGAATAATGAGGACACTCCATCTCTAATAATGACATGGAGTGAGTCTGTTTTTGGTCTAGTTCTAATTTGTCATCTGATTCTAATGCAGACTTGTCCAGCTCTTCATAAGGCTTGTTATCCTCTTCCATAGCAGGACTTTGAGGCTCAGATATTCCTGGGAAATAATAATCATCAAAATGTAACTTGGCAACACTTAAGAATATAAACAAGACAAAATATTTATTCTTGAAATATAATATATTTCTGTTCACCTTTCTCCTGCTGTTCTTGGGCTTGTCTCCGTTTCAGTGCATTTTCTCTAATAACTGTCAAAGCATCTAGACTCTCCTGAATCTTCCTCCTTTCTCTTGTTTCCCAACATTCCCTTTCTTTCCGTTCTCCTTCTAAACCCCCCACTGCCCACGCCTCAGCACATGCCCTGTGGACACAATGGAAAGACAGAATATATGAATTTCCTTTCCAGTTTAACAATGATGCCACATGACCAGACACAGACACAGAAGATGGTGATACTATTTAATAAACTCCTCACATACAAACGCCAATGTTTTTGAAATATAATTAAATAAAAATGAAAACTTTTCCAGATTGAATGTGTTTTGTAAATATAAGCAAATATAAAATATAAATAAGCCAGCAACACACTAAGTTGGGACAAAGTTGTTTACCACTGTGTTACATCCACTTTAAATTGAATCAGTTGGGAACTAAGGATACTAATTGTTGCTTTTACTATTAATTGATTTGCAAGTGGAGATTTTGATCATTCCTGGTAAAAGACTTCAGCCGGCTCAACAGATGATGGCATATGACCCTGTAAAATTCCTGTATGTGCCTCTGTGCCAAATGTAACTTCACACATGTGTGAGTCACACTTGCCACAGGCACCAATTTAATGACAAATGTTGGCTTTTGTGCTTTTGCGATAACTGTGTGGACTGTGTATTTTTGTGTTTGGCATGGCATACTCAATGTCCATTCTTACAGAAATCAAGCTAAATCCCAGTCAATACTTTTTTGAGTGTACTGTAAGCGTCAAATTCAAATCGTATTTAATTACAATATACAAAAACTTTGGTCAGCCAAAAAATTAAAAGTGATTTCAAAAACTTTCCTGAAATGGGGTTTGCAAAAAGGTTAAAACAAAATTTGATTATATTATTGTGGAAAAGTACACTTAACAACACATAAGTACTACACAGCATGCTTTCCAGTTAACATGTATAGTTATTTAGTCTGTCACACAACTCACCTTTCCTTTGGAAACACCGGACGGTCATCCAAATACGTTAGCTGCTTTAGACGAACAATCAATGATTTTCTGTAGTTTGGAATTTTCTTTATTACTTCATTACCCATAAGGTTTAGTACTCTCTGAAATAAATACATAATAATAGTTTGTGTTCACAGTATTTTAGAATTTCACTTTGAATTCATTATTCTTAGTAGAAGTTTTTATAAACAAACCAAAGCAGGCATCCTCTCCATAATGTTCATAATTTCTGGGTCATTTAGAAGGTTGTGTGACAGGTCCAAAACACTGATAGATAGACAGTGACAGAGCTCCTCCACATCACACACACTCTCCAATCTATTATGGGAGATCTGAAGTGTGGACAGCTCACTCAGGCATGCTGAAAAAAAGAAAAAGAGAATGCCAAAGTTACAGGTGAGTATGAGACTTACTTGTGTATTTGCTTCTGTGAGTGGATGTGTGACCTCACATATGTTCTGGATGACTCTGATGAAGTTGTTGGAAACATTGAGCACAGAAAGCTTGGTGAGTGGTTCAAGATTCTCCAGCTTGTGAATGAGGTTTTGCTGGAGGAACAGGCAGCGAAGCTCTGTCTGACTCTGGAAGTTCTCAATTCTTTCAATTCCATTGCACTCTAGCCAAAGACAACGCAAACCTGTATAATCCTCTAAGCCCTCTATAACAGAAAAACCTACAACAAAGACACAATAGCAATTACATTAGTGTAATAATGAAAACAAACAATATAGATTAATGCAAAATTCTGTACCTTATATTCAAACATTCAAACCTTTATAGTGAAGGTAGAGCGTGTCGTTCAGGCTCGGTGTCAGGTACAGTTTGTTTTGTTTGCAGTGGTCCCTTAAAAAACTCTTAGTAATTCTAAAAAAAGGTGACAAAAATGAACTAAAGTTAAATATAGATTTTGCTTAAGCAGACAGCACAGAGTGTAAACCGCTACTGCATCACTTTGTCATATTTTATATTTAATACATTAAAGGGTTGTATACACAAACAAATCCTGAATTCAGTGTTCAGTGTGGGGGAAATAACAAACTAGGTTAAGGTAAAAAATAGCAAATGGTTTTCTCATGGAAAAAATACCAGCATGCCCTGGGATATGATTTGCCATGTTTATTTCTGAGCATATTTGAATGTTGATTATGCAGCTGTGCTTCTGGAAGCAGAGCATTACCTGGGACCTGACATGTTTCTCTGAGTTTTTGATGCTGACTTTTTCCACCTGCATTCTGGATCCTCTGTTAGCTGTGGGTCTGCATTGGTGAGGACGTTTTTCACCTCACATATTCCTTCTGGGTACAACACAAAACATTATGAATTAACTAAATAAAATATATCTGTTTGGTGTGTGTAATAATACATTATTGAAACGTTTACGCTGAGTAAATTTGGCATTATTTTATTCTAGCTAAGCTCCTACCTTTTGAGGGACACAAACCTCCAGCTTTCTTTTCACCTGAGTCAGTATCCGCTCGCTGTTCATCGCTACCTGTTGAGCCATTGCATCTGGTTTGCATGTTCATGCTGGAATTTTTTAAAGGAGCCAAAGTTAAAGTGGACTAGAAAAGATGAGCGTTAAGACGAAAGACACAAACGGTATTCTACTAACTGTATGCCTCTAAGTGTGTACGTGTGTACTGTTTCTATGGAGACCAGTGGCCACACCCCCATCTACGTTCACCCTGACGAGTTCTTTTTGCCAGACCTCAAACCCAGTTGCATTGCGCTGATCCAGTTTTTCCTGATCGTGCATTTCAGCGAATTAATTGCTAATTAGCTAACATCATGAGCGTGGGGGAAATATACGTTTTCAGTTCATGTGTTCATTTGTTTATTAGTACAATACGTTTTTCTAATGTACACCAAGGCTTCCCAATCCCAGCCCTGGTCACTATGCAAAGGGTGTTTTTTTGTTCTCCCTGTTGTACACACCTCACCAAGCAACTTGTTAATTAGCCTGTTAATTTTTTGCTATTGGAGACTAAATATCTATTATAAATATAAATATACACTGATCAGCCATTGCATTATGCCTAATTGCCTAATATTGTAGTGTAGGCCCCCCTCATGCAGCCAAAACAAAGCAATTTGAAGTAAGAGCGGAACTGTCATTTGTTTCCAGTCGGATTCTTTTTGGTGTGCACTTGTGATCATGTGACTCGTTCACAGCAAACGGGCTTGTGTTGTGAAATGTCTGTTTGCGCACTGCATGTATAATATTTTCTTTATTTTTTAAGGAAATAACGCGGATGTTCTTCTTTTATTTGTTTTATAGATAGCAGCTATGTTGTTAGTTTTATCTGACGAGCATAAAGAGCATTTGGGCTTTTTACCTGAGGTGGACCCAGCGGGTATGGGTGTTTTATCTTGTAGCTTTCTGTTGCGCTAGACCACATTTTAAAACCTGAGAAGTTGTATTATAAGCACTAAATGTACATTTTCTATGTGGGTTGCAAGTTATATGTTTTCTTATTGTTATAACGTAAAACTAGGCATAAGTAATTTTGACTCCAAGATCACGTCATGTTTTACAGTTGTTGGTGAATTTGGCAGAATTGCTGTGGAATTTTTGAGGAAGGGGTCGAACTCTAAGATTTACGAGGGAGCAGCGAGTAAGTGTAACATATTTTTGAATGTTTAGTACATATGTGGCTTGCAATTGGATATACAGGTACTGAGTGTTTGTACAGTAATCCTCACGTGTATATTAACCTTGTAGGGAAACTAAATGTACCAGCAGAGACTGTTCAGCATGGAGTTGAGGGTCTGATTTATATTCTTACAGAAAGTTCAAAGCTTATGGTGAATATTTCCACCAATTCTCATTTAAAATCTATAATTGTTTGTGCTGTAATAAAACCTTATTGGAATCAGTTTGTGCTATATTTTGCATGTTTAACTGTATTTCACCACAGATCTCTGAAGTGGATTTTCAGGATTCTGTAATAGTGTTGGGGTTTTCTGAGGACCTCAATAAACTCCTGCTTCAGTTATATTTGGAAAACAGAAAGGAAATACGCCAGATTCTAACTGAGCTTGCACCCTGTCTGCCTCATTATCAAAACCTTGAGTGGCGACTTGATGTACAGGTAAACATTTGTTTCTCTCTGTAGTTTATAATGAACTCATTCTGATAAAAATAGAGAAGCTTCAGAAGATAATGAGGCTTTTTGAAAGTCAAGTTAATAGTGCATAGCTCATTTTAGGTATGATCAGTTAAAAGATATCACAATACATCTCTATGAAGCTTAAGTATATATAGCAATAGAGGTGTATGTATATCTTTAAATGAAAGCAGACTTTAGTGATTTTTGCAAAAATGCAAAATTTAAAAAGTGTTGAAAATGTACTTGGTCTCCCCTAGTAACACATTAATAAATAAAACCTAACCCAACTACAATAATGTTAAGTGGGAGTTTGTCAATTTTAGGTGTTCTGTATTTATTTTTTATATATTTAATGTGTTGTTCTGTTTGAAATTCACACTCATTACGAATAAAAAAGCAGTTTATTTTTAATGTTCCTTAGTTTATTGTTAAATATCTGTAGACACCAGCACAGGTTTAAAAGTATAGTTTACCATAAACAATCCAAAGGAATTAATAATAGTCAAACAGTTTGCAAATATACGTTTATGTTTAAAAGAATGACAATTTTCCATAAATTAATGCTGAAACATCATCTAATCTGACTTAGTACGTCTGTGTATTTGCTTGAATGTTGTTGTAGCTGGCTAGCAGAGCTCTTAGACAACAGGTGAAACCTACAATCAGCCTAAAGCTCCATCTGGAGAGTGGAGGAATACAGACGGCTCGAGTCTTGCAGACAGACCCTGCCACACTGATGCATCTCATCCAGGAGCTGGAACGTGCGCTTGCAGAAGTCAAAAGCAACCACTGCCGTCGAATTCTCCGCAACATAAAATAATTCTGCACAGTGGCACTACAGAACCTGGCCACTAGATGTTGCAGAACATCACTCAAGTTAGTTTCCCAGTTGTCATTCTGAATGACCTTTTAACTGCATTATGCTTCTTGGTGCTTTTTGTTTGATTATTGACTTAACGGTTATGTCAGCTTATTAGAGTTGAAAACATCAAAATGTGTAATAAGTGGGGCCATCTACAAGCCTCACTGGTATTTAGAGGTACTTGTGATCACTCCACAGGCCTGCCTGCAATAAAAATGCATTGTTGTAGAAATGTAAAGCTTTCTTTGAGGCTTTATTATTGGTAGCTCTGAGTTATAGCTAGAATAGGGTACCAAATAAAAACATCAACCATATTAACATTTGTCCTGTTTTTGAGTGAATGTTTAATTTGTGCCTTATGTTGACTTATGGAATTATTACTTGGTTATTAGTGTCAAATTAAGATTTTAATATAAGAATAATTCTTACAGCCAGTTCTGGGACCAGGTCACTTGAAGTGAGAAGTGAGAAAGTTGGATTTTTGTGTTTTTTTCCTATATGCCTCTCCTGCCTAAAGCATATATTGTTTTCATGTGCAGTGTATTAAAACCATAAAAAGTAAAACCATTTCTAATCTTATTGATTTTGTTTAGTAAGTAATTAAATTTCTTTATTTATAATATTTATAAGATAGTAGGTAGTAAGATAATCATGCTTATATTTCAAGAACATACACTAAGTTCACTTGGACTTAATGGGGACAGTTATCTCTCAGTTTTCCTTGGGGTAAATGTTTCTTGAATCTGGATAATGATTAATTTGCTAATTATTCAGTAGTTTTAATATGATGGAGAAGGTCTCTGCATGGCAATTAATTTTGTAGTTGTGCAGCTATCACTTACTCTTCAAAAAAGAACTGTAAACCAGGGTATGTAAGATGACTCTGTACTGTTCACTGTGCCAACCTTCCACCAAGGCTTATTGCTTAATGAACCCAGAACTATTCCTCAGAAAAGTGCGGACATGAGTGCAGTAGCAGGCAGAACTAAGTGGTGTGTTAAAGTGATTAAATCTTGCTTTGCAGGTGCAGTTTCTTTGGAGGTCAGCATGAATCAACATTTTAGAGATGTGTAATTAGATTCTATATTGTACCTTTTTTGTTTCATGTATTTGTGATCTTTTGCAGTATGTCCAGAATGTTTAGATTTATATTTTTTACACTATATGCTAAATTACCTTAGTTGTGATGATTCTGTTTCTGGGAAGAGGTTAGAAGACTTGCTATTGGAGTTTGCAGAGTCAAAGATTACAAGTGTATTTAGTGTGATTCAGATTTATTGTGTTGTGTATGATATGTGGTCTGCACAGGGGTAGAAAAAAGTAACTAATTTGAAACACAGGTTAGCTGTGTTGTGTGAAAACTGACGTCTGCAGCAGACTTACATTGGTGCTGTCCCACAAATCCCCAATACCATCAAAATGGTATCTTTACAGAATAAAAATGTTATTTTCTCCTAATAAAAGACATTTCATGCAAAGTAATTGTGGAGCATTTCATTTAATTCATTCATTGTGAATGGCAAAGACTTCTATAAGTTCATTTGTATGTGAAATTAGACTCGGGTGTTTTCGGTCAATGTGGAGATCTTTAGGAGCAATAACAACAGTGTGATTTGTTAACTTGAATTGTACAGATAAATGTTCAAAAGAAAGATTTTCAATAGGAGACAGGTCATTTAAGCACATGCCACCTGTGTCTTTAAAGCCAGATTGTTGTAGCGTGTGCAGAACGAGGCCTTGCGTTGTCTTGCTGAAATAACTGGACTTCCCAAGAAATGATGCAGCCTTGATGGCAGAATATCTAAAATCCTAAATATGCTTCTGTGTCAATGGGACTTTTACACTAATGACATAGGCACCGATGCCCCCCAGTACGATGACAAATGTTGCACCTTTTGCTGATAGCAGCCTGGATGGTCCATATTATCTTAGGCACAGAAGACTTTCTGTGATAAATTGAACCATGAATTCTACTGTTTACCAAAAACTCCTGAAGTAGAATGTCCAGCCATCTGTTCATGACCTCAAGCTTAAACGAACATGGGTTCTGCAGCAGGACAATGATCCAAAACACACCAGCAAGTCCACCTTTATTGGCTGAAGAACAACAATATGAAGACATTGGAGTGGCCTAGTCAAAGTCTTGACCTGAATCTTATCACAATGCTGTGAGATGACTTTAAAAAGGCGGTTCATGCTCGAAAACCCTCCAAAGGGACTGAACTACAACAATTCTGCAAAGATAAGTTGCTCATAAAGCTGGAAAAGGTTGCAAGATCATCTATACAGTTTGGACTCCACCAATCAAAAGTCAAACAAACTAACAAATTCAAGACTGTTTTTACCCTACCCATATGTGGTCAACCATCAAAGATAACCTCAACTGCAAGACATGTAATAGTCAACCTAGGGAAAAAATAACCTATGGTAACCTCTAAGCAACTGAAGGCATGTCTCAAATGTTGATGTTCATCAGTCCACAATCAGTTGAAGAGTGGGCCATGCATCAAGACAACATTCCTAAATACAAGTTGTTCTGCCAAAGAATGGTTAAAGAAGAATAAAGTGAATGTTCTAGAATAGCCAAGTGAAGTTATTCCAAATTAAATGCTGTGGAAAGACCTAAAGTGAGTGGTTCATGTTTGGAAACTCACCAACATCCAAGAGTTATAGCTGTTCTGTATGGATGTATGGGCTAGAATAACTCAAGAGTTGTGCAGGACTGATCAACAGTTACTGCAAATGTTTAGTAACAGTTATTGCTTCAAAACATACTGAGAGCACAGATTCACTTACTTTTGAACATAAAGACAAAGGGATTTCAAACATCTTAATGATCCCCAAGAGTTTTGGGAAAATACTCTGTAGACTGGCGGGACAAAGGTTGAACATTTTGGAAGGTGTGTGTCCCATTACATCTGGTGTAGAAGTAACACTGCATTTCAAAAAAAGAACATCATACCAACAGTAAAATTGGAGTGGCCTAGTCAAAGTCCTGACCTGAATGCATTGCAAGTTGTTTCAAACGCTTGATTGTAGCTTTTGCAGCTAAAGGTGGCCCAACCAGTTATTAGGTTTAGAGGGCAATCACTTTGTCACACATGGCCATGTAGGTTGGGATTTTTCTTCTCCCTTAATAATAAAATTCTTCACTTAAAAAATGCATTTTGTGTGTGTTTTTTTTTTCAACTAATATTTACATTTGTTTGATGATCCGAAACATTTAAGTGTAACAAACATGAAAAAAAAAAGAAATCAGGAAGGGGGCAAACACTTTGTCACACCACTGTATGTGTATACAGTCGGGCAAAAACAGCACTTAGTCATCTACCAATTGTGCAAGTTCTCCCACTTACAAACATGAGAGAAGCTTGTAATTTTCATCATAGCTTTACCTCAACTATGAGAGACAAAATGAGAAAAAGAAAAATCCAGAAAATCACCTAATTTTTCAAGAATTTATTTGCAAATTATGGTGGAAAATAAGTATTTGGTCAATCACCAAAGGTCATGTCAATACTTTGTTATATACCCTTTGTTGGCAATGACAGAGGTCAAGCGTTTTCTGTAAATCTTCACAAGGTTTTCACACACTGTTGCTGGTATCTTTGCCCATTCCTCCATGCAGATCTCCTCTAGAGCAGTGATGTTTTTGGCTGTTGCTCCCTCCAAAGATTTTCTATGGGGTTGAGATCTGGAGACTGGCTAGGCCACTACAGGACCTTGTAATCCTTCTTACGAAGCCACTCCTTCATTACCCGGGTGGTGTGTTTGGGATCATTGTCATGCTGAAAGACCCAGGTCACGTTTCATCTTCAATGTCTTTGCTGATGGAAGGTTTTCACTCACAATCTCACGATACATGGCCCAATTCATTCTTTCATTTACTCGATCATTTGTCCTGATCCCATTGCAGGAAAACAGCCCCAAAGCATGATGTTTCCACCCCCATGCTTCACAGTAGGTATGGTGTTCTTTGGATGCAACTCCGCATTCTTTCTCCTCCAAACACGATAAGTAGTGTTTTTACCAAAACGTTCTATTTTGGTTTCATCATATGACATTCTCCCAATCCTCTTCTGGATCATCCAAATGCTCTTGAACAAACTTCAGATGGGCCTGTACGTGTACTGGCTTAAGCAGGGGGACACGTCTGGCACTGCAGGATCCGAGTCCCTGGCGGCGTAGTGTGTTACTGATGGTAGCCTTTGTTACTTTGGTCCCAGCTCTCTGCAGGTCATTCACTAGGTCCTCTTATGTGGTTCTGATCATTTTGACCCCACAGGGTGAGATCTTGCATGGAGCCCCAGATTGAGAGAGATTATCAGTGGTCTTGTATGTCCTTCATTTTCTAATAATTGCTCCCATAGTTCATTTCTTCACACCAAGCTGCTTACCTATTGCAGATTCAGGCTTCCCAGCCTGGTACAGGTCTACAATTTTGTTTCTGGTGTCCTTTGACAGCACTTTGGTCTTGGTCATATTGGAGTTTGGAGTGTGACTGTTTGAGGTTGTGGACAGGTGTCTTTTATACTGATAACGAGTTCAAAATGGTGCCATTAATACAGGTAATGAGTGGAGGACAGAGGAGCCTCTTACAGAAGAAGTTGCAGGTCTGTGAGAGCAAGAATTCTTGCTTGTTTGTAGGTGACCAAATACTTATTTTCCATCATAATTTGCAAATCAATTCTTTAAAAATCAGACAATGTGATCTTCTGGATTTTATTTCTCGTTTTGTCTCTCATAGTGGTGAAGCTATGATGAAAATTACAGACCTCTCTCCTTTTTAACTGGGAGAACTTGCTCAATTGGTCGCTGACTAAATACTTTTTTGCCCCACTGTATGGGGGCAGGGGAGTTGTCAGCCTGTTGGTGTTCAGACCACACACTGCATCAAATTAGTCTGACTGGCTGTTGTCCCAGAAGGAAGCATCTTCTAAAGATGATGCACAAGAAAGACCATGGACAGTTTGCTGAAGCCAAGCAGACTAAGAACATGGATTACTGGAACCATGTCCTGTGGTCTGATAAGACCAAGATAAACTTATTTGATGCTGTCAAGCGTGTGTGGTGGGAACCAGGTGAGGAGTACAAAGACAAGTGTGTTTTGAGAGTCATGGTTTGGAGCTGCAAGCAGTTGTTGATGGAACCATGAATGCCAACATGTACTATGGCATACTAAAGCAGAGCATAATATCTTCAGAAACTGGGCTGCAGGGCAGTATTCCAACATGATTACGACCTCAAACACATCTCCAAGACAACCACTGCCTTGCTAAAGAAACTGATTTAAACCCTGTTGAGCATCTGTTGGGCATCCTCAAATGGAAGGTGGAGGAATGCAAGGTCTCTAATATCCACCATCTTTGTAATGTCACCATGGAGCAGTGGAAGAGGAATCTACTGACAACCTGTGAAGCTCTAGTGAACTCCATACTCATGAAAGTAAATGCAGTGTTGGAAAATAATGGTGACCACCTAAAATATTGACACTGGGCACAATTTTGCCATTTACCCATAGGGGTGTACTCACTTTTGTTGCCAGTGGTTTAGACATTATTGGTTGTGTGTTGAGTTGTTTTGAGGGGACAACAAATTTCCACTGTTATACAAGCTGTACACTGACTACTTTACATTGTATCTAAGTATCATATTTTCAGTGTTGTCCCATGAGATATAATAATATATTTACAAACATTTTACACTTAACATACTAGCATTATTAGTAGACTAATGGAATTTGTTTAAATATTTACATTTTATGTGTACTATACTACTACTACTAATAATTGTAATAATATTTTCACTACTGCTACTATAATAATTATTATATATAATTAATTATGATTATGTTCACCACTACCAATAATAATACGTATAATAATTATAACAATTATTATTGTTGTTCTTATTTAATGTCACCTTTAATTTCAGTTTAATTAAAATTTTGAAAAATATTTAGAGAAAAAAGTGTAACTGCGCCGAAAAATGTACTCTTCATCCTAAAAGTTGAACAAAAGTAGACTTAGTATAGTCTTAGTTGTAGTACAGATGTCTAGACCAGGATAATCCACTTCGTCACTGACTAGATTTGTGGCAGCTAAAGCACATGGTAATATTCCGGGCGTGGTCTTATTAATATTCATGAGGACTTGCTGACACAGGCGCTGTGGGAAAAAAAGTTTGAGTTTACAAAGTTTCCGACGGGACGAGCGGAGACAGCAGCTCCGGGGGAGAAGAGCGGCCGAATTATCTCGAAACTTTACTTTCTAGACAAACACATGAGATGTTTTTCAGTCTTATGTTTACTTTCATAGGCTAAAAGCAAGAATCACCGCAGGCCTAAACTAAAACGGGCCTCCGTTTTTTAACAGTTTCGTCGCTTCTTTCTCCTCCCAAAGTTTTTCTCTCCGCCGAACGACATGAGCAACAACCCCGTTCAGCCGCTGCCGGGACAGCAGGTCATCCATGTGGCCAAGGACCCGGACACGGACCTCGAGGCTCTTTTTAACTCGGTCATGAACCCGAAGCCGAGCTCCTGGAGGAAGAAGCACTTGCCCGAGTCCTTCTTCAGGGAGCCGGACTCGGGCTCCCACTCCCGCCAGTCCAGCACGGACTCGGGCAGCGGGCCGGCCAGACTGGCGGCGCAGCACGTGCGCTCGCACTCCTCCCCCGCGAGCCTGCAGCTCGGCCCAGGGGCAGGGGCAGGAGCCGTCCCGAGCCCCTCACACCACGTACACATCCGCCACCAGTCCTTCGATGTCCCTGATGAGCTGCCACTGCCCCCCGGATGGGAGATGGCCTACACCTCCAATGGCCAGAAGTATTTTCTCAAGTAAGTGTAGTGTAAATTACGTGTAATGTCCATATTGAGACATCGTTACAGTTAATGAGCTGCAGCAGTAGCTCAGGGGTTGAGTTATGTAAACCCTCAGCAGTGCTGCCCACTGATTGACTCTGAAGATCAGCAGCAGTGACCCATTCCATCAATCTGTAAAACGTTTCTCCCTCAGACACTGACACTGGTGAAAGGCTCATACTGGAATCAGCTCAGTTCATTTTGAACAGGCATCATGAAACTTCTTCGTGAAGTGGTTTTGTTTTCCCCACCTAGAGCTCAAGTTTCACTATAATCTCAGTCAGGTAGTGTGGATCAAGGTGTGCTGGCAGGAAACATAGCCACAGTATCTGGGTGGATCAGTAAAGTAAAAACACTAGTTCTACACCTTTCACACAGTAAAACCGTGATCAAGACTCTTTCACATCCTGATAAGAAGGTTGGTTAACATCTTTGTGAGGTCTTTGTCTTGACATCTTACTAACATGACCCTCCCCCTGTCTTACTGTAAATAAAGGGTTTGAATTCATTCTCTGTAGGAAGGTAGGTGGGGGGGGTCTTCTTAAGCCCTGGGGACACAGTGGTTATCTTAGTCGGTAGATAAGTCACTAAGACGGTGCTCAGCACAGTGGGGTCTCCTCTGTTGGATCAGGATTTGTAAACTGAGAACCTCTTCCTACAACACACCCGCAGCCCGTACCGGGGTCACGAAGAGTGAGATTAGGACACTGTCCTTTCACAAACCAAGCTGCCTCATGTGGTGCACATCAAGACTCACTTGTGGTATAAAACAGTTGCCATGGAGGTTTCTCTTTCCTGGTCTTCAGGCGGTTAGATGTTTAGCTTTAAAGCACAGAATTTATTTACATTTCATGTAATATAGTTGTCCCAGCTTCAGTTTCTGAATTTATGATCCATCATAATGCTAGAAAAATTAGTGTTCCACTGTAACTGAAGCGCACAGGTTTAGGTTATTTATTTTCTTCTGCTTTTTCGGTGTCTTTGTGGATGTAAGGTTTTTACCAAGATGTCGGCGCGGCCCCAGTGTGGTCATCGAACTCCTTCTCTTCTTGTTCCAAACAGCCTTGCTACACTTGAAGCAAACATGTTAGTGCCTGCCACACATTCAGTTGGCACCTACACCATCAACAAAGCTGCAGTGCAGGGGCCTCCCTCCACCCTGCAATTAAGCAGTCAGGATAACAAAGTCTGCCTGTCATTGGTAATTACTCATTCGTCTAACGCTCCGCTTGTCTCTACATACGTTGGATGTGCTTTTTTTTGTTTTTAAGGAAACCTATTAATACCTGAAACGGTGGTCTTCCTGGTTTAAAGTCTTCCATATTATTCTGTACCACTTCCTGCTTAAACATTGACCAAAGATTATCTTACAATCATTCAGGAGCTTATTTCTGCTGTAGCACAATTGACATTGGCTGAAAAAAAATGACTTCAGCTCTGTCCTATTTGGCTACAGGGAGTAGGGCCTGTTTGTGTTATGATTTTCCACTTTAACAAAATTATATAACTAGTCTTTTCTTATTGTAGACTTAAATAACTTTTTTGCCCCATAACACACACACATGCCTCCAAAGATGTCTTTCTCTACCACCCAGATCATCAGTTTGCAGTCTGCAAGTCTGCACTCATTCACACTCGCAGCTCAAACCTGTCTTGGTTCTGAATGGACCTTTTCAGTTTTTCCCCCCAAAGCCTTTAGAGGAGCTTTGTGTCCTCTCTGTAGTTTAAAGTATCCTGGTTGCTGGAATATAATGAATGATTTGCCCATTAAAGACTAGAGTAGTGCTTCATTGTAACACAGACTTAACAAAATGTAATAGTTAATGAAATCCCTGCAGTGGGCGTGTCTTAGAGGAAATCAGAAATTACACCCTCCTTGATCTGTTAGTCTATGGGAGCATTGCTTGCATATAGAGTAGAGATGCTGGCAGCCATTTATATACACGAAGTGAAAAAAGGGACTAAGGCCTTGGACTTGTAAGAACTCTTGCATGCTGAGGCAGTCTGTAATTAAGCTTCTCTGTAATGCCTTAGAAAGCTTGTTTTCTTTAAGGCCCGTTCTGCACTAAATTTTCCTTTTCAAGTGCTGCCCAAGACAAATGCTCAGTAAATTGTTCTTTCCTTTATTACAACCAGTTGTGAAATGAGCCTCCCTCTACTTTCTGAGGTGAATCTTAGATTTTTCCCCTCTGTGTTTAATATGTTAGTTCAATCATTGCTCACACTTGTCTGGTTATGTTTTTTTTTAGCCAGAACTGCTGTCTTTGTTGAGTCTGACCTAAATCTGAATAACAGAAATGCTTGGTTGAATTTGTGGATCTGTGACATTGAAGGGCATAACTGAGCTTTGTTTCTGTTGTCGTACTTTCACCCAAACTAGATTTATCTACTTTTTAATTCACTCTCTAGCAGAGCAGGGAGTGGCCTCTCTGGTGTAGTAGCAAATGTATGGATGAACAGGTTTGGGAACATGTGATGCAAGAGTCTTTCTTTGATGATTCATGATGCGTCACACCATGAGGTTGATGATTTGAGGTACAAGTAATTTTGCAATTCATCCATGACCATGGACCATGTAAAGCTGGAGTAGATTAGTTGGTGCTTTGTTCCAAAAGAAGTGGTACAGTCCATTTATGCCATTATAAGCCATAACCTGGAGGGTTATGGCTTGTAAACTGTCCTTGCTGGATCACTCTATCAGACACAATGAATAAATTCAATGGAAAATACAAAAATGAAGATACTGAAAAATGGCTGCAGGTCTTCTGAGATGTTTTAATGGAATCTGAAGCAGCCATTACAAATGTGCTTGTGGAGATGGCAACTAGTATGGATTTATCTTTCTTTATACTGGAGTCTGCAGGTTGCTGGCCATGCTTTCTAATTTTCTGAAGCACTTGCAGGGTACGCTGAGCTGTCTGGACGCTGTTTCTCTCTAGTATGCTTCTTGAATGGGTAGAAATCTGTGGATGTTTGGCACTGACTGGTTTAGTCTTGGCCTGCTGGCCTTCTCCTCCAGTGATGGCATACTTTTCAAGACAAAAGTCTCTTTGTAGCTTTGTAGTTTTTTAAGTGCCTCTAGGTCCTGCATGACTTGCCATTATGAATTTTATTAAAGCAATTAAACATGAAGGAAATGTCATGAGAACTGAATTTAAACCCATCATTCTCACTCTGAATTTAAATAAAGCTAATTGCAGAAAGAAAATTGAAAATATCTTGTTTAGTTGACCATCCTTTTCCAACTTCTTAACGAAGACAAGGTATTTTTGAAATCAGTTATTTAAAGTTCTAACTTGGTAGTTAATTTGTTAATCTGCTTACATTATTGGCCTGATTTGTAATCCTTAGAGAGTCAGCAGCACAACTCATAATAATGTTGTGTTTGGGTTACAGAGCCTTGTCTTTTGAAATGCCAGGTAAGCTTATTGAGTCCACCCTGCCATTGGAGCTGCCACTCTTACTCACAACAGCTGATCGACTGCATTCATAGTTGCACCAAGCAAGGGTTACTACGCAAATGGACACCCAGTATGTAGAAACAGCCTGTTATTTATGGTCTTAGGGCTTTAGACAGAGCTTGTTTGGTACCTGACCTTTGCAAGCTGTCTGAAAAGAAAAGACTGTTCCCAGCAGCAGGGCACCATCTACCTCTTATTCGAGGTCCGTTGTTTCAAAGTGAAATATTTTACTTTTGATTTGCTCTGGAGCAGATGTGTGTGCCATGTTGTCATTACTACAAACACTCGAAAACAAAGAGACCCTTTAGCACAATGTGTGATGCTTGCCACGGAGTGCTATACTCTGGTAGATAAGATGATCTATTTATAATGTGCCGAGGGCCAGCCTTGATTGAATTAATACAAGTTTGGCACGATGGCAAGTAGAGTGCGTATGTCTTTGTGCATGTTCAGTGTCTGCAAACACAGTTCTTTGCTTAGATCAGCCTATAATCCAATATGCACGAGCTAACTTAAACGGCTGTATGGGAGCTAGAGGTGTCAGACAGAGAGAGCTTTGTTTACCCGACGCAGTGCCGCTCCTTTGAGCTGTAAGCCACTGTAGTTTATGATGTTTAAATAAAGAAGCGGGTCTCTAGTCAGCTATGAGTCTTGTCGATGGTGCTGCTGACCTTCAGCAGATGTCCCCTTACAGTAAGACAGCTGGAAGCCTTTAGCTGGAGAAGATGTAAGATTACTATGGACACCCTACTGGATTTCATGTACTCTCACCTCTCTGTCAGTTTTCAGACTTCAGACAAAGAGGCCTAGAACTCTTCCAATGACCATATATCTTGGGTTTGATCCTTATAATGAAGTGTATGTAAACTTGGCCTTACACACTGCACAAGTTCATCAATAAGTTAACTGTTGTAAATGTCTCTAGTTGCATTCAGCTGTTTCATTGTGAAGGAGCAGGGTTGATGATTAAGCCAGCACATCTGCTTGAAATTCAGAATACTAGTAATTCAATCTTTTTTATTTTTGTTCATAAAAGTTGTAAGCATTTTGTGTCTCACTTTATATCCCAATTTGTCTGCCTCTGGACTGGGACCACTAGACAGCTTTATTGTGTTTAGTTTTTGTAGTTATTTTCCATAAGCTTCATGTCGGAGTTTCACGTGTACTCAGCTGTTTTTCTCAGTGGTGCTTTCCATGTGCCCCCCCTTCCCTTTTCCAATAAGCAGTTGAAAGAGATGGCTCGGTCCACAGGATATGGAACTGCTCATTTCCTTTTGTTTGCTGGGATAATGGCTTGAGGGACACAGTGGCCTCTCTTTTGGGGTTTGGTGGAGTAAAAACAACAAACATGAGTCACTTCAAAGTCTACAAAAAGGGGAAAACCAACTGCACAATATGATTAACTTCACCAAAAAAGAATAATAAAATGTATTACCCAATTTCTTTGAACTTTTTGTTTAAACATGAAAGCATAATTCTTGTGTTTTGTAAGTTTGGGGAAATAAGCCAAGTATCTGCACCCCCCCAGAAAAGGAAAAAAACAAACAAAAAAAAACTGTGATTGAACTGTGATGTTTGAAAATAGGATGCACCTGCAATGGAGGCCATTCTGATCTGAAGCCTTATACACTGAATTTCTTTCTTACTTTTCATTGTAGTTTTGTTATGGGTAATATTTCTAATAGTAACTGCATTGCTTAAATTAATTAAAATTTTTGTATGTTTGTAATGAGTGAACAAATTCATAGGTTGCTCATGGTAGAAGCATCTAAGTCCAAGTCCCTGCCTTTGCCAAGTCTAAATAATACTTGGAGACATCTGTAGCCTTCACAACTGTACAGTAGTCAAAATGTTGTAATTCTCCAGAAAACTATTTGCATTCTTGAGGAGCTCAAGATGGCTGTCTGGGGGAAAAGATTTCCAAAAACGTGTTTGGTCTTTATCAATACCCAAGTGATAAGAACCCTAAAACCTCACATTCATAGAGTAAGCGAGTTTGTGCCTGGTAAAGCGTTTTGTTGGTTTTTGTTATTGTTTCACAGTTTTTGCCTTTCAGATAGAAGTGCATCTAATCAGAAGTACCATTAAAGATAGCCTGGTAAAATGGAGTCTGTGTGTCCTGAAGTCTTCAGAAAATGCTTTCCCTCCCTACTGACACTGTCTGCTCTTCTGTGGGAGTTTCTGTAAGTAGGTGGAGCTTTGAAAGATGAGGTCCTCCTCCAGAGTTGTTGACAGAGTCTGTGGCTCCTCCCCCCCTCTCTAGGCCTATTCATGGGGTCTGGAATGTGAGCAGCAGCTATGTGGGTGTATTGTTCTCGCGGCAGAGAAAAGCCTTCAGCGACCCTCGCCTGCTTTTCTATACTGCTGGCATTTCATTCAGCACGCCAATGCGTGCGGCCGCATTTGTTTTGGAGTTGATCAGACAGCGCAGCGGGGAATGGGCTTGGCACGGGGTGGGGTCCGCCCTGATTCACACCAGTGTCACCCTGTCACGTGTGACACATCGCCGGCCACCGAGGAGTCTTTACTGAAGGGCAACTTGAGCATGAGCTGATTCTTATTGTCTGATGGTAGAATAAATGCAATTATGAAGTGAGAATGGGCTGTTGAGTGGGGTTCTGCCTTGTGCCTGATCTCTTTGAACCCTAAAGAGGGCAGCCGCATTCCTGTTGCCACAGCAAGAGTTATGAATGGGGATGGCCTTAGAGACAGTGGAAAGCAGAGGATGTTGGAATTCTTTGCCCAGATTTTATAGATAAACCATTTAACATGCACTTAATCAGCTAATGGTCTCATTGTAAAGTGTTATACTTTGCATTAGTCATCTTTTTTTATGGAGGCTACAGAGAAGCCTGCTTGTACTGAACACCCTTCAGTATTCTCGAAGTTGCTCTTTCTCTTTTTGGTGACGGGACACCTACTTCCAAGTGTGGGAGTTGAAAAAAGAGAACTGGTACAACTACATAGCTGTGCTTTCAGAGCTTTCACAGCCTGTGGGCCTCCTGATGCCAGATCCAGATTATCACAAGCACAGCTACAGCTCTAACTTGGGCCTAGCATTTCCTCCAGCACTATCCAATGAACTGTCAGCATATACAGGCCAGTGTGTGTCATTTTGACAGTCCATGTAACATTTGGTGTCAGCTGCAATGGTGTCCATGGGTGAAAAAGATCTCAGCTGGTCTTTGTTGCAGCTAAATCTCTTATTGCAATACTGGCACATGTGCACTGCCATGACCTGTTCCTCAGTTCTGGTGAACTGGCGGAGCCCTCGAAGATCCTATTTGGCATTTTGACTGATATGCAGTTACTGTTTGTTCTAAAACTTGGAACAGTACACTGCAGTGAAGGATAGGCAATGGAGGCTTTCGGCAGTTAAGTGAGATGACTGACTGCTCATCATTTTCTGGAAGGATACAGTAAATGTATTTTTTCTTATTGAAAATAAGATCGTTCACAAGTGCAGCTACAGAAAGCCAATGTGTCCCAGTGAGGAATTCTTAACAATGCAAATGGGGGAAATTACAGGTGAAGTATATTACATTATGAAGAAGCAGGAAAGGGAGAGAGTTTATGTGTATGGGAGAGAGAGGTGGGGGCTTACTCTACAGAGCCAGGGTTCATTCCCATGTCTGCTGTGGGATTATTAACAATGAGTGCTTTGTGCAGGGGGCATTAGGCTAATATCAGTTCACTCTTTTTATTTGTACTTTCACTGGATAAGAGAAAGGGGCTTGTGTGCCATCCCAAGTTGATGGGGGTTTTATGTGAAATGGTCTTTGTTTTACACCCCTCACTGCATGTATTGTAGCACAATGCACAGAGTTAAGCATATAGACAGCACCCGGTCTGAGCCCTCAGCTTCTTCTGTTGGCTAACATATGGGTGGATGTGGTGCTGTGGAGGACTTGAGTGTGTGGTTAAATACATACTGAATATTTTTGTGTTTGTGCTATTGTGTTATTTTATACTGGGGTTTTTTTTTCATACAGGATGTCTACTCACCGTACATTCACAGAAACGGGCGACAGAGTGACAGATGACCAGATATGGACCTAATTAACAGTACGACAAGCAGCAAATTAAAAATAACTTTTTGGCAAAAAAATTAATGCAGTATTTTGCCAGCGATAAGCTATAGCTTATAGATCAATTTTACAATTGTATGCTTCAGTGCACAAAAAGATCCCCAAATGATTAGCTGAATTTAAATGTACTGTTTGCTGCAGCAATGAACAGTTCAAAAAGCAAACGCAATGCAAAGATGGTTCAGTGACGATGTTTTGTAACTTAAATGGCCGCATCCAGCCTCTCTTAAAAATGTTCACGCATTTGCTACATTACATTACATCCTAGTGTATAATACAAGCTAGGAAAAAGTGAAGTTTAAAAAAAATTGTTTGAATGACAGGAGGGTGGGTGTAGTGGGGACAGCGATGTTAGTCACCCATCTATTTGTTAATTCTTCCGTATAAAATTAGCAAAACTGAAAAGCAAAAACTATTAGGATTACCTTTCTTCAAATCCTTCAAAATCAGATTCGTAAATGGCTGCGAAGGTGGCAAACACCTCTGTTAGTGCTGCTATGCTGTCACTGATGTAGGGCATGCTTTCATCACTGGTATTGCTCTCGGATATTACAGATGTTTCTCTCAACGACCTGGAGCTTAAATTCTGCATTTTAGTTCTTGCATTGTGGCATGATATCAGTAAGTTCAAAATTGTATAAATTGAAATGTTCATGCTCAACTACAGCATAATGTCACTACTGGTGCTATAACATTGCAAAGGCCTCCAGGGTTGTGCAGAATTAGATGCTTTTACATCAGATTTGTAAATTCAGTAATACAGTGGCTAATAACACGGGATGACTTATCTTAAAGTTTTAAAACTTAAATGAGCATTTTCTGTGGCTTATGGAATGGGGTGGTCTATAATGTCTATTATGTCTATAATGTCTATCTGACCAATCATAGACTCTAGGGTTATTATCTAGGGTTAGATTCCCAAGCATGACAGTACCTTGCTCAGGGGTATCCCAAGGGCACTGTTCTATCCTCTAGGCCTCCACTGCTCTGCACCTTCTGGACAAAGATGCTAAAAATTATGTATTTAAAAATTATTATTATTTTAAGTATTGCAATATATTTTGCTATGTCACCCACCCCTACCGAATTCTACCACAGGCTTGCTGTGTTGCTGGACTGTACATGCCTGCTGTCTTTGGCTGGCTGATATTACTAAGGGTGTGGGGCACAGGAATCATCCAATTCCGGGGTCACTTCTCAGGCAGCAGACGTTGTGCTCTTTATCTTGGAGGAAAAAGGCCCACATGGCTGTGCACTCAGACAGTGTTTTCCATGGCAGACAGAGCACTTTTTCCAGGCTCTCCACTAACAGTGGCTGTCTGGCAGCCTGGCTCAGGCCAAAGATCCCCCTGGCAGCTATACACTCTGGGATTTCTGGACCAGTGCTGGTCGGCCGTGTCTGAAAGATCCAGCATGCTCTGTGCACCAGCTCACTTAATGGCCTAAAACTTTCCCAGGCCACTGCTTCGTGGACATATAAATCCTAATTAATGTTTTTTTTTGTCTATTTTGGTTCAGCCAGATTTTGCACACAGCAGTTCAAAAGTAATTCACATTGAAGCAGTTAACGATTAACTCCACAGTGCAGGAGCCTTTACTCGCTTGGAAGTTTAGGAGTTGTTTTTATGTTAATGTCTGATCCAGGAATGTACGGCTGGTAATGCCTTGTCGTCAGGGTGATGTCGAAAATGCGGCTCAGGCTTGGCCTCACTTGCAGCATGCCACAACACCACAACATTCCTCCTTACCCATTTAGATCCAGCTCCTCCTCGAGGTCACTTACCCACTGAATGCACACACATACATAAAAGGAAACAAAAATTTTGTATATTACCGTTTAATTTATTGATCTGAAATGCAGGCTTTCAGGAACGGTCCGTTTCTTCCATCAGTGTGGCACATTTTGTCAATGACCTCCCTAGACATTTTTAGGGCCTTGGACCTTGATGTGAATTTAATCTACATTTTTATACGATTTTTTATTATGTTACAGTATTACTATTCTCAACACAAGATCATTTGTGTAATTTTTTTTCTGCTTCACATTTCATTGTGTTGCTATTATGACTAATTGCTGCCACAGTCTGTTTATATAGGGTCTTCTACTTCTCACTAATTAATTCATGTTTACTCCCATTCCCATTCTCAAAATGACATTGTCACAGGAGCTGTGGTTATATCACATACATGCTTGAGATGTATGGTTGAGATGGTTGAGTTTATGAACGGAGTGAGAGGTAAAGGAACCTGGATTTCCATGGAACAAGATCGGATCACCACTGACATTTTTCCCCTTTTTTCCCCCCCTTTTTCCCCCTTCTTGTTACACAGTTTGCTTGTTATTTGAGACAGCCTGACCCCAGATTGTGGTTGGAGTTGTTTAACATACTGGGAAGTGATCCAGCCTTAGCACATTATGGAACCTAATTAGATAATCCTAAATCACACTTTTGTTTCATTTCCCGTTACAACACAAGCAATACTGTAGGCGCTTGGCTTCATACAGTGCAGACAGAGTTTTGTTTAGGTACACTCGAGAAGTTGGTGCAGGGTCATTCTAGTTTTAGAACAACAAGCATAGAACTCGCCTTACAGTGCCAACATTATGACACCTTTAATTGAGGATGAAGAAAGCTTTTCGTGTACTGTAAGACTTAGGTGGAGTTTCCAATTGGAAAGGCAACAGCTATGACTCAACCAGCACAATCATACATCATATATTTTTTTAATGTTTACGCTTGTGCCATTGGCCTTTTGACCATTAACTCATCTAAAACAGTTAAACAGCTGTTTGGATGACAATACATTGTAGAATACCTCAGTTTCTTCTAAGGGCTATAGAGCAGGCTATGCTGCTAGTCCATAACATGAAAAGACTTGACACCTGTTCTCAGCAGAGAAAGTAATGGGCACACAAAGTACTAAAATATGGGCTTTTGAAACTTGAGCTAGTTTTTCTCGTTTTGAGAGGGTGGCAAGGTGAACGACTACATTGTCATAGAGGCCAGGAGAAGGATCTTTCTCTCTATCTTGTGGGCGTGCTCTCTCGCACTCTTTCTCCCTCACTCTCAAATCTATGCCAGGTCTATAGTTAGCTTACCCCTTGACAGCTGCTGCCTGGGCCTGGCTGCTCTCACCCAGCCAGTTGTCCTAACCAGTAACAAGAGGAGTCACCCCCAGGCCTCTTCAACAGCTGAGAAAGATCTGATGAGGATCTGGTTAAACTATTCACTGTATGATGCAAATATTTGTGGGTTTTAGTCTACACAAACAAGAGAGCAATTAAAATGTAACGTTGGCCTTGCTGGTTTTTTTTCACCCAGCTATCAATTACAATTGGTTGCTCTCTGTATTTGAAGGCATTAGAGCATGTACTGAATGTCCTGATGACCAGGCTAGAATGCGCTAGCTGTAACTTGCCCCAGGCCTGGGGAAGTTTCTGAACTCCTGCTCCATTCTCTTGCCCTGGTAGCGTGAAACAGTTGAGATGACTATAATTAGTAGCGCATTCCACTACTAGCCATCCCCTCCCTCGCATTTCCAAATTCAATTAAATAGTTCTGATTCCAGGATTTCCAGCTGGTGCCCCTTGCTGTGTAACAACAATTCAGACCATTTGATTTTGACCCCTTGTGATCCGTCTTTTGGACAGGCCCAAGACACCCTTTGCTTCTGCGTCCCTTTCTCCTTTGAGTGGGATTGCTATTGTGCTAGCAACAGGGGGAAAACCCCCAGTAACCTGAGGATGGCTTAACTGGGAAAGTGGATCCTCTAGTTTTTGTTCCTGTTTTCAGAGTGCCCCAGTGAGTGGGAGAAGTGTTCATAGCAGAACTACGGTGTAATTCTGTTGCTTGGTCAGTCTTAATTTTGAGGATTTAACTTGATTCAGCCAAGCCACATCGCATTCACTACGCCCTCTTTTACCATGCTGGCTCACTCAGTGGTGCTCCAGCCACAGCCAATTGGCTACATAACATTTGTCCTTCCATTTGTGATCAAAAAAATACGTGACCTACTTTTACTTCAGGTCAGGGACCAGTTAGTGTCTAAAGCAACATGTCCATGTATTATTTGGGTGTTGCTGGAGAAGGTATATCGGATGGCATGTTTTCATTTATGAAATATATTAACCCACTGTTCTAGAAAACTGGTACTCTGTGTCTTGCAAACTTTCTCTACTGTTTTCTTACCTCTGAAAATGAAACTAAGTGAACATATACTTTTGATTGGCAAAAAATAATTATACTAAAGGGAACTTGAGCAGTATTGAGAACATTAACAGACAGATGACTTTAGAAAATAACCTTTATTTAAAAGAGAGAAATGCAGTAAAAATATATTTGCCATATATCAAGATCTCTGAAACTAAAAATTAATATTCTTGAATGACCTCAGTATTGTTACCGATATAATTAATTGCCCAGCACCACATGATGGATAACTGCTTCTTAAATATAATAAATCATTCATGTTGGACATCATGGGCATTACACTTGAGTTCTCCTGGCTTTGCAGAGTGAGCTAACCTTGCATAAAGGCTGTTGAGTTTGCTATGGATACAGACACGCACACATTCCCAGTGCTTTCAGTCTGTACCCTTAGCATACATGAAAGTAAGAGTTGCCTTCATGTCTGCTGTGGTTCTGTAGGATATAATTAGCAGTCAAAATGGCCATCAGATGTGGCAAGGATTCTGGGGGGATTGACAATTTTTGGTATTTTAACATAAAGAAATGCAACAGTAAAGGTCAGAGACTCTCTGCTGGAGATCAGTTAATCAAACACTCACCTGCTTGCAATTTGTATAAAGCCTGAAATGTGTTCAAATGTTTGTGTTCCTGTGACTGGAGTATTTTATATGCTTTCTTTTATATCAGCTTCTGTTTTCTGCTTTTGGGTGTGTGGTAAATCTTTTAATTTTATCCCAGAGATTTGTCACAGCCTGAACCCACATGGATCAAACCTAGCTTACTGTGTAGGAATGCTGAACAGTTAACTATTCAGTGACGCACTTGGTCTTAAATTTCTCTGGGAATGAACAGAGTTGACATATTGAAAAGGGTCTATTAGTAGGCTTAATCTGTATACTGATGGCTAAATTGTTCAATATTAGGTTTTTTATTCAGTAATGGCTACTGTTCTAGTAAGTGTGTGTGTGTGTGTATCGACTCTGAGACAGCTGTTGGATTATTCCCAGTCTCAGGATCTTCGAGTTTGCTACTTATTTTTAGCCCTCAGCTGCACCTGCAAGGCCTGATGCTAGTAAATACAACAGGCATTCGTGTACAAGTACATTGCAAACACAACCAAACTGCTGTTTTTAAAATGTCAGGGTGATTAACAAACTTTTTAGGGCATAACTATTTTAAAAATAAGTTTTATGTGTATGAAACAATAACAATAAAACAAAAGATTACTATATATATATATATATATATATATATACACAAAAGTTTGGACACACCTTCTCATTCACTTTTCTTTATTTTCATGACCATTGGTAGATGGTTCTTCAAAATTGCCACCCTTTGCTCTGATTACTGCTTTGCACACTCTTGGCATTCTCTCGATGAGCTTCAAGAGGTAGTCACCTGAAATGGTGAAAAGTTGTGCAGAGTGTTATGCAGAGATCAGGTTACTACACAGCTGACAGCCCTATTGGACAACTGTTAAAATTCATTTTATGGCAAGAGCCAATCAACTAACTAAAGAAAAACGAGTTGCCATCATCATACTTTAAGAAATGAATGTCAGTCAGTCCGGAAAATTGCAAAAACTTTGTGTGCCCACGAATGCGCTACAATGAAACTGGCACACATGAGGACCGACCCAGGAAAGGAAGACCAAGAGCAACCTCTGCTTCTGAAGACAAGTTTATTCGAATCACCAGCCTCAGAAATCGCAGGTTATCAGCAGCTCAGATCAGAGACCAGATAAATGCCACACAGAGTTTTCACAGATATTTACAGATTATTCCAACCTTTCTAGAAATGTTGAAATGGGGTCAGGGTATTTAGCATATTTTTAAAATACCGGTATCTAAACAACTATCGTTTAGCAGAGAGGAAGATAAAATGTCTCATTCTGGAAGTGAAAGATTTGAGGACTTTTTTTTGGTGTTTTTAATTTAACATTTTTGTTCTCTCAATGTCTAAACATGACTACAGTCAAGTATTAAGTAATTGTAATAGTTAAAGTTTTAAAACAAGTTAGTTTTTCATTAACAATAGTTACAACAATAATTTTACAGGTCTTATTTTTTCTTGTCTTGTAACTTGTCTTTGTACATAACTTTACATAACACAACTTTTGACCTTTCTACTGGGATTATACATTTATTTAATTAGTTATTCCCAGCAACACAATGTAACAGAGAAACACACACACACACACACACACACACACACACACACACACACACACACTTATGATGCATAGCCCCGACCTGCGCATTTGACAGTTGCATCTGTGTAGCTGTGTAGTTCTAATGTGGGTTCAATAGGTCAGCCAAGTGACCCTGTGCTAAACCCTTCTGCCCCCTTGGTCACCATTGCTGTCTGACAATCTGTCGAGCATGCCATGAAAAAAAAATACTCTAAGCTACAAAAAATAAATAAATAAATAAAAAATACACAGGAATAAATCATTTTATGCATTTATCTGAAACCACCATTGTTTCCTATAAAACCAGCTCCTGTTTCAAAGTTTAAAGTAGTGATGAGTTTGGATCACTTCTGTGGGCGTTTTATTTTCCTGTACTCACACTAACAGGAAGTCCATCCCTGAGGTGTTGTGTCCATCTGGCTGCTGTGAGAGTGGGCCATTTGAGGGGGGCTGTGTTGTTTCAGTGCTGTTGCCCCAGATTCAGCACCACCAGACATTGTTTCTCTGAATTTCCTTTGTGCATGTGTGCGTTTGCGCCTGTGACTGCACATTTATGATTGTTGGTTTGTTCTGTAAACTTCACACTGCTCACACAAACATTTGCCACAATCAGGCCCCATGTGTCTACTAATCTTTTTGTGGCATGATTAATGGAACTTGCTTGCTTCATTTGTGCTTTTCCTCATCAAACATCAACATATGCTTTTCAAATTGGGTTTGGCAATACAATTATGGCACAAAAGTTTGAGCACCCTACATAATCAGTATTTAGTAACATTCTTTGGCAGATATCACAGCTTGCAAACACTTTTTATAGCAGCTAAAAGTCTTTCAATTCTTGTACTTGGGATTTTCTCCCATTCTTTCTTGCAAAAGGTTTCTAGTTCTGTAATATCCTTTTGTTGTTTTGCATTCACAGCTCTTAAGATCTACCCACAAATTTTCAATAATGTGTAAATCGGGATTGTGATGACCATTCCAAAACCTTCAGCTTGCGTCTCTTGAGGTCGTCCATGGTGTATCCTGAGGTATATTTAGGATCATTGTCCTGTTGTAGAAGCCATCCCCTTTTAATCTTCAGGTTTTTTTTTTTATACAGATGGTGTGATGTTTGCTTCCAGAATTTGTTGGTATTTAGTGGAATTCATTCTTCCCTCCACCCGTGCAATGTTTCTTGTACCACTGGCTGCAACACAACCCCAAAGCATGATAGATCCACCCCATGGCATAATGGTTGGCAAGGTGTTCTTTTCATGAAATGCTGCTCCTTTTTTCCTCCAGACATGCCTTTGCTGACCGTGTCCAAAGAGTTCTATTTTAATTTCATCTGTCCACAGCACTTGTTTCTAAAACGCTTCAGGCTTTTGTAGCTGTTCTTTTGCATACTTCTGACACTGGATTTTATAACGAAGACGCAGGTAAAGTGACAGTGGAACAGTGCACCACCACTTTTGAGGAACCTGTGGTTGTTGAGTGTTCACAAGTGTGTGCACAAGGTTTGAAGAGTCAAGAGTATTTTTATAGCATTGAAATTGGCTCCAGCTGACATTTACTAATGACAGCTGTAGCCATGCATCAGATCTAATGAGCTGATTAAGGTCTGAAAACTTGTAAAAAGAAACTGAGACGGAACTCTTGGGGTGCCCAAACTTTTGCACAGTGCCATAATAATGTTTTTAGTTTTTTGCATAAATAGCATAAAAAGTAACAATGCATCAATATTCGCTGAAAATATTGTGTATTCATTTCATGTTCTAGAGAGATTGTGTTAATGTTTCAAATACAAAATCACCAATATCTGTAATTTATCAAGGGGTGCCCAAAATTTTGCATAAGACTGTATGCAAGCAAATATGAGTCATGGTTCACTTTATTCCCATCCTCATAAGAAGTGTCAGCCAGTTTACAAAGAACATTTCTCAATAAAAGATGTTGTGTTCTCTGTAGCAAAGACAAAATGGCTCATATGGACTCTGGACTGGAGCAAATGATAAGTGCGTCATTAGAATTTACAAAACTGAAAACCTCTCATCAACTGAGAAATTGTTCTTTTTTTTGCAAAAGAATGTCGTTATGAATATAGTGCTGAAACCATCAATCAATATTATGATAGCATTGCATGTAAAGTCTCTATCATCCATCTTTAAATTTCTCTAATCTCTAGCATTGAGAGAAAGGTCTTCAGAATTTCTGTGTTGTACATGAAACCTGTGAAAACCTGTTAAACCCCAGTCCTCTATTCAGAGAACTGACCCAGGACAGGTTTGACCCATGTTAGTCTGTAGTTCAAGACATAGGGGGCCTATCCACAGCTGCAGGACAACTGCCCCACCCAGACCCTGAGGCCCCTTTCTGTCTGCTTCACTACCCCCCACCCCCCTTAAATCTCCCCCAGTAGAGAAGAACACACTGTAGTCAGCCTTAACCCTGCCTGCTGACGTCTTTTCATGCAACCACAGGCCCTCCTCAAAATCCTCTGTGTCTGTCTAGTTTGTCCTCTGTCACAGCTCCCATTAGCACACTAGTCATGTCAAAACCTATATTTAAACATAAGGATTGTTACTTTAGTAAAATAATGACTCAAAAATAAATGAAAAACAAAATAACTGAGAATCAGGATAAAAAGAATTTTTTAAAAAGAACTTTTCCACTTGTGAGCATCTTTAAGGGAGATAACAATACATTAGTATATCCGGGTGTATTGTTTTGCATCTAGCATTAGTAGTATATTAGTCTATAATCCCTTGAAGTTACGTTGTACAAACGTCAGCAGCTGGCTGCTGTTGTGCCCCAGAGAACAGGTTTCCTGCTTTGCCAAGGTCAGGTCTGAGAACAGCAGGAAGCGGCTAATCTTCCCAGTGCTGTGTAAATAGGCCCAAGTGAGTCACACTGGGCTTGAGGCCCTTTTGTGCGTGCAATGACTCACTCTGCCTCCACTGGCTCACCTCGCCTCGGATTTATTCATTCAGTAGGGTTTGTGTACAAACAAGCCCATGCAGCTGAGGAACTTAAATCCTCTGGGTAGAAAACTTCAGTTGAAACTTAATCTGTCCTAAGCCCCTTTCACACCATGTGATTAGTGCTGTGATTTTTTTTTTTTCCCTCATAAAAGGCCCTGGTGTTCTAGGGCAGAGGTGCCCAGTCGTGGTTCTGGAGCTGTACCACAATGGAAGGTTCATCACTGACTTCAACACTTAGATGGCCCTGAAGCCTTCATTACTGTTATCATATGTTTTTAATTGTGGCTGGAACTAAACTCTGCAAGGTGGTGGATCTCCAGGACCAGGATTGGGCACACTTGACCTAGGGGCTTGTGAGTGTAGTTTAGGGCAATGGTCCCAGTCCGTAGCATCTGAGTGTATTCGAGACATCAACTTTGCCGGTATTTTGGATAAAAGTCATGGCAGAGAACTCTGAGATTGCCACAACAGCACTGAAAACTTAGTTTGAAAGGAAAATTTACGCATTACCATCGCGACCAGAGCGCATTAGGGGCAGAGAGGAGGATGTTACAACATTCTCCTCCCTGCCCCTAATTCGCTCTGGTCGATATGGTAACGCGGAAAAGTTGTTGCCGCATTTCAGTAGGACGATGCTAATAATGTTACATAAATACACAGTGGATTCACGTTTATTATTATATTTACAAATTATTATTTTGTAAATATAATAATAATAAATGTGAATCCACTTTATTAGCAGCGTCCTCCTGAAATGCGGCAATAACATCCTCCTCTCTGCCCCTAATGTGCTCTGGTCGCTATGGTGATGTGTAAACTTTCCTTTGGAAATATCTGTTTATTTTGTTGTATTTATTCGCGACACCTTGAAGGCCAGTCTGTGAAAATATTGTCTGACATAAAACCAGTCCGTGGTGCAAAAAAAGGTTGGGGACCGCTGGTTTAGGGTACTGTATTGTGTCATTTTTATAAGTGCTGCAAATGATGACTTGTGTGAAGCCATGAGTTCCAGTCGCAAGGAAGCTAAAAAGGGCGTCTGATAGAACAACTAAAAATGCTGTATACCACATGTAGGAATTGCCAGACTCTAAGCCTAATCCATCTTCATTAGGAGCGCTCAGCATGATACAGAAAAATGCAGAGGAGCCAGAATTTCATGTGCTTTTGTTTGGATGGAAGGATGCATTTAGTCAAGGGTATAAGGAGTGCTGTACTTTGTTCTTGGCTACATTGTGTCCACTTTGAAATAAAAAATTTTTTTTTTAAAAATTGGGGGGAGGTGGGATGTGTGTGTATAGTTCTAATGATTTAATGATTTTTTTATTTTTTATTTTTTTTTAATTTATTTTAGTTTGAGCATCTCCAAAATGGCAGGTGTTACAAGTTAGTATTTATAAAAAGGGTTTTGTCATCAAGGTGGGCCATCAACAGGGTAGTGTCATGGGTGCCTAAGGGTCATTAATGCACACATGGAGGCTAGGTCAACTGATCCCACATAAGAAAATTGCTGAAAGAAAGCAAAAACTGCTGCTGGCTATGATGGAATGTTTCAGAGCAATTGAGGGGACCTACACAATATTAGGCAGGGGGCTTTAATGTTATGGCTTATCTGTGGGTATGTGTCTCTTTGCAGTCACGTGGAGAAAATCACTACGTGGCATGACCCTAGGAAGACCATGACGGCCAGCATGAATCAGATGAGCCTGCATGCCCAGGCCACCAGCAACAACGGCAACGTACAGCAGCGTTCCATGGCCCTGTCCCAGCCAAACCTTGGTGAGGCTTCATATTCACATTAATCTTTCCAACTACTAACTTTCAGCAACATTACATTCTCTCCCACATATCCTAAACCATACAAAAGCATGGTGTATGGCTTATTTCAGTCTTCACTCTTATTGTGTATATATATAAAGTTTTACATTTTTACATTTGAATCATGTCTTGACATTGAAACAAGTTGGAAGTGCCAACCTGAAGCTTTCGATACAGAATGCAGATAAAAATGTATTTATTTATCTGGCTCACCATGAGTTTAAATATTTCATCATGTGATTACAAGTCAAATAGCAAAACAAATCTAGTAAATCTTAAATATTGGAAATATTGGTAGGGTCTGTCTTAGAATTCTTTTATTCAGAATATCCTTATGGAAGAAATAAGCTTCTAACAAAAAATCTGAAACCCTTATGTCATTAAGGATACCTCAGTGATAACCTGTGTCATTTGACAATCACATGCAGATCAGAGAAGCATTCTGTAGAAGAGGATAATATTTACCAGAGAAATTGGAACACCCATCAACTCTAATGTGTTTGAGTGGAAAATGTCAGGTTCTCTGAGAGCAGATGTAATGTTTTTAGTGACTGGTGATGCCGAATGAAATATATTGAATATTTATTCCATTCAGATGTTTGTTGCATTACATATTTCTAGTGAACATGCTGAAAACTCTCAGCCTGTAATCCTGTAATATTACTTTTAAGATGAGGTAGTACTTGGCCATTGTACAAAACAAAATAAAACAAAATAAAAAAAATAAATGTGTGTGTGTGTGTATATATATATATATATATATATATAATATCAAAATTTTCTTAATATATCATTGTATCAGATGTTAATAATGCTAATGATCCCATGCATCCTGAGTATTGCTATTCTATTAGGGTTTCTGCATAGTCTAAAAAAGTCTTTTAAGACCTTAAAACATTAAGATTTCATGCAATAGGTCTTGGGTAATGTTTAGATCTTTAAATGTCAATGTGTATGTGTTCTAATGCTCTTCTTTAATAAGACAGGAAACAACACCATGGTGGGACTGATGGATGTAATAAACTGTAGCCCTCTCTGAATTAATTTCCATAAATTAAGGTTAGGAAGTAATGTAGCATTTTATAAGATTTTCCATGGTCAATTTTTTAAACTTTACACTAGTCCGTATGGGGTTACTGCAAGTTTAACTTGGTGGTTAAAGAATGCATTTGGTGTTTGGTTAAAACCAGTTAAATAGTACATTGGGCAAAAAACACTAAAGTCTAACATGCTTGGAGTAAAGGCACAAAAGTCACATGAGTAATTTATAAAAACAGAAAAACACATCTGAAAATCTCTGGAAAACACAGGCCCTTAAGTATTGAAAGGTATTCTCAGGACTCGTTCTTTAAAAAAATTTTTTTTTACTTTATTTATTAATTTTTTAACCACTGTGGATGCGAATTTGGGCTTAAATTTATTTTTTAATGGTCTTTAAAAGTCTTACATTTAACTTGCACCTGCAACTATGTTGTGTTAAATTTTTAATTCTGTTGATAATGATTTATTGCTGGTTTCACGGTTTCCTCTAATGAAAGTAGACATGCTTATAAGAATGTGTATATGTATATAAACACTATTTGCTTGCTTGTCTATGGTGGTTGTCGGATAGGGTTGAGACCTGTTGAGCAGGAGTTTTTCTGTAGGGTGAGATGTTGTCTTGTCTGTTCTGGAGACAGACAGACTGAGCCTCTGGCCAGTGGCACACTCTCGAGATCCTTTTCTCCACTTGAAGCCAACAGCAAATTACTTCCAAATGTGTTTGCCTTGTTTGGCCCTTTTCTCCTCACAAATCCTGATTTGTGATGAAATGGAAAAAAGGTGTGCCTGCACTTTGTTGCCAGCTGTTTAAAGGATTCCAGAGAAAGTGTGTGTGGTGGGGAGAAAACCACACATTTTCTAGTCATAGTTCATATGTTCAATGTGTAGTCCTAACTGTTATTATTTTTGAAGTTTTACAGACACTACTATGTTCAATTTCCTGTTTTATTGCTATTCAATATACCAAAGCTCTGCAACTCAAGCTTTAGCAATACAGAAAAATGAAGTTGAATTGAGAGAGAGGGAGGGGAGTGGAAAACGACAATAAGCAATCAGACTGTATGGAAGGCAGTTGGGTCATCTGTAGTATGGGGTATAGCAGAATCAGAGGTTTTGAGGTTTTGCTCCAGTACTCATACAAAGTCTAATATTGTAATACTTGATGCCCAAGTAATACTATGGTGCATTTCCTTTAAAACGGCCTGAATACATGGTGTTTATTTGATTATTATAACACAACATATCTGATTTTTAAGTTTTGCAATCATCAGTATAAAAGATTTTTCAATACAACAAACTGCTAATAACAGGCCTCATTCAGCATGCAAATGTGTCGTGACACTGTATAATACAAATTGAATGGCACCTGTAAGTTTTAGATATGTCAATGGGTGTGTGTCTGACTATGGGGAAAATGGCATAGTTAATTTGCTTACCCAAGAGGATAAATGCTAAAAGGAAAAATGTTTTCACTCACCAACTTTAATATTTTTGTTTATATAAACAAATTTGGATTTTATGCTTGCAAAACATTTTGAAAAAGTAATTTGTCAAAGACATTTTTTAAAGTTTAAAAATGTTTATAAAAAAGTTTTCTGAATAGTAAAACATTCCTAAACCGGTGACAGGTAAGCGGTGAAGGGGTCATGAATGGACATCCACCAAAGGCCCAATCTTTGACAAAGTGAAGTGCAAAGCCAGAAACCCCTGTTAAATGTATGAGACCTTGGAGCCTTCAGAAGACATTGTATAAGAAACAATCATGCTACTGTGGGAGTAACGCATTTGGAATAAAGAGAGACGTAGCTGCCATTTCTTTCTGGAAAGATGCCAGACATCTTTCTGCACGCTCTACAATATCAAGACTTTAGATATTTTACTGTGATCCCAAATGATTAAATAGTGCAATTACATGGAAAGGTAAAACAGAGGTAAACATGCATCTGCCCCATATTGTTTGAGTGTGTTGCAGACTAAATTCAAATTCTAAATTTGATGTATATACAAAATAGAATGGGTAGTTAGTGAAAACCATTGACAACATTTCTTTGGGCTTTTGACAGTTGAAGGGTTAAAAGGAATTGAAAAATTTGTTAAGTTAAATGAAATGCTTAAACTTTTCTGCAGTGAGAAAAAAAGAGACGCAAGAGGAGCCCGCTGCCGTTTGGCATCTTCCAGGGCCCGTGTTTATGTGAATGGAAGCGTTCAGCTTGAAGTAACCTTGTGTACACTCTTCTGTTTGACTTGTTCAAACAGCTTATTCATGGAGATGTGTTGCTTCTCTCTGCCTTTGTGTAAACTCAATTGGCTTTGGAGTAGTTAGCAAAATGTGTGTTAATTTTGGTTTCATGCCATTACAAGGTGCATTTTATGGCTAATCATAATAGTTCTCACATACAACTATTTTAACCAGTATTTAAGTAATAATAATAATACATTTAATTTTGAAAGCACTTTAAATGAAAATCTAAGTCTCTTTTCACAGTTCAGTAAAAACCTAGTGAAACTATAATCCATTTTCTTGGGAGGGAAAAGAATTGAGACCTCTGACTCAGTCTGCTATCTATGTGTCATGAACCCTATTCAGCAATTTGGTCTCTCCTCTCCTCTCAACATCAAATGCTTGTCAAGAAGAGTTTTCTATCTGCCCGTCTTGTTTTTAGAGACCCCCCCCCCCCCAAATGCACATATTTTTAGTTTTGCGTTTGCCAATATGTATATACACATCAAACACTGCAACATGGAGGGCTTGATATTGTGTCACAACATGGTTGCAAAAAAGTCGCATCTAATTTCAGATCCAGGGTACACAGTCTGTTGATAATTTTGACTCTACTTGGTCTCGTTTCTGTTAACTCAAGCCCTGAACACACAAACCTAATCTCAAGTCATGCACATTAAGCTTGGTTGATCTGGAGCTCTTGTTGTGCTGTTGCTGCTTAAACAGGACAGCTGCCAGAAGGCTGGGAGCAAGCAGTCACCCCTCAGGGAGAAATTTTCTTCATTGACCACAAAACCCAGAGCACATCATGGCTCGACCCACGGGTGGACTCTCACCTCAGTAAGTACTTTTACCCACCACCCTTCCCGGTCTGTAGACTTTAGGAGGCAAAATTGCCCTCAAAGTGATTTAGCCCGATCCCACAACCCACCTCACCCTACTGCTCCACTTCTAACTCCTTCAGAACCCCCACTCCTTCTCTACCTTCACCATGACCCAATGAGATAGGATCTCATGCACACAGTGGACCTGCTCTAGCATGCTTGGCTTGGTTGTGATCTGTTCTTGAAGTGGAATAGATGAGGTGATTTGCAGCACCCTATAGTCTTGTGATCACTGCACGTTATGTTTTGATCCACCATAGTTTGTTGTGTCAGAGTGACTCACACAACTGATCAACTGAAGAAGTAATATGAAGACCTACTATAGTATTGATCATGACTGCTGCAAATATGCATTGTGTGCGTGTCTGTGTGTGTGCGCGCATTTGTATAAAAAGTCTTGATATAATTCATAAAGTGTTAAAGTATTTTCCACACTTAACTTTTGTTTTCTTTGGTCGAAATCAGTTGATGTGCTTGTAAACTTTCAAAGTAAAATGCATTAATATAAACCACCTGCTAACGTTCTCTTTACATATTGGACAGATGTGTCTGGGCAAGAGCAAGAAAGTAAATACAGGAAGAAGCTCCTGTGTTCAGGACTTTTTTTTGTAGGAGAAATGGGGATATTCTTTTTAATGTCATAATTTAGCATTTGCTCAAAACTGGTGATTAACTGTATCAGCAGAATGCCAAAAGCATTTTGAGGAAACATTCTGAAAATACTGAACTGCATCATGCTATGCAAAGACTGCTGCCTTATGAACAGAACAAGGGCGCTAATGCATATACAAGGTTATACTATCTGTCAATAAATTATACCCAATGTAAATTTACCTAATCTACACACATGGCAAGTTGAGTATTTCCATGCCATATGTTTAGCTCAACATGGTGGAGTACACCTTGGGTCTGATCAAAGTTAAATAAGAAACAAACAAATTCCAAAGGTTTGGAACCACCAAGACTACCTCTTCTAAAGGCTCTCTGAAAATTTGTAAACCTTTTAAAATGTATAATATAAATGACATATTTATAATATAATACATCAACAAATTTTTGCATAGGTCATAAAAGTAGATTTAAATTAGAGAAAAAAGTTTATTGAGGGGAAATAATCCAGTGTTGTGAATGGCAAAAGTATCCAAACCACTAACAATAGCAGTTAATTTGAAAGTCAGAATCACAGAATTCGGCATGAGTGTCTGTAAAAGTCAGATTTTCAAAAACGTGTTTGTGAAAGTGCATCATAGCACAAACATTAGATTTCTGATAGTATCAGTAAAAGAGTTGTTGATGCTCATCAGGATGGATTAATCTATACAGAAAAACTGTATACAAATTTAAGACCACTGTTATCCCCTGTGTTTTATGAAGGTTTATGTACATTTTGTTGTGAATGTCACAAAGTAAAAAGGTTTAACTGAAATTTTGGCCTTTTTAAA
>JBBIGC010000039.1:17644501-17667362 GCA_037576955.1 Lepidarchus adonis
TTCTTTCTTTCTTTCTTTCTTTCTTTCTTTCTTTCTTTCTTTCTTTCTTTCTTTCTTTCTTTCTTTCTTTCTTCACTTGCCTAATAGAACAGAGGTGCCAATTTCTCTCTGGATCCTGGCCATGTTAACTGTATCGGCCCAGAGAAAAGGCCCTACCACACTATAATCCCAGCCATGCTTACTGAGGCCTCCTCAGGGCACCTTCTTTGTTCCTATGGGGTAATGGGAGGCTTCATGCAGCCTCAGGGCCATGTGCAGGTAAGCTGCCCTACCAAGAACACTTTGAACTACTCTGAAGAAGCTGTACAATGACTATGTACTAAATCATTTCTGTGGGTAAGCTAGAACACAATGTTTTTCACATAAAGTTGTCTGAAATCAGAAAATTGTTACATGCAAGTTATTGTTTTCAATAACAGTGTTGTTTTTTTTAAACAAATAAACACACAGTGACCAAATAAATAGCTTTAAATATGATATATGTTAACCTAATACCTTGGCATAGTACTGTATATGTTCTACATTCCCATATGCACCAATGGTATGGATGGAATGGCAAAGGTGCCAGATGTCAAATTAAATTGTAGATTGGAAATGATCCCCTCTGGAATTGCTAAACCACGGCCTACCCCCTTGCCATTTGTAGCATTCTTAAAATGACACCCTAAGCAATCATGGACTGGACAGAAGAGCAACAAATGGTCTTGGCATCCAAGCATGCAAGCACTGATAATGCATAAGTAAGAATATATATATGGTGAAAAAGTGTTTGCCCTCCTCCTGATTTCTAATTTTTTTCATGCTTGTCATACTTAAATGTTTCAGATCATCAAACAAATGTAAACATTAGTCAAAGACAACACAAGTAAAGTTAAGTGTAGGATTTTATTATTAAGGGAGAAAAAAAATCCAAACCTACATGGTCCTGTGTAACAAAGTGATTGCCCCCTAAACCTAATAATTGGTTGGGCCCTTAGCAGCAACAACTGCAATCAAGCGTTTGCAATAACTTTCAATGAGTCTTTTACAGAACTGTGGAGGAATTTTTGCCCAAACTCATCTTTACAGAATTGTTGTAGTTCAGCCACATTGGAGAGTTTTTGAACATGAACCGCCTTTTTAAGGTCGTACCACAGCATCTCAATAAGATTCAGGTCAGGACTTTGACTAAGCCACTCCAAAGCCTTAATTTTGTTTTTCTTCAGCCAATCAGAGGGGGACTTGCTGGTGTGTTTTGGATCATTGTCCTGCTGCAGACCCCAAGTTCATTTTAGCTTGAGGTCACGAACAGATGACCAGACATTCTCCTTCAGGAGTTTTAGGTAGACAGCAGAAATTATGGTTCCATTTATCACAACAAATCTTCTACATCTTGAAGCAGCAAAACAACCCCAGACCCTCACACTACTACCACCATATTCTACTGTTGGTATGATGTTCTTTTTCTGAAATGCAGTGTTACTTCTACATCAGATACAATGGGACACACACCTTCCACGATCTCTTTCTTATGGTGGAGTCATGAACACTGACCTTAACAGAGGCAAGTGAAGCCTGAAGTTCTTTCCCTGCGTTCTTGGGGTAATTTTGGTCGGCCAGCCACTCCTGGGAAGGTTCACCACTGTTCCACGTTTTCGCCATTCATGGATAATGGCTCTCACTGTGGTTTGCTGGAGTCACAAAGCTTTAGAAATGGCTTTATACCCTTTTCCAGACTGATAGATCTCAATTACTTTCTTTCTCATTTGTTCCTGAATTTCTTTGGATCTCTGCACGTTGTCTAGTTTTTGAGGATCTTTTGGTTTACTTCACTTTGTCAGGCAGGTCTTATTTAAGTGATTTCTTGATTGAGAGCAGGTGTTGCAGTAATCAGGCCTGTGTGTTGCTAGAGATCCTGAACTCAGGTATGATGAACTACTGTTTTAACAGGGGGGACAATTACAAAGGACCATGTAAGTTTGGATATTTTTTCTCCATTAATAGTAAAATCCTTCACTTAAAAAATGCATTTTGTGTTTACTTGTGTTGTCTTTGACTAATATTTAAATTTGTTTAAAGATCTGAAATATTTAAGCATGACAAACATGGAAAAAATAAGAATTCAGCACTACTGTATATAGCAACACGGAACAACTGCAATATAGCTTCTCACATGCTACAGGAGATTTCTCATGCCTTCCAGAGTGCTGCAAGTGGAGCCACAGTTATGAGTTCAAATATTCAACATCTGATCCCTGAGTTTTGATGATACAAAAATCTTAGCTTTTAATGTAACTTAATGTAATTATTATAGTAAATTATAATTGTTATTATAATTTACATGTATGTGTTTGTCAGAGAGATTTAGCATAATGTTCTGGCCTGGGTGGATTTGCTGACTAATAAAAAAATCACCTGATCCCTGACTTTTGATGTCACTGGAAATGACAGTAGCATTTTCAGTCTGAATGTATGAGCCCATTGATGGAAAAAATTAAGAATGATTTCTCAGTCTGCCACATTTGGCCAACTTCGCAAATAGATTGCACCCTAAAAAGAAGATAGCATTTTATGACAATCTATATTTAAAAGATAAGATAACATGAGTGTTCCCCTCCCAGGTATTGCTCAATATGTTGGAGTTTGGCATGAATCCTCAAGTTGCACTTGATGCACCACGTGTGTGTATACAGTTTGATCAAGCTGGTAAGTTTCTCATTTGAGGAAGAGCTTTTCAGAAACCAAACTATGCAGTTTGATAGACATCTGATTCATTTCTTATGCACATCATTTAAGCCTCTCAGTGTTAAAAGTATCTCCCTGAAAACATATGGGAAGACCTTACTATAGACCTACAGTATACACCTCACTATAGGCCTCTTACAGTCAATACATTTTAGTTTGATGATTAGTTACCAAGTACATAACATTAACACCACTGACAGGTAAAGTGAATAACCTTTACTATCTAGTAAGACCTTCTACTAAATGCTGTAAAAGTAAAAGACAATTCCGAAATAAGGTAAAAAAATAAAAGTTTTTGACAGAGACGATATGTTAAGTAGCCCATGTATTTGCAAGCTGTGATAAAAATGTATTTGCAAGCTGTGATAAAAAAGCTTCTGCTAAAATAAGCAACTTTGTCATATTAGTTTATAATTGCTACAAACACCTAATAGTAGATCCAACCGAAGTCCTATTTAACATTATTACTACTGCTGCTACATATTGCATTATTATACACAGGCAATTGCTGTTTACATAGAATAATGAACAATGGATCATTTAGAAGCTAATATTCTTTGTGCAGCCCAACAATGGCAGCTTTATTTGGAGGAGGGTGTGGAACAAGGAGTGGCTGAAGAGCTGAGAAGCCGGGGCCATGTGGTGCACTGGCCAATAGAGGGCCACGAGCGGGCACTTTTTGGAAGAGGACAAGTCATTAGTGTGGGAAAGTGGTGGGACCCAACCAGTGAAGGTCAAGAAGGGCCAGAGAAGGTACTGTGGGCTGGGTCAGACCCAAGGGCAGATGGATGTGCTGCAGGGTATTAGCCATAACAATGGTGAGAAAAAATAGTATCAAACTTGAGCAAAGTGAACAAAAACAAGACCTGTAATTTGAAGGTTCTTCAGCAAGGAGAGTGGAGACTGAGATATCACAGGCTATTAGTTTAAAGTCTTCTTATGTCTTTATTATTTGCAGAGGAATTAGATGACTAATGTGTCTGATACTTTTGCAGCAAAAGCATTATATCATACATCTTTTGAAATTAACAGACAATGACATTAATTAGTAGTATCCGTATGTGTGTGTGAAGTGAGGACATTTTAGAATCTCAACCATTCGGTGGATAATCCACTGGTAGAGTTTAATAGTAAGATTACCTGAAGACACACCGACCAGTACAGTGAACAATAGCAATACTGAGCAGCTGCAATATGGCATCTCACATGCTACAGCTTAACACAGGAGATTTCTCATGCTTTACAGGAATGTAACTAGTCATGTGTACCAACATACACAGTGCTCCACTATATACAACATAACAAAGTCAGTAAGTAACCAAATAAACAGTAACAATCATTTTGGTTGATTATATATACACTGCAAAAAAGACATTTGAGGAACATTTTGAAGACACATCAGATCTCAATGGGATGAAAATCATGCTCAATATCTATACTGATATCGACTGGGTAATGTGTTAGGATTTTTTAAATTGCCACATCATTTGCGGGAAATGAAGCCAGGGCTTTCCACTGAGCTCCTTGACAGCCTTAGGAGCAACCTGCCAATGACGGATGGACCAAAATACAATGTTCCAGAACTGTTCAATTCGATTTATGTCTTATTGGCTTTCAGTTGTATCAGCTTCTTCATCTTGCCTGCATACTCTCTGCACATGAGGCTGGGCATTGCTTTGCACCAAGAGGAACCGAGTACCTGGTACACCAGTGTACGGTCTGACAAAGGTTCTGTTGCCTAGCCTGAGGAGGTCCCTCCATGGATATTTCACCAATCCAGTCATGGTGAACGATGTTACAGGCAGCACAGCTTTCTCCATGGCTTCTCTATACCCGTTAACATCTGTCACATGCTCAGGATGAACTTGTACTTAACTTTAAAAAGCACAGTGCACTTATTTTGGACCAGCAAATTTCCAATCAGGCTCTACTGTGCCGGGCAGTGAGCACAGGGCCCACTAGAGTTCACCCTGTTCCTCCTTGAACAAAGGAGCAGATGTTGGTTCTGCTGATGGGTTAAGGACCTTAAGGACCCAGCTCTTCTAGTGTAACTTCCTGTCTCTTGGAATCTCCTACAAGTTTGTGAGACTGTGCTGGGAGACCTGGAGGAGCTGGACTACCTGTGCAACCTCTGTAGGGCATGCTACCAGTAGTAACACTGACCCAAGCCAAATGCAAAACTAGTGCAAAAACAGTCCGAAAAAAGTGAAAAGAAATATATATAGTATATACACAGTACATACACACACACCATTTGACATCTTAATGAGTATTACATGTAGGAATTAAATATGCTATCTGTGATTAAGACTGACATTGTGATCTTTGTGGCAAATGAATAACAGCATCATTCTTTTAAATAACAGATGAAACTATTTGTTAGTTTCCTTTATTTCTAGCACACATTAAAACTTTTATTCCCAACTGAATCATTTGCTTTGGGTTTTATCTTTAGTGCTATTTTAAGGATGGCATTTGGACTTCCGCTTTTTTGGTGTAAACAACAGCCCCAGCTATTCATTAAAAACAATAGACGTCTATTGGAAGAGATGAATGGTGAATTCATCTGACTATATGAAGGAATTATAAAAGATGAATGGGGGAATTATATAAAAAATGAGATTGTTTTTCAATTTGTGCTTGTTTCCTACTGTTTTGAGTTTTAATCCAGGATAGTTGGTATCCTTAACATATATGAACAAAACAATTAATAAAAAAAGCAATAAACGCATACAAAGAAATTCACAGTTTTGGACTTTACACATGACTTAACAAAAAGTTTTTAGATTGTAGTAATAGTAATGTATAGAAAGTAGTAATGTATCTCTGTTTGAAAAGGCCTCTAAATCTAATATTTTTTTTCTTTTCATGTGGATTTTGCAGTCTTTAGTGATATTTCACAACAACAATAATAATCTTGTGTGCAAATCTAGAATAATTATTACATAAAAAAATCATGATCTTATGAAAAACAGAAACACAGGTTTTTACTGGCCCACAGATTATTTAGTTGACTAATTGCAGCATTAGAATACTATGAATTCTTTGCTCGTTTTTATTCCTCTTCTCTTTCCATTCATCCTTGTAAAACACATTGAATGACCATGTGTATGATAATGTGCTAAATAAAAAATGTTTTCCTTGACTTGTCTTGCCTTTTACATATACATAAATATTTAAATGTACATACATAGTTTCTTTGTGAGCTTTGCTCTTTGTAAATTAATCATTAAAATTCAAATTTTCTCAGGAGGTAAAAAAATATTTTTGCCTTATTTAAATGTGCTAAATTTAAGTTGTGTTAATGCTAAATTGTAGCCAATCATGCTTAAAGCATAATAAAAATAAAATAAAATAATACAATAAACTGATAATGTAAGAGTTCCAGGGTGATTTGGAAAGAGGCGCAAGACGGAAATGTATTTTGTGACATTTAATAAACGTATACAGACATTAACTAACATAACACTTCACATGAACCCTCACAGTGAACAATCACAGACACTGAACATACAGACACCAAGCTATTTAAAGGTAACATGATTATCCACACCTGTCAAAGGCGGGCACATGAAACCTGAAATCAGGTAAACCAAAGACCCATGACCAACCAGGCCGGCCCACATGACTGACATACACAATTAACCATGACAGATAATTAATTTCAAGTAACTTATAACTTATAATTAAAATTAGCATGCCTGTAAGCATTAGCCATGACAATGTACCATATATACAAATAAAACATTTAATATGTCATCATTAACTATTAATATGTTATCATTAAATAAACAGAGCTGGAATGTTTTGGACATTGTATTGTTTTTAAGTATGCCAAACTGCTGTTGATCATGTGACATGACTTTAGCTGCTGTTTCAGAGAAAATACTGGGGATCTACTTACTTTGAGTTTAAGCAAATATAATCCTCATAGTCTCATAGAATTGTCCTGGGTACATGGCAAAGACAGACAGGTCTATCTTTACTCATTATTTTTTATGTTTTGTGAATATAATTAACTACCTTATTTGTCCAAGACCTTTAAATGTCAGTTGTTACCACTGTCTTTGCCTTGTACCCAGAACAATTCTATGAGACTATAATGATTATATTGTATCCCCATTATTTCTTAAGAAGTCCAATTAGTGAACATTTTTCACAAAGAAACTGCAAGTGGGTTCATGTCTGTATCCAATGGAGACCAAGTGTCTTTAGTTTTCCTTTGGCTACTTTAAACTTGTGTGCTTCTATTTACACACCCTTATTTCTACAATGTAATTGCTTATAATAAAGATTTCTTAAAATGAAAGGAAGATTTACTAAAATAATTGTATACCAATCAATTTTGAAATTTTAGTCATTAGAAGTGAAAATCTTTGTAAGGGAATAACACAAAAAGAAATGTTGAACAGTTGTATGGCCATTAACAGTTTACACTTACACTGCAGAATTGCTTCGTTGCATTTCTGACATTTTCTCTCTGTGGGTCATGAACCTACTCTTTTGTCGTGGTTCCAGTGGGCTCAGTGTGTCAGTGTGTTGGAACTTGGCCATTTTCAAGTAGGGAAGTCTGGGGTGGAGCACTATGTGCTTGTATGTGCTAGTGTGTGTCCTTGTGTCTGAAGAGGTGTGGGGGGATGTGGTCACTTGTATGACTCAGTTATCCTCTGGGAAATGCCACAGGCGACATGAAATATTAGAATGGAAAATCATTTCCACATCTGAGCTTTGGAGAGGAAGTCTGCTGCTTCGTTGAAGTCCTCTTCTTTACTATCCTGGTCAATGTGTTGTCATAAAGAGGTTTTCCAGCACCTCAAACAAACCACATGCTGGTTATGTGTGCTACATTGATTTATTTTTAGATGTAGAGTCATTGTCTCTGTGAACCACAGACAATAGATTTATAATTATAGTAAATTATTGAATTATTTGATTTTTTTCTATACAGTTGCTTTTTTTGGAAATGCAAAGTTTTGTTCTGATAATGATTCATCATTTAAACAAACCTTAGCACATCTTTTAAATCCATTAAACCACATGGCTAAAAAGTGAGTTGTTGAACCTGATTCGTTTATTTCAGTACATTAGTTGCAGGTCATTTCTTCAAGAATATGTATCTGTTAAACCATGATGTTAAATATGAATCACAGGGTACAGAATGACTGAGCTTTGTTTTTCTTTTCACATTAGAGACATTTCCCAGAACATAACCATGCTTATGTTCCTTAAACCACCTTGCACTCAATAGTCAGCAAAAGAAAGGATGGTTTTATGTATTTTCCTCTGGGTAGAAGCAAGTCTGTTAGGTTACATAAGCCAATCAGAAGTTGCAATACTACCTCATTTGAAACCACCACATTCTTCATAATACCAGATTATTCCAAAGGTTAATCCCTGATCACATCAGCAGTTGGGAGAATTCAGACGTGCACACTGCATTCGCCAGCATTTACACCTTTCCAACAAGGCCTTGAGATTTACCTCTGTTTTGTTGTTAGCTTTTCAGATTAGCAGGGCATATTTAGGATCAGGGGCTGCCATACCTGTTAACAAACAAGAATATCGTCAGTCAAGAGATCAGGTTGGCTATACGCAGGCTATAGTTTCTGTAATTGACAAGTTAAAGAGCTGGGCACAAGCTGTGAATCTGTCAGTGGCACCAGGTGTATAGGTGATCATTTGACTTTGTACAAGAAGCTGATGCCATCTATAGTCACAAAGAAGAACTGTCTCAACTGTTACTCGGTTAAATTCACTTTTATTTCCACAGCGCTTATAGCACATACCTTTAACCAGAAGAAGAATGTTTAAAATAAATCTACGATTAATGTTTAATTGGGAAGTTTCAGAGAAGTCTCTGATGGACAACCATCTGTGTCCAAGTTTTTACCACAAGGAAAAACATAATTAATTTATAATATGTGATCATTAAAAATGATTCCTCTTTCTGTCTTGTTTGTTGTGAAATTTCAGTGGCCTTTTAAATAGTGGGGAATGTTCATTTTCACATTACTGACAATTTAACATTTAAGTATGAGAACATGATTGATAAGGAGTAGAAGAAATAGTAGGAATAAATGATATGCCCTGTCACATTTTATTGAGGAATCTTGTGTGTGCTTCTGTATTTTCTTTGACATTAACTCGGTAAGATAGCTTCTATTCTCTCCAGATCTAAAAGAGGATACCGTTGTTTAGAGACAAAAAGACAAGCTCTGGACACTTCCCCCCTTGAGAGTTTGTTACATTCTACTTCTGAAGGCTTCCTTTCCCATTGGGGTACGTAATAAGTCACCCTGACCACTCTCCCCTCTTTCCCTGCACTCTGATTCATACTACCCAAAATGGAAGGCATTGCGTCATATCCCTTACAGCAGTCCTTGGCTGCTGGTGGGGATGTGTGGGGTGGAGGGGGAGGGTCTCTTAAAAAGCTTACACTTCTCTTTGGCCTCCCTCAGTTTCCTTACTGGATTACAGCTGCAGCTGCTTGCCTAAGTGTGGGAGTTACTGGCTGTTCCCTCTGTTCTTCTCCTATTCACTTGGAAAGATGTGTTCTTTGGGGTTTGCCCGGTCTCTGGGCTTCGCCCTCATCCCACTGGCCACCTGCTGCATAGTCGCCAACGTGCTGCTCTTTTTCCCAGATGGACAGATGGATTTTGTGATGGATAACCATCTGACTAAGTATGTGTGGTTCTTCATGGGAATAGGAGGTGGAGGCATAGCTGTAAGTATTACTTCAGAGCCTTTTCATTGTACTGAAGGAGAATTAAAAGTGGGCTTTTAAGATCAATGAAGTGTGTGAGGTGATTCGTGACATTATAAGTAAAGAAAACTGGAAGAGTTCATTTACGTTTAGCAATATGTTGATACTGTGTTCAAGCACACTTGTAATAAACACATGCAGTGCTTTTTCTGTGCTCAGTCCTGCTTTATCACTCTTTCCACATTGTGAAATGTACATGAAGTTAAGTCTGTTCAAATGCAGATAAAAAGTGTGATGAATGATACTGCAAAGCTAAAAATACAGCTTGGACAAAGACGACCTTGTATTCACAGAATGCACAGTTAGAAAGTTTGCCCTCTGGGGGCAGTGATCATGTCTGAGCAAAGGAAATCATATTTGCCTTCAACATTCAGTAACTGCCAATACAGATGTGTTATTATTTATCAGTTGTCTGTGACCCTCTTGTCTCTCTGCAGATATTCATACCTGCCATTACTTTTTTAAGCATGGGGAAGTGTGCCTCCTGTGCAACTGAGAGCTGTGCGGTAAGTACTACATCCGTCCATAGGGAGGAGTCATCTATCTACTTTTATGATGCTTTGAATTTGTCCAGGCTTCATTCACATCCTATTATCTTAGAGCTCTCCAGTTCTGACCAGAAGGAGATCACTTTTAAGAGGCCTTTCACATTGTCTATTGTGCTCATGAGTTTCTTGTCTTGATTGTGTGCTTTGTTTGTGCAGATGTGTGGTTCTGTGCTGGCTGCTCTCATTGGACTGGCTGGATCTGGATACTGCTTCATCATCTCAGCTGTGGCCTTGCTAGAGGGGCCACTTTGCTTTACCTTGTTGGGATGGGGATCTCCTTTTGAGGCTGATGGGCCAACGTATGTATCTGATACCTTGTGATCATTTACTTTTATGGCATAAAAAATACACACCATTTTCACTGTAAGATTAGAGTTTATTTAAAGACCTCTAACAGTTCAGATTCATACTGTCCTGGGAATTTTTCTTTGCATAATCCACAAAATAGTTTAAAGCAATTTAGTGAACTACTGAATAATAGGCCTAATATGTAATGGTTTAACATGGGTTTAGATGTCGCTGTTCAAAACCGTCTTTTGTGTCTGTTCTCTTTAGATACCTGTTCGCCAGAGAAAGATGGGCCGAGTGCATACAGCCTGCTCACATTGTGGAGTGGAATGTGACATTGCTCTCCATCCTGCTAGGGCTCAGCACCTTGGAATTCCTCATCTGTGTCATTCAAATTGTCAGTGGACTCGTCAACGCTGTGTGTCGGCCCTGCTGCTATAAGCAGGAGTATAGCTTAAATGCTTGAAGATACGAGCTGTATCCGTCCAATATTCCCCAACAAACACCAATGTTTTAATGTTACCCTGCTGGGTTTCAGAAACAGAACTGAATGACTCACAAACCATTCTACAACTTCTCAGCACAGGCAAAGTACACTGACTCAACATTTGAGTTTTGTAGTGTTTATTGGGGACTTTTGGGTCAATGTTGCACAGACTTGAAGAACCTGTGCTATCCCAGTCAGAGCCAGTCTGCTCTCACTCATCAATAAAGTAGCATTCTCATACAATCAAGCTTATCTCTTTAAGTCAGTCTGAGGCTGACCACTTCACTTTACATACAGCTGTGTTTCTCAACTTTGGTCCTGGAGGCACGCTTGCTCTGCACATTTTTTCTCCCAACGCACCCAATCCAACTAATCAGCTACTGTAATTAGCAAGCCTTTCTTGGATTGAAGTTGGTGTGTGAGGGCAGGGAAAACACTAAATGTATTAGGCAGGTGGGCCCCTGGGACCAAGGCTTTGACCAGGTTTGTAAAATACACACTACTGATTCCCTTCCCTAAGGACCTAGTAAGAGACTAACTGAGCACCTCTTTGAGACACTGTAACCATAGGGATAAACCAAGAGAATTCAACCTTTGTCCAGAGATAAACAGATTTTAATGTGGTTTAAGTTGTTATTGTATGCTATTCAATCTTCAACATGCATTTTGTTTAAGTACACATTTATTTTGTATTAAGTGTATTTGTTTTGTGTGTGGTCCATTATAAGAAAATGATATTGTAACTTATTTTTTAATCTTTGAGATAAATAGGCAAAGGAAAACAAGTTGTAATGTTATTTTCTATAGTTAGGAAAATTATTTTTTTTTTATAATGTTTGTGCTGGCTTAAAATGAATAAATGTGTTACATCTTAGGCAGCAACTACTTTGTTTTAATATTTTGTGTAAAACAGCAGAGAAAACATGAGGTCCATCGTAAATCCGGGATTATATAGCTTTTCAGTAGGAATCTGATTAGTGCTTAGCTGCAGGGGCCTGTACTGATGGTTCTTTCATAAGAGCTTATTCCTGAATGCTTGCAAAGTCATTAGACAGGTATTTGTTTTTCAGTAATATATCATTGATTCAGCTAAACAAATGTCAAATAAATGGCCAAAATTTGACAAGTTTATTTAGAATCATCTTTTGTAACATGACAAATTTCTGGTGGAAACAGCATTAGCAAAAGCTTCAGCAAGATCAGCTACTAGTAAATGTGTTTCTAGACCGCTTGCTGTTCTGGGGCAAACTAAACGTTTTTGCTTGGCAGTTAGAGAAGCAAAACAGTCTGTATTAGAATCAGAAAGTTGCAAGATTTTTTGACTGAACAGTTAGCCCACCAGGCCCAATAAATTGCGCTCTCAGACAGTCTTATTAACTTTGGATACATAGTGTCCTAAGTTTTGTACTTGTTCTACCATTTGAGAACTTCTTACACATCCATGCATTTCTCACCCCTATACACTTTAGTAACTGACTCATTGTATCACACAAGCTTGAATTTTATTTGCGTATTAAATTCATGTGCACTACATACATTTCTAGCTTAGCCTAATACCCATGGGTGTTGTCCAGGTATACTCAGGTATTTCAGGTGTTCTATGAATGTGTTACAGCAACGGTCACCACAGCAATGTTAGTTTTTGCAAAAAATTACAATATTTTGTTGTCAACTTGTGTTTTGTCAACACATCTTTATGTAATCCAGCTCTTATCTGTAACTATTGATTCTTTTTTAGGTTTGCGTAATTCACATGCACTGGAAAATCCAGATCTGTGCAACTTTGGAAGAAAATGTAAACATACATTCATTAAGATAAGTCAGAAAAGAACAAAATAAAGTTGTAACAGCACAATGTAATGATACAGTATGTTAAAGGTATTTCAGCTTTTAAGATTTGCATTTAACCCATCACATGTGAAGCAGCGGGCAGCTATTAACAGCGCCTGGGGAGCAGTGAAGTGGGGATGGTACTTTGCTCAAGGGTTACCCAGGCTCACACTTAAACCTGCAACTTTTGGATCTCAGGGGCAAAGTCCTAACCACTAGGCCACCACTGCCCCACCATATGGGACGGAGGACCATATTAGTCAACTGCCCTCATACCTTTGAACATCTTGCTTCTATTGGCTGCCAGGAGTCATCATTTTATCTTTAAAAGGAAAGAAGCAAACAGTTAGAAACTCTGCCATCCAGAATCCCAGAGGAACAAGATGGAGAGGCTACGGAGGAATCTGATTGCAATTTTTTGCTGTCTTGGGACTGTGTCCTGTATCACGAGGGAATATTTTATAGCAATTAAAGAGGTTCAGTGGGATTATGCTCCTACTGGCATGAACCTGATTCAAAACAAGACCCTGAAGGAAGATGAGTGAGTGTGTCATTTTCTATTTTATGAACTGTTCATACAACAACCGCAATATGCTAATGTCACATTATAAAATGAACACTTTCACATACAGCACAATATTTTCAAGTTTGTATTATGTAGTTCTGTTATTTCAATGAGTAAGCTGTGTAAACAAGGAAAAAAGAATTTCACAATACTTTGTGTTTTAATTGAAATTTTATTTCTCAAATGTGTGCTGTGCTTCAGACATGCAAGGACGTTTTTGGAAAAGGGAGAGCAGAGGATCGGTCGTGTGTATAAGAAGGCAGTGTACTTACAATACACAGATGCCACCTTTAGGCAGGAGATAGAAAAGCCTAAATGGCTAGGTTTGCTGGGGCCCCTCATCAGTGCAGAAGAGGATGACATAGTGATTGTGCATTTAAAGAACATGGCCTCTCGTCCATACTCCATTCACCCTCATGGGATGAGCTACAATAAATCCAATGAAGGTACTAACTTTGGAGACTAAAGTGTATGACATACTATTATTAAACACATACTGCTGCACTGCCAGTGAAAGGTTTGGACACATCTACACATTGAAAAGATTTCCCAACAAGATGGACTGGCCATTTAACCCAGCCAGCTGAGTTATCCACACTGCCCTCATTCTGACAGAAACACTGGGTCCAGAAATGGGCTGTTGTTAATTATGTAAACATTACAAAAACATATTTTTATTTGGACAATATCCCCTTATTATTCATTCGATTCATTTTAACACATAGTGTTGGCATTAGAGGTAATCTGTCTTGTTCCCACCTAAATGGCTAAAAAGCTTTTTTAAAAACAAACCATTTAATAAAATAAAATTAGAATACTGCAGGTTAAATGGGTGGGAAGCTATTCAAGGATTAAAATTATTGTTTTTAAATGCTACTGCATGTTGAACTTAAATTGCATTGTGATAAACTACAATCTTACTAAGTTTCAGTACTTAAAAAGAAGTCATTTGCATTTATGCATGAAATATAAATGCCTATGTAGTTGGCTGTGTCCAAACTTTTGAAGTGTGTGTGGTCTAGTGTGTGCAGGACATTATACAGTGCCATGATTCCTGCTTGTGAAATTGTTGCCTGCATGAGTTGTTGATCACTGTACAATGCCTCTTACTGGTTTACCACTTACACCATCTGGAGTCAAGACACATTTTATTAAATGTACCCTTCTGCTCCTCTGTGAATATGATCAAATGTGATTAAAGTGCACACTTCAGGGTTCAATTTAAGTTAGTTGCATATATTTGTTAGCTTCACAATGTAGAAATTACAACACTTTTTACACCAGCCACCTCATTTCAGGGCAGCAATGACCATCAGAAAAATACAACAGAATCTGATCTAAAATCAGTCGTCTCCAGTCCTGGTGTTGTCTAAAATGGCTACATGTAGCAGTTAAATTTGGTTTATTTTTATACCTCACATTCAGGCTAACCATGTCCTAAACCATACTGACAAGTCTGCACCACTATAATGAAGAGTGTATTCGAAATATGTTTTAGAGATTTTTAAAGATTTAAATATTTTCAGAAATGTCTTTTTGTCTATTGACTTCTAGCGCTTATGAACAATGTTAGCATCCTAGCTCCAGTGCTAAATTAAGGAAGCATAATTTGGATTCTTTGTCTAACTGCATCTGGTGTAAGTGGAAATAGTGAAAATATTTTTTGTTGCTTTGTAACATCATTTGCACTGTTTTTATTCAGGTGCATTGTATCCAGACATGTCAGAAGCAGCAGAGAAACTTGATGATTCTGTGGCTCCGGGGAAGGCATATAGTTACATCTGGCCCCTGGCCTCCTCCCATGCTCCTGGCAAGGATGACACTAACTGCCTGACTCGAGTGTACCACTCTCATGTCAATGCCCCAAAAGACATTGCTACTGGGCTTGTTGGACCACTCATTGTCTGTAAAAAAGGTACTTTTTTGGTAGTATATTAACAGACGCCCCTGAGTCACTAACTTTTGAACTTACCAAACGATGTCTATAGTCCAGTATCTAATGCGGTGAACCAATAGACTGCAATACAAGCAAATGTTTATAATAAAACAGGAGATCAATCATACACATCTGATTTATAACTCCTCAGGTACTCTGGATGTGCATGGGGATAAATCAGGTGACTACCTGTATGCCCTAATGTTCACTGTCTCTGATGAAAATCTAAGCTGGTACTTGGATGACAATATCAAGACATACTGCACTGCGCCTACCAAAGTCAAGAAGAGTGATGAGGACTTTGTGGAGAGCAATAAAATGCACTGTGAGCAGAACCCAATGCTTTAAATTGTTTAAAGTCACTTCAGGATAGTTTTCCATAACTGGTAAGACCAATAAACACTTGTTCTTTCTTTGTCCAATCACTGTTTTGCAGCTATTAATGGTTATGTGTTTGGCAACCTACCGGACCTGAGCATGTGCATGGGCAATAAGATTCAGTGGCATTTGTTTGGGATTGGGAATGAGGTAGACGTCCATTCTGCATTTTTCCATGGTCAGATCTTGACAAACAGACGACACCACACGGACACAGTCAGCCTGTTTCCAGCTACCTTTGCCAATGTTGAGATGGAGGCAGACAATCCTGGCCAGTGGCTACTAAGCTGCCAGGTCAATGATCACCTGGAGGGTAAGGACAGCACCTCCCTAATGAGAAGCATTCAGGGTTACAGACATATTTGTCCCTTCAGTTTACAAATTTAACATATATATATATATTTATCTTTGTGGTTAGAACAAAATGTTGTATGTCTGAATGATAAACCTAGTTAACATAAAAAGATTTTTCAGAGTATTTTTGGAGAACCTTTACAGAATAAAACAAAAAATTTAAGGTTTTTTTTTCTAACAGTGGCAATATATACTTTGTACAATGGCATATTTGTGTTTATTTGAAATATATTGATTACTTGGTTTAGTGGGGAAAGATACTTTTACCAAAAGGAACAATATCAGTGAACCCTAACTTGGCCATGTCCCTATTTTAGCGGGCATGCAGGCCATTTTTGAGATCAAGAAGTGTTTCCCCAATGTCCATAAACCTCGACCATATGGTGAGGTCAGGCAGTACCATATAGCAGCTGAGGAAGTCATCTGGGACTATGGGCCTACACAGATTAACCAATACACTGGCATCAAATTACAGGATGACAGGTGAGGACACCTATAGCTTAATCTGCTCAGCATCCAGACAAAAGAATTGTGCAGTCCACTGATCTAAGTATGTTCCATCATTGGTTAACAGCATGGCAGACATTTTCTTTGACAATCGTGATGACCGCATTGGAGGGAAATACAAGAAGGTCCAGTATGTTGAGTACACAGATGACACCTTCACCAAGCGCAAGGAGAAAACACCTGAGGAGCAGCACCTTGGCATTCTAGGTATAGTCTCTCTGATAACTGTATTCTGATTCCTACTATTTTTATTTTTTAATGTAAAAGAAAAAATGAATTCTCAGATATGATGACATTACTGTTTTTTTTCTGGAAACATTTCTGGAGTAAATAATAACTACACATTAAAAGTACACATTAACATCAACATCACTAGCTTTAATGCATGTGAGATAACACAGTCCAGTGTTTCGGATCAAAGGACTGTGGCTTTTGTCATAGGACCAGTCATTAGGGCAGAAGAGGAGGATACCATCAAAATCACATTTAGGAATAAAGCAAGCCGGCCTTACAGCATTCAGCCTCATGGTGTGCAGTACAACATCGAGATGGATGGCACACTCTACCACAATGCTCTTGAAGGTAAAGAAGACATATTGCAAGTGATTGTTATTGTGCTACCTTATGTTCAGCATAACTTTACATTGGCTTTTTATTCTTGCAGAATCATACACCGCCAAAAAACTCAGAGAACTCAAGAAAGAAGCAAGTAAGTACAGTACCGCCCTTTACTTTGGAAAGCATTAAGAAACAGAAAAGAAAGGTTATGTAATAACATGCCTTCATGCAAAGTGTCTTACACAGTGTGACTTTTATTTCATATTTCATTTCTGTTATACATAGACAAATCCAAGCCCTTCTTAGTGCAATTCTCTGTTTGTTTATTAAGCTTTGGCACTGATCCATGAGTTAATTGGTTTTCTTCAGGAAGGTCTTAAGCTTTAGCTGTTTGATGACCCCTCAAATATAATGGAGTAAAGTACTGATCAAAGATCCTGCAATCATAATTATTCAAATTTCAAAGGCTGCAATTTTATTACTTTTGTAAAAGTAAACTTTAGGTTGCAACATAATATATGTATAAGCACATAATGCACATTTTATACAACTGTAATGTGATTTATTTCCCATGCAATTTTAGGAGTTATTGAACCTCTTCCTGCTGCCATGGTTCGTCCTGACACAACATTTAAATATGAATGGGTGGTGCCCAAGGGTGGAGGCCCAGTTGAAAGTGATCCCGACTGCATTTCCTACCTGTACTACTCTGCTGTGGACCCAGTTAGAGACACCAACTCTGGACTGGTTGGACCTCTTCTAATCTGTAAACCCAAAACCCTCAAAGCAGGCAAACAAGTGAGTGCAAAGTACTCATTGAGACATAAATCAACAGCATAAGCAACGGCATAATGTGCTTACTTAATTGTGGACTTTTAACTCTTCCTCACTGATTACATTGCAGAAAAATGTGGCCAAAGAATTCCATTTGCTTCTGACGGAGTTTGATGAAAACCTGAGCTGGTATTTAGATGAGAACATTAATAGATATGCAAAAAAACCTAAGTCTGTGAAAAAAGATGATGAAGGCTTTGAGTTATCAAATCAAATGCATTGTAAGTACTAAGTATTATAAGCGGCCTCGATTGCATAAAAGCACAAAGTATTTACATTAAATAAAATAAATATTGTGTCTTCAGCAATAAATGGATACATGTATGGAAATCTCCAAGGACTGACAATGTGCAAGGGCGACAAAGTGTCTTGGCATCTCTCTGGTTTGGGCTCAGAGGGGGACATCCATGGCATCTACTTCCAAGGGAACAGGTTTCTCTATAGAGGAACCCGGAAAGACACCATCAGTGTATTCCCTCACGTCTCTCACACAGTCATCATGGAGCCAGACAGCATGGGTACTAACCTGATTTTATTTTATTCACATTATGACAGTTTTAAACAATGTATATATAGTGTAAATAACACATTTAACTGCTTAAGATATAATTAGCACTACAAATGATAATTTGTTTAAACCAAGGATGTTGAATTGGGTTCTACTAGGCCACAGCACAGCAAAAAAAATTGCACATCTTTTCACACATTGAATTTACCTGACTCCATTCACTGGCTGACACTATTTTCCCCCTCTCTTGGCATGTCTGGTCACTATAGGACAGTTTGAGGTGACATGTAAGACTGCTGACGATAACCATGCAGGTATGAGAGTAAACTACACAGTGGAAAAGTGCAGTATCTTTAGCAGGCAGTCAGAGATGATGCTGCACCAAAAGAAATATTACATTGCCGCCATGGAGATGGACTGGGACTACTCTCCTACTCGAACTTGGGAGGAAAGTATGTTCCATGGCCTTAAAGACAGGTAATATTACAGTTTTGTACTTTTTCAAAAACATTTCATTCCTGTTTAAAATATGATTGGAGTTTAGCACTAGATTGTAAACCTTAGCAGAAAATTGCTGAAACAGAGACATGACTTCTTCAGAACATGCTGTGAACTTAAAAATTCTAAATTTAATAAATTGCTTTACTCTTGTACTCTTACAGTTGGGTACAGGGCTATGGGCTCATGGATATTGTCAGTCAAGTCAGATTTATTTGTTTAGGGCTTTTTACAACTGATGTTGTCACAGAGCAGCTTTACAGAATTACAGAACCTGGGTCAGAGCCCCTACTGAGCAAGCCGCCAGAGGCAAAGGAAAACTACTCCCTAAAAAGTAGGAAGAAACCTTGGGAGGTACTGTGATCTGGACAGCAGAGTGGAACAGGATCACTGGTACCTCAAAGTAGGTACCTCAACAGATACAGAGGGGGAAGGAGGGATTGAGGGATAGAGAGAGTGAGAGACTGTTAAGGATGCTCCTTGTTGCAGGTGAATAAAAGCTATGAACACTGTGGTCTGAGTGCAGGAGCATCTGCAAGACTCTCTATGACAGCATAGCTAAAGGGGTGAGCCAGGAGGTAGCACAGACATGAGGGTGCCCTGGGACATAAGGCAGCCAACATCTCGACTGTCAACAAACCTGAGTGAACGCGTCAGACCGGGGGTGGTGTGGTGATAGTATTCAGGCATCCCAGTTTACCAGAAAACTCCATGCCCCTTATCTATATCTAACAGAAAGCTTGACTAAACAGACATGTCAGCCTGGACTTAAATATTGAGACTGTGTCTGATCTCTTAAGATTATTCCATAACTGTAAAGCTTTACAAGAAAAAGCTCTGTTGCTCTCTGCTGTGACCTTTGAAGCATGAGGTACCAGCAAAAAGCCTGCACCTTGTGATCTAAGTAGGCGTACAAATTGTAAGCTTTGAATTGGAGAACACTTTTTTTTTTAACATTTACTAAATTAAACATTGTATCAGAATCATTAACATACCAGCAAAAAATCTTTGTTGATTGTCTGCAGTCCAGGCAACCCATTCATTAAGAAGGAAGGGAAATTTATTGGGTCCAAGTACAAGAAGGTCTTGTACAGGGAGTACACTGATGAAACTTTCACCAAGCCAAAGGAAATGTCTGCTGATTTGGAACACTTGGGAATTATGGGTAAATATTTAAAAATATTTAATGTCTGAGTTATAATTTTTCACAATTGATCATCATCAACATATATGAATTCTATATTCTAGGGCCTATGATCCATGGAAACATTGGAGAGAAAGTAAAGGTAGTATTTAAGAATATGGCTAAGAGGCCATACTCTATACATGCACATGGAATAAAAACTGAGAAACCTCAAGTCATCCCAACACCTCCAGGTATGAGTATTTGCAGTTGCAGTCCTTTACAGTAACTAAGTTGTATAATAAAAGGCGAGGGTCAACAACCTTGCTCTTGAAACATTCTGTTCTTCCTGGGCTTAGCTCCAACTCTTACCCATATGATCCAGCTAATGATTGCCTTTAGTCCTAGATAAACTAGAATTTAAATCCCTGGGTAAGTGGGAGGTAAATCTTGCATCAAGTATGGATGGGGAATACTATTAATACACTTTTCTTGTTTGATCTGATACCAAGCAGGATCACACACAAATATCTAACCAGAATCATGTCTCTTCTTGTCTAAACTAGCAAAGTAGTGTTCATTGTGCAAATATGTTTGATCTAGTAATATCTTGACTCCAGAACTAACGTTGTTCCAAAAAGTACCAAAAGTTAATATAAATGTGTAACATATTTTCTAAAGGACAAACGCAAACATACACCTGGTACATTCCCAAGACTGCTGGTCCGACAGAAGAGCAGGAGGAATGCAGTGTTGGAGCCTACTATTCAACAGTAGATGTTAACAAAGTAGGACATAATCCTTCCCAAATAGCCTTCATGATTGGTTCCATTAACCCAAATATAAAATACAGGACCACATACTCCGACCCAGATTTATGATGACTGATATGAACTGAGATATTTAGAATCCTACAATATGTATCCTTTTTTGCAGGATTTGTACAGTGGGCTGATTGGCCCATTAGTCATCTGTCGTAAGAACTTACTGAGGACATTGGGGTTAAAAAAAGAGATTGAGGAGTTTGCACTGCTCTTTATGGTGTTTGATGAGAATAAGTCCTGGTACCTGGATGACAATATCAAAACACATGTCAAAACGCCCCCCAACAACTTAAAAGAGGATGTGGACTTTATTGAAAGCAACAAAATGCATGGTGAGTATAGAGTTAACTTACTACGGTAGTTGATGTTATTCCATATATTTTCCATCCAAGCCCCTGCTGGCTCCATTCCTTTAGATTATGATGTTGTTGGTAATGAATACTATTATTACTTCCTATACCAAAATACCAGGTTTTGTTCTAAAAACAGCTATAGTGGTGACGGAAAATTGATGACCATATTAAGCCTATGTATTACAGGAATAAATGGCCTTCTCTATGGAAACCTTCATGGTCTGAACATGCAGGTGGGAGAAAAGGTATACTGGTACCTGATGGGAATGGGCAGTGAAATAGATTTACACACAGCACATTTCCATGGCCACAGCTTTGACTACAAGGTAAAGATCTTCCACATTCCAGATTGATGAATATTTAATGGTGCATGTTGTATTTGACCCAGTCTGTTCCATCACTACTCCTAGTCTATTTTTGTGTGGTGAATGAAATTTGTGTAGATTTATTCACCAACAGTTTTGATCCTCTCAATCCTTTATGACTAAGCATGCAGTTTTTTACTGTGCCTTTATTCAAATTGTTCCATCTGAATTGGTCATTCAAAAGGCATTCTGGTGGGACTATGAAGCTGAACAGTATATATATATATAAATGTATTGTACCATGAAAACTGAATTTATTTGGTGTAGATTGTTTTTTACTTTTAAATTTAAAAATGATTGGAAATGAATGTAGTGTTTTAAAACTCTTTTATGCTTTGTCCAACCCTAGCAAAGTGGTGTCCATCGTGCAGATGTTTTTGATTTATTCCCGGGCACGTTCCAGACTGTTGTTATGCGCCCTCAGTACCCAGGCACCTGGCTCCTTCACTGCCATGTCATTGACCATGTGATGTCAGGCATGGAGACTACATATACAGTGCATGACAAAGAGGGTAAGAATTACTAAGAGAACAGAATGATATACACATAGTATGCAACATAACCGTTGGGTAATAATAGCAATAAGACAAAAAAGACAATAAGTGTATTATTGTATAATTTGTTGAAAAATTATTAAATATTGTACATAATGAATAATAATTTCCATGTAGGGTGAATATGGGATGTCATAATATTATATTAATTAAACTATATATCTCCTTTACAGGAAAAAAGAAGGGCTTCCTTGGCTTGTTTGGAAAGAGCTAAAGAAATTCCACAAAATGTTTATGATTATTTGCTGTAAACATCTTTGCATGTTTATAAATATTATATAATTATAAATAAAGACTTATGTTGTGTACTAAATGCATGTTTATTGTCATTTAACACATAAAATTACAAAATACCCAACCTGTGTGTCCTTGACCAAATTAAATAACTGTAAAACTAGGAGCAAGAAATACAAGCATGCCAATCTACAGTATAGCTATTCTTTCAACTTGAAATACAATTCAGGTTGTTTGACCCCAATGACCGCTTCATACAGGCTGAACTATGAATTAAAAACAACAAAACATAAAAAATGATAAACAGCAACATTTGTGTATTTCACTTTATTGGCTTACATGGCTTTATTTACATGGCTAAACATTTAAATGACTGAATGAATGAAGCTCCTCCATCTTGCAATCTAATGCTTCATTTTTCATGATGAAATTTTTTGCACACCCATGCTTTGTCCTCCCTGTTCCTCAGCCCTCTCTCAGCCCTGTCTCTGTTCATTAAAGATGCAGAAGCCTCTCTAGAACTCAAGCCCAAAATCTACTACAGCAATAGTCTCATCTTATAAATCAACCTTCTTTTGAATGATTTTTTTAAATCAGCTATTTAAATATCAGTATATATACATTATATAT
>JBBIGC010000040.1:0-15504 GCA_037576955.1 Lepidarchus adonis
GTTTCCAGCACAGTTTGGTGATTTCCCTGATCAAGCTCACCTGACCGAACTCACCTGTTAACTGCCAGGTTCAGGGAGTGTATATGAGGCCCGACATTGGACACCCCTGGTTTAGAGGAACAGCACGATGCTCAATGGTACCTCAGTGGAATCGGGGCCAAGACTTGAACCACCAACCTTAAGCTCTGAAGGGTGAGATCCTAACCAGTAGGCAATTACTGACCTGAAATCATTTTACCCCATCTCAATATCAAAACTTTATTGATCTCGGGGGAAATTGTTTATGTGATGATAATGTAAAAATAAAATAAACTTGAATAGAGGATCTATAGATAGAAATAACACTTTGAAGACTGAGCTTTTTGGCAAGATTAAATTAGGGAATGAAAAAAGTAGAGTTGTCCACAAAGAATAGGACGTGAGGGATATTGCATGTGAGACTATAGACCATCGACTGATATTGCACGTTGTAGTAATGTTTTAGCACTGATATTGACATTGCCCAGTATTACACAATTGTAGTTTGAACTGTGTAGTAAAAGACTGCAAGGAGCAGCAGGTTATTAAGGAAGGATTTCCTGGAGCATTTTAAGCTGGTGAGTCTGTGACTAAAAGTACTCTGTAGTTTATTCACCACTCTGTGGAGTGGTGACCACGATGGACTGAAGTTTGCAGAGTGTTCTCCTTTCAGCCACAGTTTCTGTTATCTAGTTCCTCACCCACCACAGAACCAGCTTTCCTGATCAGTTTGTTAAGTCTTCTCCTCTCTGTCACCGTCATACTGCCACCCCAGCGTAGAACCTGGCACTGGCCACTACAGACTGACAGAACATCCACTTGGGCCTGTTGGATGGTTCTGGGAATCAATCCCATTACCCTTCAGTCACAAACCCACTTCTCTGTGGATGAAAGTCTAAACCAAGCCTGAGCTGATCTCACACACATGGGTCATTTAGAGATGCCAGTTCAACTAAACCACAAGCCTTTGGACGATTTAACAGGAAGCGTATAACGTTTAAGCCTATAACAAAGTTGCAGCTTAAGTCCCAACCAGTTAGTAAGTTCAGGAGCAGGTCCTCATGTGATGTTGGGAGATTTCCCTCTTCCATAAATCAAATGACCCATTAAAAAGGAGTTTGTTTTTCCTCTTGGTCTCATGGCTACATCAAGGAGCTGAAAAATGGTCCAGACAGACACTTTCCCATTGCTTCAGTCTCAAGGACGTTCTCCTGTGCAGCGTATGGCTCGGCTCCATGGACTGTATAATAATGACCCAAGACAGAGAAGGTTTTTAGGTTGACCCTCAGATCAGTGTTATCTAATCAGACAACACTGCTTTAGCATAAAGAGACTCCTTTAAGTCTGAGGAGATGAGTTCAGGTTGGATTCCTGGGAGCACACGTCCTTTTGGGGGAAGTTCAGGTGTCTACTAGTTCAGTCAATATAGATTAATGATCAGTGTGTTAACTGTGGAGCTAAATGATTCATACATCATAAGAACAATTACCTAGAGCAGAGAATAAGGCAAGATGATTAAACTAAGATCATTTGCAATCGTACCCGGATATTAAAATAAGTTATTATACAATTTTTACACATCATTTTCAGATTTGGCTTTGGCGCGTTTTTGCAGGCCTACTATCATGGATACAGTCGCTCATGTTTAATATATGGGAATAGGAAAGAAATAGCCTAGCATTTCCAGACAATACATATTCACCACATCTAATATCAATGCATATTCCAAGGTCCATAATGTTTCGGACAATGACCTAACCAGCTTCATGGTTTCCACAAAAACTATCTCCTGCTGCTGCCAGAAAATTAAATATGACGCAATCTGCTAATCTGCCAATCTGAAAACCAGCTCTAAACTGGATTAAACGTACATTTGTCTCAGCAGAAAAATAAAAAAAAAAAGATTTTTTTCGCATCCAGTTAGATTTAATTCAAAATTCACCTGGGACTTCATAGCAGGTTACTTACTTGGTCTTGACACATTTTGTATGAGAATTTAGTGAAAGTGATGATTTGATGTTAAGTGCACCACAGTGAAATGTAACCCAACCACACGAGGAGCAGTGGGCAGCAGTGTAGCGGGACGATACCTGAGGAGGGTTCCTCAGTGGTGCCTGGCCTGGGACCCTCTGATCACAAGGGCAAGTTCCCAACCAGTAGCCCAACACTGCACATAAAACAAGAAACTGAGCAGGTGGTGGGATTCCAACCCAGTGCACCGGACGCATACGCAGCCAGCGGACTAACCAACTGAGCCAATCAGAAGCAGGCGTTTAGTGGAAAGTAGAGGAACCAGTAGACGGGCAAATGTCACAGGAAAAGGTCGATAATTGCTATAGACTTAAGAGAAACCGAATGGGAATTGTGGGAAAGATAAGGGATGCTCTTTAGCAGGGTGCGGTGCAGATGGAATGCAGCATTTTTAGGAGGAGGCCGTAATTCTCCCTCAGGTTTTGAAGTGCCTGGCAGGACTGTGCCTGAGCGAGGGAGAGTAATCCAACCTGCTGTCTGCGGTGTCTCTTTACCCAGCCGCCGCTCCCGTACAGCCTCAGACATCGGTTGCCACAGCAGACGCTGTTTTGTCGAGCTTTACCCCGAAATGAAAAAGTCTGATGCAGATAATGACCCAGCCACTGACAGGGAATTCTATCCTCTTCTCTGAGAAAATTCAGACTGAATGTAAATGTTTCGAATTGTGCAGCACTAGCAGGACTGACAATGAACTGAGTGTGTGTGTGTGTGTGTGTGTGTGTGTGTGTGTTCATTCTAAAGCTGTTCTGTTTCCCTCTCGCTTGGCTGTTACTGTAATTTGCTGCTATAGGCTCTGAATTCAGAAAGCAGCGGCTTATTCCAACTGATCAGATATTCCAGACACAATTTCTCTGAAACACAACAGAAAACAGCTGCAGTAAAACCAAAAGCAGCTATTTCAGCAGTGGGGTAGAATAGTGGTTCACAATCATTAGTCCAAGAATCATTTGATACCAGGCCCCCAACAACGTGCCAGTGTAGAGGATGAGTTAGCGGAGCGACGGGTACAAGTGGGTTATGAGAAAAATGTATCAGAATAAGGCTTCAGTTTTGCATCCAGATCATTTTTCTCTCTGGAAACAACAAAAGCTGATGTTTGGACTCTGATAGGCAGCAGCACACCTATGGTGGAGATGGAGCTGATTTACCTCTAGCCCAAGCTGTAGATTCTTATCTATGGTTAGCTTTTGTTGTCAGCCCCAACATACTACTGTCCAGTTGAACATGTTCCCCATCTCCTTAAAGGAAAATAATAAAAGTAATATCTGTAATATGCATTAAAATCCAGGTTTTTTTCCAAGGCACAAAAATTGCATATAAAATTGGTATATAAATAAATATAACACAATAAAGCTGAATGCAAAGATGAGGCAGATACAAAAAGAATAGTAAGAACCAAAAAAAATTTTTAAAAAAAAATTAATGGGGCATTCATGGTCAGAGATCCACAGTATATACTGTATATCCAAAGGATCTGCACAGTGCTGTGCTACTCAGGCTTCTTCACTTCCTTTATTTACTACAGAATTGTGCAGAACTGATCAGAAGCGGTCAGCTGAGGTTATTGCCGCATCACACAAGATTCTCAAAAGGTTCATTTACTTTTACTGCAATAATGGATCAGTTTCCATTAAAAGTTTAATCGTTTTGCCTCATTTGTTTTACTGAAGGACCCGTGTGAAAATCAGATCAATGGCTTATGAAATCATGCAGCCCATTAGCATCATTTAGCTCCGTTTGTGACCAACACTTATGTCCTTGTTCCTCTGTGTGAACTATATTTCACTTCCATAGACGTGATTCATCCACTGATCATTTATAACTAATTAGCAAAGGACCTGTGGTAAGTCACTGGTTCAAATCAGTTTGGTAAAAGTACCACTAAGGTTAAACATTAACACCATCTGCAGCTCTGACACCAGCAATAACAACCAATCCTTAGTACCCACATGCAATCAATGAATCTTGGGTGCCCCTGTCCCTGTTATGTCCTTGGGTCACTTGGTACTAACTCCTGCAGACCTGGACTCATGCTCCAGCACAAGGCCTGAGATACTGATGCTTCTGCTTCAAGTGCATCAACTTCAACAACTGACTGTTCACTTTCAGCCTAGTATCTCCCACCCTCCTGACAGGTGCCACTGTAATGAAAGCTGTCACTGGTGTCACTAATAGTCTAATATTTCAGTTCTGAATAATCTTGCATGTGCATCCTGTAGTAAACGAGTGTAAATTCACTGGAAGATTCTTAGCAACACTTTTACTGAAGATATTTTTCTTCTCATGCAGTCAGCAACTTTATATTATAGTCTTCATCTCAGCAAGTTTAACGGTTCTTTTGACCTCATTTTCGATACTCCACCTCCACCCACCTACCCAACAGAAACGCCCAAGTTCTGCACAGATGCAGACACGCTCAAATGTGATGAGGGCATGCAGAAAGACTGTTGATAGCTACCGCTGTGCTCTAAAATTGCCACCTTTCAGAGAACAATTTCAGGAGAATGGTGCTGAAAGGGAGAGTTTAATCTTACAGCACAGATCCCACTAACCACTCAGCCACTTAAACACAATGATTCATAACCATCAATAATCCCACAGGCTCAATAGCAATAGGGAAGGGAAACTGCAGTGAATAACTAATACATTCCCTTACAGCTGTGGAATGCATTTTATGCAATATATTTTTGCATAAAGTCAGATGGTAGTAAACTGCTTTTAGTCTCGACGCCAAAACACACAACGTGTCTAAACGAGGCACTTCAGGCAATAGAAAAATGACGAGAAATCCGTTTGTGAGACTGAAGAGAATGTGCGTCATGCAGCAAGACAACGACCCTAATAGCTCAAGTCACCTAGCAAAAAAAAAACAAACAATGAAATGGTTTGCAATGGCCAAGTCAAAGTCCTGACCTTCATCCAGTAGAAATGTAAGAAAACCCACCGATATCCAAGAGATGAAGCTGTTCTGTTTGGAGGAATGGGCCAGAATTGTGATCAGCTGACCGCTTCTGATGAGGTTATTGCCGCATTACACAAGATTCTCAAAAGGTTCATTTACTTTTTACTGCAATAATGGATCAGTTTCCATTATAAGTTTAATCGTTTTGCCTCATTCGTTTTACTGAAGGACCCGTGTGAAAATCAGATCAATGGCTTATGAAATCATGCAGCCCATTAGCATCATTTAGCTCTGTCTGTGACCAACACTTATGTCCGTTTATCATATGTCCATACTGAAAGTTTGCTACTTTGATTTCTCTGTGTGAACTATATTTCACTTCCACAATATAGACGTGATTCATCCACTGATCAATTATAACTAATTAGCAAAAGGACCTGTGGTAGGTTACTGGTTTAAATCCCAGTTTGGTAAAAGGTACCACTAAAGGTTCTCTTGAGCAAGGTTCCGTGTCCGAGCACTGCTCCCTGGATGCTGCCCACTGCTTCTTCATAGACGGTCAGATGCAGGTGTTGTGTGTTCACAATGACAAATATTCACATCACTGTTGCTGGGCCAGAGTGTTTATTTAGGCCCCGTTCACATGAGCCAAATATTTTAAATGGATTTCCCACTTATTTTTTTTATTAATCCCATTCTCACAGGCAATGTTTTGAAAATCTGTCCACATGTTAAGGAGTAAAAGATGTAAAAGTATTATATTGTCATTGCTGTTTCCAAGAGGCGGGTATAAACAACTACGGTACATAGTCCGACATTAAAGGAGATGAATTAGCAACACAAATGCAAAAAACAGCATTTTCAAAACTAAAAATGACATTTGAGCGTTAACAGAAAGACGAAACAGAAATGACGACCTTGTAGACAGAGCTAGAGAAGTAGCTGCAGAGGAAAGTGTTGAGACAGTGTTATAGACATGAGTGTATGACACAGGTCCATGATATTAGAACATGGAGTTGGTAGCACTGGGTTAGAGGCAGGTCAGGGTGTGCAAATATAGCGCTGCTCCCAGGTTCCTTTACCTAAGAGAAACATGTCTGAAACTCAGCTGGGCTTCCTCACCCGATTAGCTTAGCGCTGCCATGCACGGTGCAGCTGTGGAGTTGAGATACTTCGTCACAGTGCTAGTTTATCTGCCTGTACCACCTGCCATCCATTTCTACGCTGTAGGTTTCAAATCCACCCGAGAGGAAGCAGAACTTCAAAAGTAGCCTCTCACCAGAATATGCCTCAGGAATTAAAGACTTGGGTTTGAGAAGGAGCTTCAACTGGGAGGTTTCAGTTTTAAAAGTTTTCAGCCAATGTTGCACTAAAGTGAAAGCCCAGAATTTTCTATAGGAACCATCAAATTCCTGGTTGGAGTTTCATGCAATGGCTGGAGGCCTTCAGGAGGAATCACCAAACCGGCACTGTTCTAACAAATCCCAACACAACTTTCAGAATTTTTTTTACTCCTTTTGTTCATTTGTATAATGCACTGAGGATTAGTGGAGAGTTTACAAACCACTGTGCTACGAGTGAAGACAATGCAATACTGCCTTTCGAGGCATGCAACAGACAAGGAAAATGAAGTGCTAGTGGGATTCAAACTCCACTCTTTAGATTATTAAACATGGTTTTTACAAACTAAGCCACACGGGCACAGATTTGTGGGTCAAGGAACAACCAAGACTGCCAGAAGGGACTGACAACTCCACACAAAATGGCAGCCCAAACTAAAATGGCTCCCTCAACTTAACAGGGTTTCCCTTCCTCCTGTTAACCCTTACTTCCACTTTTCCTAGATCAGATAAAGTTACTCCTCACACTTCCCCTGAGGAACTGAGCCTGACCTTAGTAAATATAAAGGTCTTTCTCTTTTCTGTGTGTTGGCCTCCAAACTCCTGGACTGTTTAGCTAATAGGTACATTATAAATTCCTTTTCCCCCCAGAGATGGTAAGAACAGAGGAGACTTTTAAGCAGTAAAAGAGAAGCAAGTTGCCAAAAGATAGCAACAGGAAACATCATGTTGACAGCCTGTCCCACACTAGATCATTACCAGCAGAATCATACAAACTAGCCAAACTGGGCTGAGGACTCAGCACCCTTCAATGGGACAGCTGGTTCATAAAGGGTCATGGCCAGGTGTGGCTCATCTGCTAATTGCCCCTCTTGAATGGCCTTTGCCACCCTCTGCTGACTGGGGGTGGAACTGCAGCAAAGAAATTGTTTCATCTGTCTACTGATGGAAGAGCGACATGATGATTCCTTACGCCCTGGCTGTGAGGGCGTAGGCCTGGTTGCATCGCCTGCTGGACACTGGGGCTTACAGTTTGCATTTATTCTAATTAGAACTTTTGCTTTTGCTGTAGAAAGACATTCACTGCCAAAGACTTTTAAACAATACTGTATATGGTCAGCCACAACATTACAACGACTGGCAGGTGAAGTGAACTTGTGATAACATTGATTAGGTTACAGTGGCTCCTGTCAAGGCGTGGGATATATTATGGCAGTGGATAGTCAGTTCTTGGAGTTGATGTGCTGGAAGCAGGATCATAAGAATCTGAGGATCTTATTGTGATGGCTAGAGCATCTCCAGACCAGCAGGTCTTGTGGCGTGTTGTAGGTGTGCATTAGTTAGTGCCTACCAAAGGTGATCCAAGGAAGGACAACTGGTGAACCTTCAACAGGGTCATGGGGACCCAGGACCTGCTATAGCACAAACTGATGAAAAACTGTAGACAGGTGTCAGTACACACAGTGCAAGGAATCTCAGAGCAACAGTGGACATGCCCCAGCACCCATCAACCATTGTCGCAGCTATGGGCAAATAGCCCCATTGCCTTGTGGGTAGACCTATCGAGGCAAGGCTAAGGGAGCACACCCTACATAAAAGCAAGGTGCTGGTGGTGCGCAAAGGTGGGCCTAAACAGAGCTAGGACCAGGCAGCCTCCTGCAGCTATGATGTGGGAGAAGTCCTGGATCCCACCCATGTCACCAGGTTGACCACATCATGGTGTTGATGCAAATTAAAAATCTCCCTGCACATCTCTAACCTTGGTGAATATTACCTGGATCTACATCTGGTTGAGGACTGGCAGCGATTGGGTCTCTGGCAACGGGAGCAGGTAGGAATGGAATTGAAGCTCTTAGTGGGAGCCCTGCATGCCAGCGGAACAAAGCATTGGTAACTGAGAGCTGTGACGTGGGGGTGGCAGATGTCCTCGACAGACCCTTGTGCATCTGAGCATCACAATTTAGAAATCCCACTGCTGACATCAATCTGAGGAAGGGCCTAGAAAAGGTGGCCTAAAAAAATGCCTGGACAAGTTACCATGTCAGGTCATTCCACCATGGCAGTTGAAATAGTAGAAATTATTCTTGCAACCTGAAACTGACAACTTGGAACATAAAGACTCTCCTGGATCTCAATGGCAATTCTGTAAGACCCCATAGATTGCGGTTGCGGCAGAGCAAAAAAAAAATTAAGTGAAGAAAATCCTTCACTTAAAAAATACATTTTTGTTTACTTGTGTTGTCTTTTTTTCAAACCAGTGAGGCTGAGGGATTCTATGGTACAGAATATTTTGTAACAGGAGCAAACTTCTCACATTGACCACATTAAGGGCAAGAGGAAAACGTGGAAATGAAATATTCCATCAGACGATTGCTATACTGTGATTTACGGCCGCCATGTTGGTCTTGTCTCCTTACATGTGAGATTGAAGGATGGAGCCCTGTCCTTGGAATGTACTGACTCACCTTTGGAGGCTCATTACAGGCAGGTCAAGAAGGCAGTGGATGTGAGTGTGATTCGCCTTGACAAGGAGCTTCCTCACGTCCCAGGCCAAAGTGACGGGACCTGATTGAACTTATTCAAATGAGCGGGTGCCTTTGAAGCGTGCCCACAGAGAGTCTTTGTTTTTGGAGCTTTGACGGTCTCCCAGGTCTCTGACGAAGGGAAAACCTCAGCAAGTGCCTCCGGGCCTGCTCACCATCATTTCTTCGTCCTCTCTGATCACTCTGCTTTGCCTTTCAACTTCACCCTTGAAGTCCAGCGGAGTAGCCTGAAAGACAAACATGCGGCTGGGATGTCGCTTTGCACACACTTCACACCGGAATGTCAATACTCCCTACCTCTCTGCACACATATACATACACACATTTCCTCTCTTGTACTGCATGGATGTGCCTGGCAATGTGATGTCATAGCCAGATCAAATGCTAATTACAGGCAGTGGGCAAAATATGTGACTGTTAATTAATGACTGATTGGACTGAAACGGCACAGTGGGTCAGTCAGGGGTCAGTCAGTTATTAATTTGGCTGACACTTTCAGCTACAGGGACAATCAAGCTTTTAGACTAAATATATTAGTTAAAAAGAACGTTCTGAAAGCAAATGTAATTGCCTTAAATCTAATCATTCAGATTATTGTGAGTCCCTGGGTCTCTAGTCTGAGCTGATTCTTGAGTTTGGGTATAAGTCAAGTCTCAGGTCCCTGCTTGAGAGTTGGAGTCAAGTCTCAAGTCTCTGGGTATGAGTCAGGGTCATGTCTGAATGTCAAATCTCAAATCTATGGGTTCAAGTCAGAGGTGGAACATGGCGGCATCAGAGGCATTTTATTGTATTTAGATCAGACGGCCAGCCAATGGTATCGGTTTCTTCATCCAGCAGGAAATGGCTGCATACTCTCACCACATGACGCCAACTGTTGTCAGGCACCAGGAGGAATCCCAGAACCCACTGCACCAGCATAGGGTCTGACAATGAGTCCAAGGATTTTGGACAGACAAAACCGATATTTATCTTTATGGAATGACGACAAGAGAAAAGTGGTGCACGATTTATCTTCGTTGATGATGTAACTGCTATTCCAGTTGCACAATGAGTTCTGATGTGTACAGAAATATCTTATACTCTCGTTCCAGTAAATGCGTCCAAACTCTTTATTTGGCACTTATTTCTGTAACAAGATAGTTATCCCAACATATTACTAAGACAACATGGGACTTTCTCAAACCTTAAAAACAGAAAAATCTTCCATGGCCAAGGCAGTGACATGATTGAAATCAAATCCAGCATGCTTTCCATACGCAGCAGAAGAAGAAACGTAAAGAAATTGTTCCTCCTGGGACAAGCAGGAGTTGAAAGTATTGGTAGTAATGTCTTGGCAGAGTATCAGCAGAGAAGAAGCAAGGGATATGCAACAAAGTACTAAACATGACAGTTTTAATACACCTACCATTACTTTGCCCCAAACATTACAAAAAATTCTCTTGTAATTTCTTTAAGGTAACTATTTTACAGAGAGGATTTGTCCCAAACATTCACTTAAAGTTCTATCATAAAACTTACTGTTTTCTGTCATCACTTCACAGTGGATGAGACTAAATGAATTCTTTTTAGCATTACTAGTCAGTCACGTCTAAACACACGCCTCCCTCACGTGGGCAGTTCAGAGATCAAGGGCTTGTCTTTGGGACTTAATGACGTTGGTGTGCAGCTCATGCAAGGTAATGACTCATTAACCAATGTCTGGGCCATAATGAACACTTTCACACCCATTACATTCATGCACCGTCTCACTCAGAGGGCAGGATGGAGGGTCGAGTGAGGGTCTCTTCATGCGTTTAGGGATTTTTCCTGACATCGTATCCACCAGCATCGCTCATTAGAAGATTAGCACTATAGAGTAAAAGCCGTTTTCGGGCTGCGCGTGTTCTCGTCTGGTGTTGTAGTTCTATCAGTAACTTCAGTACCAAGTTTAAATGATAAAATATCTCCTCTTTTACTTTTAATTTAATAGAAATGAAGTGTCAGTGAAGATGGTGATCTGCTTTCTGCAGGTGGAGTTTCAGGCCTAGTTTGTGGGAATTTTTACAAACAGAATATTCCCACAGAATTCGTTTTTAAAAATTCCACCCAGACAAGCATTGTATTTAAAAAAAGATATTGTCCATATTCCACATGAAAACATCATTTTTGGATTTTGTTAAGACAGTGATTTTTGTCCACATGCACATATACATAATTATGCAGTTTTATTTTTCAGTATTTACTATAAATTTTCCAGTAACCGCTATAAATTTTGCAGCATCTACTACAAATTACTCTAATATAATAATACATTTTATAATTGAAAAGATGTTAACACAGTCTCTCTAGGACATGAAAAAAATCACAATATATTGAGCAAACATTGATGCATAGATACTTTTTTTGCCATACATAGAACTAAAAAAAAAAAAATTATTATAGCACTGTGCAAAAGTTTGGGCACCCTACATAATCAAAACTTAGTAACACCTCCTCTTCACAGCTTCAAACACTTTTAGAGCTAAAAGTCTTTTAATTCTTGAATTTTCTCTGAATCTTCCTGCAAAAGCTTCTAGTTCTGTAATATTCTTTGGTCGTCTTGCATGCACAGCTCTTTTAAGATCTACCCAGAAATTTTCAATGATGTTTAAATCAGGAACTGTGATGGCCATTTCAAAAGCTTCAGCGTGCGTCTCTTGAGGTCCATGGTGGATTTCCAGGTTTAGGATCATTGTCCTGTTAGATCCACCTCCATGATTAATGGTTGGCAAGATGTTCTTTTCATGAAATGCTGCTCATTTTCTCCAAACATGACTTTGCTGATTGTGGCCAAAGATTCTATTTTAACTTCATCAGTTCACAGCACTTGTTTCCAAAACACATCAGGCTTCTGTAGATGTTCTGTTGCAAACTTCTGATGTTGGATTTTATGATGGGGACGCAGGTAAGGTTTTCTTCTGCTGACTCTTCCAAGAAGGTTTTGTGGAATGGTGCACCACCACTCCTGAGTCTGCTGAATCTTCCTGCAGGTTTGGTGATTTTGAGTTGTCTTTCTCAGCAGCACATGAGCAGTTCTCTCTGAGAGTTTTCTTGGTCTCCCAGATCTCATCTTGACCTCCACAGTTCATCTGAACTGCCATCTCTCAATTACATTTCTCACTGTGGAAACTACAAGCTGACAATGCTTTACTATCTTCTTGTATCTTCTCCTGCATTGTGGGCATCAATAACTTTTATTTTCAGAATTTTAACACAGCTGCTTAGAGGAACCCATGAGTGTTAAGGGGCCACAAGTGTGTGCACAAAGTGTGAAGAGTCAGAGTATTTGTAAAACTTTGAAATTGACACCAGCTGATATTTACTAATGATATTAACTAATGATATTTACTAATGACGACTGTTGTCATTCATCAGATCTAAGACAAATCTGAGACTTTGGAACTCTTCGGGTGCCCAAACCTTTGCACAGTGCTGTAATAATGTTTTTACTTTTCATTTTTGTTCAATTAATAGCATAAAAAGTAACTATGCATCAATGTTTTTTGAAAATATTGTGTATTTTTTCCATGTCCTAGAGAGACTGTGTGAACATCTTTTCAATTACAGCTATTTATCAATATTATATTATATTATATTATTATTTATTATCAGTTATTTATCAAGAGGTGCCCAAACTTTTGCAAATAACTGTGTGCATGTATTTAAATATGTATATATATGATATGTATAAACTATAATTTCTACTACTAATTATCTACTACTATATTTACTACTAATTTTTCTGTATCAACAGTAAGTTTCACAATATCTATTATAAATTATTCAATATCTACTACATAATACCCAGTATCTTTATTTATTATATAGTATCTATTAATAAATGACTCAGTATTTCATAGAAAATGTTCTGTATTTACTTTAAATGATCCAGTGTCCACTCTAAATGACAGTATATCTTCTAATAATAGCCCGTCTCTTTTTGATGCCCGTTTCCAATAAACGCGGGGTTTAAAGCGATGTCGTTACAAATAGACGCTGTTCTCCAATAATAGTCGGGTAACACCCACATCCCCCCACCCAACTTTCACGAGCACACGCCTCCGAGCTTTCACTTTCTACCTCCGTGTTTTAATAGAATTTATTCTCTAAAAGGTGTGAAACAAACCTCTGATTTCTGAAGACAGTTATATGAGAATAACGTGTGTAATTACTCATTTCTGTTCGTGATATCTGAGGGTTATTGACGGATATTAAGCGGCTCTGTTTAAACTTATCGTTGCATTCTGTGCTAAACCACTCCCACAATAACAGCCAATCACAGACAAGTATCACCGCCGAATAGACAGAGGGATGATTTTAGATGTGATGTTTTATATCTTTTTGTATCTAATATAAATTATTTTGTATCTACAAAAAATTATTCTTCATCTTTTATACATTGTTGGTATCTACTATAAATGATTCTGTATCTAGAATAATTATTTTGTATCTATTATAAATTGCTTGGTATCTACTATAAATAATTCTGTATCTAAAATAAATTATTCTGTATCTACACTAAATTGTTCAATATCTACAATAAATTACTCAGTATCTTTTATAAATTACTCGTATCTACAATAAATTACTCTGTAACTACAATAAATTACTTAGTATCTATTATAAAATGCTCAGTATCTATTGTAAATTACTTGGTATCTACTATAAATTATTTTGTATCTACAAAAAATATTGTGTATCTATTATAAATTGCTTGGTATCTACTATAAATAATTCTGTATCTAAAAAGAATTATTCTGTATCTACAATAAATTGATCAATATCTACAATAAATTACTCAGTATTTTTTATAAATTAATCAGTATCTATTATAATATGATTGGTATATGATATTAATTATTCTGTATCTACAATAAATACAATTCAGTATTTATTATAAATTGTTTGGTATCTCAGTATCTACTATGCATTATTCAGTAGCTACTGTGAACTGTAAATGTGTAAATGCTGAATTTGAACTGAAATGTGGACAAACATACAAACCCTTATAGTTTAGCAGATTAATCTCTTCCCATTGCTTCTTGTGTCTCAAGGACGTTCTCCAGTGCAGCGTGTGGCTCGGCTCAGTGAAAAGTAGTCAATAATTACCTAAGACAGATTCTTCGAGAAGGCTTTTAGGTTGACCCTCAGATCAGTGTTATCTAATCAGACAGACAGGCTCCACAATCCATGGGTCACACTGTGTAAGCTCTGCTTCAGCGCGGTCTGAAAGAGCACATGGGGAAGCCCACAGAAAAGACCTCGTTAAGGCTGTGGGGACGAGTTCAGGTTGGTTTCCTGGAAGTGCACACACACACACAAGTAAAAACAACTAGACACATTAAAGAAATGAACTTTTGACTTTAACAAGGCTTTATTAAATATATCATCAGCGCAGTATTAGCTTTACAAATTACTCATTGGAGGAATTACATTCATTGAGTGAAATAGCTAATTTGTGGTATTGCCTGTTTGTAGAAGTTGGCCTTGGTGTCACCACATTTTTATACCCCAGGTAAACAGGAAGTTTCTGAATGCACACGTTCAGATGAATGGAAATATCTATCTTTCCGTGTAGGTGGATTTAATAAAGAACTTCCCTCAGTTACATTTTTTTCATACAAGCCATGACACAGTTGAAACAGTAAAGAGATTTGTTACAAATCCATCGTATTTTCTTTCTTAGACTACATTTGCTGCAGTTTGGTGTTGATTTTTCCCAACAAATTTTCAGTTTGATATTGACCTAATAAAGCACAAATATGTTTTATTAATTTGCTTTTACCAGTTGCGAGACCACACATGAAAATATCGTTTTTTTAACAGACATTATATTATGAGAAATTGATGGAAGATGAAAAACGTTTGAGTGTAACGCAGAATGTTTGAAATATTTCTGAATTTCTCCCAATTACATCGTTCTTTCTCAATGTGTCGACATGTTTTTTTAACCTAGAATATTCAGTGGTGGAGCCAGAGCGGCGTCTGCCCTGAAATTGCACTAGCTGTCACTGGCAGTTTGATGGTGACTGACATCTCGTTTCCCCTCACGATGAAAGAAGCATTTATTTTGACTTTGACAGGAGAGGAGAGTTCTACAGCTCGGGTGACAGGACTGACTGACACAAAAGCACCTGTAAGTTTTACCTTAGTAATGTTGCTGATGTTTCCTGGACCATTTTGAGTCGCTGTGTACGTGCATGTCAACAGTCAGGCCTTGTCCACACAAGTGTTTTTTGTGTGAGAACGAATCCAACGACCGTGTTTCTGCTCGTACACTTTCAGGACTCACATTCAGTCAGATGCACAATGGAGAATGAGAAAAACAATGCAACTTTTCCTTGGCATTTTTAACGCTTTTATGTGCCGTTAATTTAATATTCTGGCGGAGATGAAATGTCCCATAATTCCTCACACATAGAGCAGTCAGAGGGTGACCCAGTAGGGGGCGATATTTCTCTGCCTACGTCACTGTATCGGGAGAACCTTTAATACTGACAAAGCTCAGCTCTAATAAAAACAACTGATCCATATTTCATCAATCTAATGAAAGATAGACTGACTCACTACTGCCCCCACAGGACAACACACAACATTACAGTCTGGACTGACTCACTACTGCCCCCACAGGACAACACACAACATTACAGTC
>JBBIGC010000041.1:9000-23410 GCA_037576955.1 Lepidarchus adonis
GTGTGTGTGTGTGTGTGTGTGTGTGTGTGTGTGTGTGTGTGTGTGTGTGAGAGTGAGAGAGGAGAGAGAGAGAGAGAGAGAGAGAGAGAGAGAGAGAGAGAGAGAGAGAGGAGAGGAGAGATTTTTTGTTTCAGATCAGAAACTGAAGTAACTGAAGTATTGTATAATATCTCTCAGGCCTCTACTGAGCCAGAAGTAGGTGGGGTCAGTAACGTCCTCCTCCAAACATCAGCCTTTCACTCTCTATTCTGGAAAAAATATTTCATACAGCATGTCAAGTGTATTACAGTGACACACTCCTGTACTTTCAAAAACAAACTGCAACAGCAGTGGCTTAACAAAATGGAGAACAAAGCTGCTGTGTTTGACACACGCCACTTCTCTGTATCGCAGTAGACAGCAGAGTGACAGAGAGAGAGAGAAATGAAAGACTGGGGTTTGGAGAGCCGGTGTTTGTCTGATGGTGAAGGGTGGCTTCTTGTGCCTTTGTGGGATGTCTCCTTCATTCTAATTTCCTTTTCCCTTCCCTTTTTTCCCTGGAGAGAGAGAGAGAGAGCAGAACAAACAGGATCAATGATTCACTGAATTCTTCCATTTGATGAAGCTTCAGCCCTGAATGAATGTATATTTACTGGTGTAAAAATACACACACACACTCACACACTCACACACTCACACACACACACACACACACACACACACACACACACACAAACATACACATGTTTTTTTTTCATAACAACCCCAAAATTTGTTTAATTTTATAATCTAAACGAATAAAACATTGGAACAATACTGTATGTGTAAAGGTCAATTTAAGTGTCTTTAAATGAACCAAAGTGATTTTTTGTCATTTAAACTGTTAATGTACTGATATGCATTTTGGTTCCTCACAAAGATGAAACACTGTGTAGGCTATGATTATGTCACAGCTTGAATAATCCTGTTGGAGAGAAGCAAAAGAAGTGCTCGTCTCTTAAAAGCAAAGCTGTAGGAAATAACAGCATGTAATTACTTTAAATCAGAATCAGAAATCAGAATCAGAAAACCTTATTGATCCCGGGGGAAACTGAGAAATACTAAGACGAGACATGGAGCAGTCAAAACATGCTGCAGCAAGCTCGCGCCTGCACAATCTTCAACATGAAAGCAGATGTCTTCAGATGTTAACTGGCCAATGTTATAATCTCTAATTGGACACAGTATAGACATTTGAAAAGTAACTGGAAAGAAAGAACACGTCAACTGTACCAATAATGAGCTAAATAATGGGAATAAAGTAAGTTTTTCATTAATATCTGATTATTAATACACACTATCACACAAAGTGCAGCACAACGAAGTGTGACCCCTGCACTTAACCCATCGACAGCATTCAACAGCGCATCTGGATGGCACCTAACTCAGTGGTGCCAGGGCTGAGTTTTATACATCACAATCCCAAAATGTAACAACAGATATCAGACTCCATCTCATTTAATATACACTTACCAGCCACTTTATTAGGTACACATAGTACATAATGCTTTGTGACACAGATTCAGCAAGGTGTTGGAAACATTTTGGTCCAATCACAAGGTCAAATTCCTACCCATTAGGCTACCACCACCCAACAGGATCCCACAGCCCATTTGTAAAGGAAATGTGAATATAACAGCTGATGTATAATAGTAATAGTGAACGACATGATTATTTTTCTATTTCTAAAGGAAAATATAGCACATATTTTACAGGTACTGTACATGCACATCCAGTAAAAATTATCCTGGAAAGTATAGCACTCTTGGTTTATAATGTGTTTTTGGAAATTTTCCCTTAGTTTAAGTGTAATGTCCTAGATACATTTACACTGAAAAAAAGAGAATCCAATTATTTTATTCAATCCCAAGGCTTGATTATTTACAGCACATTTTTGAACTTGTGTTTTCCAAGGATGAAATATCAGGAAGATTTCTCTGAAATTAATCAACGAATCAGTGCACTGAAGAATGTATTCAGGCCTCTGCTTCATCTTTGATTCAGCATCCTACTCAAACACCCACACTGAGGGCCCTGTGATCCCACAAAGCACAAAAGCTTACATTACTCATGCACACAAATCTCTACCACAGTCCAAACTAGCACACAGACATCTGGTTTGCCTTTTGAGAGGGCTTTATATTCACTCGGCTTCCATTTACAATTTGTAACATAACGTGGTAATGTAAGCATCTCAAAACAAACAAAAAGGCCTTCAGAAGAAGACCCATCGTTTTCTTTCTTTCTTTGACAAATTTACTTGTAAATATGATTATCATCAGACCTTGGCAAAAAAGGTATTATGCCATGGCCAAGCCTGCATATTGTTTGTCAATATTAAGACAACAGAGGTTTATCAGCATGGTCTGAAATTATCACTCACCAAGCAGGTACAGTGAGGAACACAAGTATCTTTTACAAGTTCTCCATAGTAATCATGGAGGATCTGAAATTCATGTTGTAGATGCATTCCCACTGTGAGAGACAGCATTAAAAAATGCAATATAGCAGGGTGTTCAAATACTTATGTTTCTCACTGTAGATGTATGTTTGGCAAGTAAGTCTCAGAAGACTATCTGCCACACTGGAAGGTAAATATTTGTAAAATAAAACACTATGCTTAGAGTCATTCTGCTATTTTGATGAAGCATCTGTCAAATGAAAGCTGTAAAAAAGATGGAGGTCAGGGGATAACAGAGTTGAAGGAGGCAGGCTACAGTATGATGCTGAGACAAAAATGATGAGTTGTTCTGTGTATCTTAAGCAAAAGACAAAACAAGCTTAACTGGTGCATTTTTAAATCTGCCAGCCGCCTTGACTAATGAGCCATACATTTAATTTGGGACCATGTTTATCAGTATTATCAGACTTTCAATTTATATTGAACAATATGAGGAAAACTGTCCATTTAAAAAAAAAAAAAAACTATAAAAAAACAAGATTTGTGTTTTGTTATATGTGCCGTTTTTTATTCATAAAATGTAACTCTATGTGAAAAGGCTTTTGAAGCTGACAGCAACCAAGTGTTCTTTCAGGTATAAAATATCAAAAGATGTGACAAAACAGGATAGCATGCATAAAGAGTAAACCGATGGAAAAAAATTATGGGATAATTATTAAAATAATTAAGAAGACTGCCATTAATGCAGGAAGCGCTCCACTTTCCTTACATTATAATATTTACATTATTTAGAAGCCTGAATTTCCTGTTGAAAATGTTCATATTACAGGCAAACTGACTTTCATTTGTGAAAAAGTGATTCTTTATTGGAATTTTTACCAGACATTCTAAATGCTACATAATAAGAAGTTGAAGAAGGTTGTGTTTTACCTTTGGGCTTGGTTTTACTCTTGGTGGAGCAGGGTTTAGACACAGTGATGGTAGGCTGGCAGTCAACATCGAAGAGAGCCTTCAGCAGTGTACCAGAGCGAGTCTTAGAACCAGTAGCAGTGTCACATTCGCCCCAGTTGCTAAATTTATACTTGCAGTCAGCTGCACACAAAAATTCACATAGATTTACATTTATGATTAAATTAGCTGAATAAAATTTGATCACAAAGAAAACAAAGGGGAAAACAAGACTGCAAATCTACAATTTTACTTTTGTTGTGTTTTAATAAGAACTACAAAATGTATCTGTAAATCCCTTTAAACTTCACGATTCCAATGAAATTTTCTAATGAGTTAATACTGACAAACCTACACCAGTACTGTTATAGGAAAGCATTAGTGGATCCAGTTGAAATTGCTGATGTTTTCAACATATTTGAACAGGCTAATGTTTCAGACTCTGAAATAATACTAACAGATCAATTGGACTGTTAATTGTGTATTATTGATTCTGCTATGAATTTTGCACCACATCAAAGAGTGCTCTGAAGATAGCATGTGGCAATTCATCCAAAAAAATATAAGTTGAACAATAATAATCATAAAGAGTGCTAGCACGGAATACATCAAAAAGAAGAAAGGAGGGTTTTTAAACCCAAGTGAAATGCTATGCTGGATTTGAAAAGGGCAGTACATGCAAGAAAATCCTCAAACACCTTGAACACAAATGGAAAGAATGAATGAAAGAGTGATCAGAAAAGCCAATATCAGAGACTGGTGGACAAATACATAAAGTACCCACAATAAGCTATACAAAGTTATTTAATATTAACTTCTGAGGCCAAGCGTGTCCTTACTTCCTCCACAGAAGAATACTACATTTGTTAATTTTTTGCTGAATAATTTGTTTCTTTACATTTTAAGTGAATCACATTCATCTTTCAGCATTGTATCACAGAGGGTGAAACCTTAGTGACGGTTTACTTCATCAGCCTTTTATTGTCAGGATAAAAAGGGGGAATGGTTAGAAATGGTGTCTCATGGCCTTGCTTGTTCAAATATGTTTTTTAAAAATCAACCGTTTCCATGGGATTTACTTTTTTTCCCACATGACTGTAAAACAATATCAGATTGATATTAGTTAGAGATAATAGAAGTAAATACATTTTCAAGTGCCTTCATACTTTTGAACACTTCACTAAAATAAAATGTCATGGTAAATCTGTATAGAAAACACATTAAATAACATCTGTAAAATCCTATTATCCTAATTGTGCTTTGTATATACAGCTCCTGGCATCATGTGGCTTGTTTTGGCTGCATATGGGGTACCTACTCAACATTAGGCAGGTGATCATAATGTTATGGCTGATCATATATCAGGAATTCCAGTCCACAGAATTATATATATATATATATATATAAGGTAAACAGAGACATGTTAGAGATATTTTTTAGGTATAGAGGTATCTGTGCTACATAGCAGAATATTGAGCTTTGAGCAATCTCACCACCAAACTGCTTCTTCCAGTTGCAGGGAACTCTGCACTTGAGCTTCTTCGTCTGGTCATTGCAGGTGCCTTCCCTCATGCCAACACCACAGTCTCCATTATTGGGTACACAGCCACCATAGCGCCACTCTGTACAGTCAGATGCCCCCTTCGGGCCTTTACCTTTGAATAGCAGATCATATGTTCATTATTCATACATGATTTAACTGCATTTAACGTTTGAAAATTAAAAACTTGCTTTTACATGCCATCTGTCTTGGTCATAAACAACAATAGTGCCCTTATATACAGTGAAGCTCAGAGCTCCATTATATTTACTGGATTGTTTTTACAGGACTAAGAGTGGGAACTTAAGAGCATGCTCAGGTTCTCAGTTCAGTCCTAATGGCAACAAGTGGCCATCTAATTTGGGTATCCCCAGCACGTGTGCCACATGTGTTTGTGTGGGTAAGCTGCAAACATTTTGCAAACATTATTTGGCCAAAATAACGCAGGCCAGTCTTTATCATAACACAGTACGATTTGTGCTGCAGGCAAGTCACAATCGAATATGTAACAACGGATGTCAGACTCCATTTCATTTTATATACACTCACTGGCCACTTTATTAGGTACCCTTTGCTACTACACGGTCAGACACTCTTCTGTCTTCAGAACTGCCTTCATTTTTTGTGGCAAGATATTTTGCTCCACACTAACATGATCGCATCCTGCAGTGTCTGCAGTTTTGTCAGCTGCCCCCCATAATGCAAATATCCCGTTCCACGACATCCCAAAGTGCACTATTGAATTGAGATCTGGTGACTGCGGAGGCCATTAGAGTAAAGTAAACTCATCGCCATGTTGAAGAAACCAGTTTGAGATGATGCGAGCTTTGTGATCCTGCTGGAAGTAGCCGTCAGTAGACCTGTAAACTGTTGTCATAAAGGGATGGACGTGGTCAACAACAATACTCATGTAGACTGTGGTGTTTAAACAAGCCTCATTCAGCACTAAGGAGCCCAAAGTGAAAATGTCCCTCCCACCATTACAGGACCACCACCAGTCTGAACTGTTGACACAAAGCATGATGGAGCCATGATTTCATGCTTTTTATGCCAACTTGTGACTCTACCATCACAGCTGAAATTGAGACATCATTCCAGGCAGTGTTTTTCCAATCTTGTATTGTCCAGTTTTGCCTGTTTCCATATCTTAGCTGACAGAAGGGGCTGCGGCAGCCCATCTGCTTCAAGGTTTGATGTGTAGTGAGTTCAGAGATGGTATTCTGCACACCTCAGTTATAACAAGTGTTTATCATCTCAAACCATGGATCCATCCAGTCTGCTAATTCTTCTCTGACCACTGCCAGATTGGGTGATTAGCTATTTGTGTTAACAAGCAACAGGTGAGTGTATACAAATTTAACTATTTCTTTTAATATAATGGATTCAACTCAACAGCTAATTAGGAATAATCTGAAATCAGAGTGTTAAAAATGACGGGACACTCTTATCTCTGCAGGACTTGCAGCTTCTAGAAATAAAACAAGAACCTAAGTGTAGTACAGACGATTCTCTTACTTGATGTGTCTAGTGTGTTTTATTTTATGTTTTTATACTAAACTACTGATACTGTATGCATTTAAGCTTGTATTGAATATAATCATATAATCATTATTAATATGAAATGTGAAATCACCTTTCTTATTTTTTCCAGCTTCTGTAGTGACAATCGTTAAGGCCACTAGCAGCAGAAAGAGGGTGGAAAACAAGCCACGCATCCTGGAAAAAAAAAAAACACACACACACACACACCTTTAAAATAACGTAACATTTCACATTTTTACATTTCTAAGCTTAAAGAGAGTAATACAGATGAGATTAAACGTGTAGTCTCTCACTCAGAACAGACTGCAAGTGCCTCAAAGCCTGATCATTTTCTTCACACATTACAGACTTATTCTACTTAAAAGAAAAAACTCATGTATGGATTTAAATTTGTGTCAATCATTCTTTAAAATAAATCCTCTATACACAATTGTGATTTTGGTGGCTCATCCGTGCATCCATGAATCTGGCCAGGTGTGTACAAGAAGTGCCAACCAAGCTGTGACATTACAAAGCTGTTAGAAAAGTAGAAAAGTATGTTCGTGGGTTTTGCAAGTGAAGCAGTCAGACAGCATCTTGGAAAGAGACCACAAAATAGCTACACAAAGGGTGATGTTATTTTGTTTACAATCTAGAGAATAGTTTATCTACATTATTTTACCATTTATATTATACAATTTTCGCATATTTATATCATAAACCTAAACTCTCATAATATAAACTTTCCCCTAATACTGCCACACTCTAAAATGCTGCTGTTAACTGCGGGAGGTATCCTGCATAAGTGTGTGTCCCAGCAGAAACAGTATGATGAAAGGGTGGATGTCATTAGTGCTGGAAAGACAATGAGTACCACACTGTGTTCATCATACAATGTTCCTCAGTCATCGAAAGCTTAATGGGAGGGCGCATTAGTCAGTTGTTTCACAATATGTAATTCTAGCAAAAGTACTTATGCTCAGAAAGTGAGACAGAGAACATAGAACACTACACTAAGTTAACTTCTCTGAAGTCATTAGCACCGTCAATTGTCTCTGAATTTCCTAATTCAATATATAAACACATATCCTACAAATGGATTGTCTCTCATATTTAGCTCAATTTTACGGTTTAGGATGTCGACTGAAGCTCTGAACCCTGTACTTTAGCATAAATATGACTTAATACATCATCTGACTTTTGCACAAGTTGTAAAAGTAGACAAAGAGAACTCAATTTATCAAATGAGACAAAATATTAAACTTGATCATTTGTTAATTTTGCAAAACTTCCAGTGTTACAGTTTACAATCTGAATTATAATGCATTTTCTTTCCATACCATAGCATGTTATTATTTACGTTGGGTTTGTGAGATGAAGAGGTAAAATATGATATTCCTTAATATGATTTTTCCCTGCCAGGTGATACAAGGTGCTAAAACCTTTTTAGACATTTTAGACATGCGTTAATACATTTTGATGATTACAGAAGATTCTAGATCTGATAAATACAATATGAACTAGTAATGTAAAAATGTCTTTTAAAAAATAATACAAATACTGACATACTACATGCAATAACATTAGACATATTTCTTTATTATTTGCAAACCAAAACTACAAGCATTTGAAAGTTCTGTTTAGCATGAACTAAATTCTAACTAAATATAAATATGACATTTATTTATTTATTATATGTATAATTTTAAATCAGTTTACTGAGGCCCTCATTAATGCACTTTTTCAGGTTTCTGATCTTTGCCACATCCAAAAGACCGACTAAACTGACACGCGTACTTTAATGGCTGAAGTAGAATAGGGGAGACTAATGTCAGGTATCATTCAATTCAAATATGTAGATGATGGATCATGCAGGGTAAGCTCACATAGTGCTTGTGTAAACCTTAATCACACTGCATACACCGGCCAACGTTAGTAACAGCATGTGTTGGGGTGGCCATTTGGTAAAGTTTTATGCATATGTGTTTTTGATGAATGTGGGGTTCTTCATCAGAAGAGAGAATACACTCACTGTCTCAGTCAGATTAAAAGCATACGCATATAAGCACTGTTGTGCAGAACTGTGTGGTTCTGGCAGTGTGAACGCTCTTTTGCACTGGCTACCATCTCCATGGCAATGGCCGATGGTTGGAGTGCATTGTTGAGGCAGAAAAGACTCCCCACAGGACACCAGTGCTCCGGAACAGCGCAGGAGAGCAAAGCCCACACACACACTCACTCACTCACACACACACACACACACACACACACACACAGTCACTGTTCTAACCCTTTACATTTAACCCCTGCAGGCTTAGCAGTGGTCTAATGGTTAGGTGGTTTTGTAACTGAGGGGTCACAGGTTCGATTCCCAAAACCAGCAAACTAACCCCTACTGCTCCATGGGTGCCATTACAGTGTCTGTTCACTCATGTGTGAACACAAATGGGTAAAATTCAGAGTAAAGCTCAGTTTGGTAGTTCCCTTCCTCAAACACACACACTGGACTGGGCATCCCTGGTCTATGTGAACTTAAACCTCAGAAAAAAAACCAAGATCTTCATTGTGAAAAAATGGAATAGGGAAGCTTCTCCTCAGTCAACATAATGCTGCTTGTCACTCACAAGAAGAATGTACTTGCTAACTTGATAACCAAAACCAGGAACAAAACTTGCTTGACTATTGAACCACACTGTCTATGAAAATAGCAAGGTTCCAGTTTGCTATGACCAAAGCTTTAAAAAGAAGTTGCAAGGTTGGTAAATTACCATATTTCTTCTAATAATTGCCCATCTCTTATTGACGCCTGTTTCCAATAAACTCTGGGTTTGAAGAGATGTCGCAACAAACTCCCACAATAACAGCAGCATCACAGACAAGTATCACCGTCAAATTTTAGTTGTGATGTTTAATCTTCTATCTAAATAAATGTGAAGAATCTACATGACATTTTGTGGCCGTAAATACCATCACCATTCCGTCTGCAAAGTGAATAATAGCTCCAACAAGTGCCTGTCTCTATTAAAAGCCGAACTACTACTGGAAGATATACGGTACATTATTGTTTTAACATTCATGAAATAGTTCAGTTCTGACTTGTTTAAATGGTAAACAGTTCTACTTCAAGCCTATATGGGACACTACACTTCATTTCCTCGACAGTGTTCACATATGTGTCATAGTAGTTAACAAACAATTCATAGTACTGAGCAGAAAGCCTTATAATAACAAGTGAATAAGCCTTGTGTTATAAGACCTCCTCCAGTGATATTTGAGTATATAACTTTGCTAATGTGAGCCAAGTCATTTACTATTGAATAATTGAGGATAGAGTCCCAATGTGATATTTGTATTTTCCGAGAGAACATCCAAGGCACATTAAAGTTATTAAAATCCAATGTATATTGCTTGACAATTGAATTTTACATTGACCCAAAAAAATCATGTAGATCTATTTCTTGTCTATTTCCCAAGTGCCCAGCATGTCGACTGTCATTTTCACATGCTTACATCATACATGCTGTATGAGATCGATGAAACTAATGCGCATGCAATGCCACATGCTTTAAATTAAACAAGGGGTCGATCCATGCACAGTGCACAGTGAGGCTAAGCTTTAACAGTTAAACATCAAAACGCCAAATATCTAATTGCAGTCGCATGTCACTTAAAAAAGAATAAAAGAAAAGAAAATTCACTTCATGTGATAAAATAACTTGTAGGTAACACTTTTAGCCCTTAAACTGTCTTTAAAAAATCCTCCAGTCCTTGTTGCTTTGGTGCAGGCTTAAATTGAGTTATTTTCAGTTTTAAATAGTTGCACAATGTTCAAATCTGAACCGCACACTGCTGCAAGACACCTGCATGAAGACTGATGTATTGGATCATCACATCACATGTATATTCAAATTCATATCTAGTGAAAAAGTTTACTAAAGTAGTATAGTATGATAATGAGTGTCCTGAAGCTAACTAGATACCTCACCACTTCCAGATGTTTAAGGGGTCTCTAATATATTGACAACTCATGAACCTGTTACTGCTTAACATTCAAATTTTTTTTGCTAGTCTAGCTCAGGCTGCATTAAGATCTTGAAATTTCCCCTCCACCTTAAATGCTGTAGAGTGAAACTGAACAAATTAATGCAAAATTAACCTTGGGTGAAGAGTATAGAAAACACACATTGGAGAGATTTTAAATAGAGACGGTGTAATAATACCTAAAATACACGCATCTCAAGTTTTATGTTGGTAAGAAAGGGGTGGATTAGCCACAGAAACTATGGACACTGACTCAAACATGTATGGCTTACTCTACTCCAATATTAGAGCTTGTCCTTGTAAACAAACAGTACAAAGTGTTAAGTAATCCCTGACTGCAGGCAGGTGGAGACGGAGCACAATTAGCATATTAATAGACATATACACTTACTTACTGAGGGGAAAAGTAACATTCAAGCCGGATTATGGCCATGAAGGAATTTTTGTCCATGAAAATAGTTCTAAATGAGTAACTTTGAGGAATAGAGATGGGTTTTAAAGGTCTAATCAATGCCTGGAGGGGCAAGAAACTTTCAACGGCAGTAGGAAAAAAACGAAAGACTTGACAATGTCATCTCCCTCCCTCCATCCCTCTCTCTTTAAACCAATCCCAGTTAACATTGTCCTCTAACTCACTCACAATGGACTTTCCTTGCTGCTGGGCACGGACGACCCTAAAGGTTATGGGCTGTGGCAGACTGGCTGCTGTTATGTGAGTGAGCGTCAGCCAGCAGGACTCTCTCTATCTCTCTATGGCCTTTAAATGCTTATGCAAAGTCCCTGTCCCGTAGACAGCTCTCGCTTTTTTTACCTGAGCCTCTCATCCCTTTGGCGCCAAAAACCTTTATGGCTTGACCTAACTAGCAGCAATAACCACCCCCCCCTCTCCGAGCGCAGACAAATGCTCAGCCCTCCTTTAGAACAGTCCATAAATATATTCTATTGACCCAGTAAATCCAGCTCTTCCCTCTGAAACACTAATTAAGTGTCAGTTGCTTGCTGGAGCATGACTAAAGCTCCCCCCTTTCTCAGACCCAAAAATTTCATTGCCCCTCCCAAAGTGCTCCTTTCTAAGCCCCAAAATTCCTCCTCTTTCCTTACTCACTACCTTCTTCTCTTTTCTCTAAAATCTTTTCCACTGACCCCCCCCCCCCCCCAACACACACAAACACACTTCTGTGTTGTTGTTGAGAAGAATTACAAGCTACAGTTTTTCTGATGTAGAATGCACTCTGATTTCCCACCCAGAGGGAACAAAGAGTGTGTGTGTGTTAGTCTCCAGGCTGCACTCTGTATGTGAAGCTCAACAAGGCTGTTTTGACCCACTAAGTTCCACACATACAAACAGATGCACATATGCACAAGCACACACACTCAGTTACTTGCTCCAGGGTAGCCATTATCACACACAGAAGAATGTTGGACGACTAGACACACACACACACACAGGCCCTGAAATGAAGTGAAAAGCACTTGCTGTATGACCAGCTGGAATTAAAACTCATTTACATAGCAGAGGAAATAACAAAAAGCTGTGACCCAGTTCGCTGGTTCTAGGGCATATGGAACAGTTTGCACGCTCGTCAGGCCGGATCTGGCTCTAAAGCATTTCATTCAGAGCCGTAAAAACCCAACTTAGTGCCAGTAGATCTTAGATTCCATTACAAGTGTTGTGTCAGGACACAAGGCCCTGCTTAAGTCAAAATGCTTTCATGAATTAGTAGGCGGTAAATCCACTTGTGAAAGTTGCATGGGTTACTGAGGGTTACAAAAATACCTTAGCGCATCTTCCAGCTGCCATTGCTTTTACTTAGGGCAGGAAAAAATATTTTCTTAGATGTAGCGATCCATCAGTACGTGCCCTGTAAAAGCCCAGACTTACTTTTCCCTAAGGTTTATTATACAGTAACTACAGTGGAAACTGAGTTGCAATGTGTAATAAAAGGTTGAATCCTATCAGCAACTCCTGGACATTTATTGATGATATATGAGTCTTGGTATATTAGTATAGATGACAAACTGTCCTGCTCAATGTGTATTTAACTGCAGAGAGATGGGGAAGCAGACAGGGAGGAGCAGATGGACAGACAAAGAGAAAAACAGGTCTGGGCAATGGGAGGCAGGCAGTAAAACAGCTGTTGTGGCAATACATCTTATCAATACATCTCAAAACTTTGCCCACAAATAACGGCCATAAATCCTCAGTGTTCATTCTGACTATGCACGCAAACACGAAAGCAGACCTTACATGCTCAGAGGAAGGGATTATATATGGTATACACACACAGAACAGTTTCATTCTAACGTGTGCATGCACATAAAAAAACTCATAAATACAGTTATTGGCAAATGTAAAAAGAGAAATGTGCTGTTTTATTCATGTAGAAATTATTTTAATCACTTATGAATCCAGCACATTTAACAGTTTCCTCTTTCGATACGTCTTTCAAATCAGGGAGCGTCGCTCTATCTCCTTCCTTCACACACACACACACACACACACACACACACACACACACACACACACACACACACACACACACACACACACACAATGAATTCCACATGAAGCTGCAACTACCCCCCTCTCTGAAAAAGAAACAACCAAAATGCTGATCCATCCACACACATGCTCAAGAGGAAACAAAGGTTCCTCTCTCATTATGCAGCTAAGCTTAAGTGCAAAATCCGTCAAAGAAGAATGTTACTCTACAACTAAAGCTTCTGTGCCCTGTGGGTCCTCACCTCTGTGTAAGCAATTAAAAATCAGCAGTAACTAGTTAAATTCCTCAATATGGTCTTTGTGTATAGTCAAAACATACATTTCACATTTTGTTTTTTAAGCAAAAAGTGGTGGTTATAGGCAGTATGATGTTATAAAGATGGTGTAGCTTAGGTACGGTATACTCATCTAAAACAAAACATTTGTTCTGGTGTCAGAAAAGCCTGCGCTGTGATTCTGCAACATACGCTCTCAATACTTCTACACATGGGACAGTTTATGCATCATAAACTACATTGACACAAAATACTGTTTTATAAAGTGTTGTATAAGTAGTGTCTGATCTAAAACATCTAAACACACAGTGCGTCCACCGCTGACAGAGATATTCAACTGCATATCCAGAATCTATATACAGCCACATGCCCATACTGAATAATGCAATAAGTTCTTTGTAATCTTGCTGAGATTACCTGGAATGGTGCTTCATTAAACAGTGCCGCTCAATCATTTTCTTACAGCAATGATCCAACCTTCAGTGCATAGTCTTCCCATCAGAGTAAAAGCTGCTACTACAACCGGGGGCATAATCCTACCATGACCCTTGACTTCAGAAGAAACACTGGATGTGCAGGTGTCTAAAAACATTTGGACACAGTGCAGAAGAAAGGAGAAAGGTTCTATAATCTGTAAAATAGCCCCTTGAATTGCATGCACGCACACACATGCATATTTTATCTACATAAATCAAATCACACGTGTATAATAATGTGCTTTAACTTGCCAAACACACACACACACATTAATGTGTTTAATATAAGTTTTAAAAGCTTGTGGCTGGTTTGAGTGTAATCCTCCTGAAGAAAGCAAAACCTGCACTTTTGCTGCTGAGAAAGGAACCTAATCAACATTGATCAGAAGATGGAGGGAGAAAACAGAAAACAGGGATTGAGGTGCACAAACACACTTGAGGTGAAAAGGTCTGAGAGTGAAAAAAAGTGGAGATAAAAGGAGGACAGGGTTTCTCTCTTTCCCTCTCGTGGCCGTCACTTCTTGACTCGGCCTTAATCAGCCCATTCAAGTCAAGAGAGGGTGAATGAAGCCAAGTGCATTAATCACACAAAACCCTTTTCACCATTCTGTCTGACACACACACACACACACACACACACACACACACACACACACACACACACACACACACACACACACACACACA